>OY735219.1:4996165-4998665 GCA_963457665.1 Thysanoteuthis rhombus | reverse complement strand
ACAAAAAAAAACATAAATTGATTCAAAGTCAGTTTTATGTTATTTTTTAATTTTGGATTTTTCTTATGAATCTGTTTATTGTCCAAAAATATTCATGTTTCATATTGCAACAAAAATTGAACTCAATCTTAAGCTGACTCATCAGAATAAAAAATTGAAATCCTAATTTTAATTAAAACTAGCTGAATTACCCATTCAAAGGATGGTTATTTAGCAACTTCATACAAATATAAGTATGTATACATACACACACCATCATTGTCAGCTGATATAAGTCCACCGGTGGACAAAAGCCTTTCTCAATATTCTTCCATAACGATTGTGATTGTGCTGATCTCTACCATGTCTTACTGGCAAACTTTTGTATTTCATCCCTCCAACTTGTGTTTGAACTTTTCCTACTGCTTTCACTGACCCATGCATTAATACATTTGTCTCTTGCTCAATAGGTATTCCTTTTTTTCTTGTTAAGTGCCCAGCCTATCTCTATTTTTACTGCTCTTTCTATTACCACCTAGGGGGATTCTGAAATGGTCAGGGATATAATGTGTATGTCTGTAAAGACATACATATATATTTATGTATACACATACGTACAAATGAATTCACTTGTATTTATGTGTATCTCTCCTCTCTCTATATATATATATATATATATATTTATATATATATAGTCAAGAAAGCTTTAAACACTAAACATTAAAAACTTTCTTTTCCACCTTTTTGTTTGTACCACTTCAGTCACCTATTTCCCAATATCTGTTAAGGTAATTCATATTTTCTTCAGTGTTTTTTTCCTGCTTTACATATACTTTGTTATTATAGTACTATGTATAAATTTTCTCTTGTTGGGATCATCAGTTGTTTAAAATGTAACTATTCTTGGAATTAAAAACAAAACAATTATATTAAGGTGGCTTCCCAAAATGTTAATCAAACAGAATCTTCCTTTTAGCTTTGTAGCCTGTTATTCTATATAGGGTATTATCATAATGTACTGTATATTGATGCTATTTTATACTACAAATCATTTAATATTTTAGAAACAAAAGGCTTACTCACATAGGTTACCCAAAACGAATTTGATGATGAGGGATAATAATAAGTATAACAACAGACGTGACTTGTTGTTTGTGTCCCTTTTTATCGAGTGTTTATCCATGTGAAAATTAAATCCATTGTGTAAGGTTCAATCAAAGTTAATTTTTCCACGTCATGTACCTTCTTGCTTCCATCAATTTTTTTCTGTGAATTATTAATGAATTATCCTTATATACATGGTTGAAACTCTCAATAGATAGTCATAAACTTTGTATTTTTGTCTGAAAAAGGATTTTAGCTTTAAATGCTCCATAAATTTTCATGAAAACAGTCCCCCGAATCATCCTACAATGTCATGTCATGCGAGTCAGTTTCTTTCCAATCTCTGTTAATGTATCAAGTTCAGATATTTTGTGTCTCACACAGAATATTAAATTTTATAACTTATTTAAATGTGGATTCTAATGTTGCATATAAAATATGATTGTGGAGATCATCAGTTATTTTACCATGGACCTGTTTAGGTGATTTAAAAAAACAAAACAGGCATTTTATTATGATATCCCTTGGGTGTGTTGGAATCGTTTTATACATGTCTCCAAATTTTGATGCTATGGTTGTTCAATTATTGACTGTGATGGCGAGTTATATTTGAATTTATTACACAGAGGGGTCCATTTTTTTCCCATCCATCTGTCTAATGAGACAATGGATGTAACAAATCTGTGTTTTTAAGTTTAAGGTTAATTTAGGATTGTTCATTAGTTTTTTGTTTTTTATTTAAAAAATTTCTGTAGCTAGATATTTGAAGAAAAAATTATTAGTACTTTACCAGAGCAGGTGTAGGGTCTGGACATCCTAGATCCTCTGCCCTCATTAGATCCACACCTGATTATATATATATATATATATATATATATATATATGTTGCCAGTAATGCAATATAACACAATTTATAATCATTCTGACAGACCACAAACGCCCATTTCTTAACACATAACGGTTGTGTTGAAGGAGACCAATGGACCGAGAGTGAACAAGATGAGAACTAGGTGTGAAAGCAGTCATTTGGGACTATATATAACAGGCGGCATTTTAGCCCAATGGTAAGAGCATCACTATGTTGAAGTGGCATATTTGATTCTTAAAGCAGCCCCATTTTCTTCAATTGTTTATTGTATTTACGTTGTCTAGGTCCAATGATACATTAACTATGTAATGGCAGGAAATCATCTCAAATAAGTTTCTATGTGATATAACGCAATTTATGATAATTCTGTCTGACTGTAAATGTCCATATATATATATATATATATATATATATATATATTGTGTCATCCACAGACAGCTGTTTCGATGTATTTCAACTTTTCAGTGTGGCTATATACCATATATAGACTATCCATTTTCCCATCCAGTACCATGAGGTAGGATTGAAACCTTCACTTCAGGCCTAGAA
>OY735219.1:4944721-4995965 GCA_963457665.1 Thysanoteuthis rhombus | reverse complement strand
AAACACTAAACATTAAAAACTTTCTTTTCCACCTTTTTGTTTGTACCACTTCAGTCACCTATTTCCCAATATCTGTTAAGGTAATTCATATTTTCTTCAGTGTTTTTTTTCTGCTTTACATATACTTTGTTATTATAGTACTATGTATAAATTTTCTCTTGTTGGGATCATCAGTTATTTGAAATGTAACTATTCTTGGAATTCAAAAACAAAACAATTATATTAAGATGGCTTCCCAAAATGTTGATCAAACAGAATCTTCCTTTTAGCTTTGTAGCCTGTTATTTTATATAGGGTATTATCATAATGTACTGTATATTGATGCTATTTTATACTACAAATCATTTGATATTTTAGAAACAAAAGGCTTACTCACATAGGTTACCCAAAACAGATTGGATGATGAGGGATAATAATAAGTATAACAACAGACGTGACTTGTTGTTTGTGTCCCTTTTTATCGAGTGTTTACCCATGTGAATATTAACTCCATTGTGTAAGGTTCAATCAAAGTTAATATTTCCACGTCATGTACCTTCTTGCTTCTATCAATTTTTTTTCTGTGAATTATCAAATGAATTATCCTTATATACATGGTTGAAACTCTCAATAGATAGTCATAAACTTTTGTATGAAAAAGGATTTTAGCTTTAAATGCTCCATAAATTTTCATGAAAACAGTCCCCCGAATCATCCTACAATGTCATGTCATGCGAGTCAGTTTCTTTCCAATCTCTGTTAATGTATCAAGTTCAGATATTTTGTGTCTCACACAGAATATTAAATTTTATAACTTATTTAAATGTGGATTCTAATGTTGCATATAAAATATGATTGTGGAGATCATCAGTTATTTTACCATGGACCTGTTTAGGTGATTTAAAAAAACAAAACAGGCATTTTATTATGATATCCCTTGGGTGTGTTGGAATCGTTTTATACATGTCTCCAAATTTTGATGCTATGGTTGTTCAATTATTGACTGTGATGGCGAGTTATATTTGAATTTATTACACAGAGGGGTCCATTTTTTCTCCCATCCATCTGTCTAATGAGACAATGGATGTAACAAATCTGTGTTTTTAAGTTTAAGGTTAATTTATGATTGTTCATTAGTTTTTTGTTTTTTATTTTAAAAATTTCTTTAGCTAGATATTTGAAGAAAAAATTATTAATACTTTACCAGAGCAGGTGTAGGGTCTGGACATCCTAGATCCTCTGCCCTCATTAGATCCACACCTGATTATATATATATATATATATATATATATATATATTGCCAGTAATGCAATATAACACAATTTATAATCATTCTGACGGACCACAAACGCCCATTTCTTAACACATAACGGTTGTGTTGAAGGAGACCAATGGACCGAGAGTGAACAAGATGAGAACTAGGTGTGAAAGCAGTCATTTGGGACTATATATAACAGGCGGCATTTTAGCCCAATGGTAAGAGCATCACTATGTTGAAGTGGCATATTTGATTCTTAAAGCAGCCCCATTTTCTTCAATTGTCTATTGTATTTATGTTGTCTAGGTCCAATGATACATTAACTATGTAATGGCAGGAAATCATCTCAAATAAGTTTCTATGTGATATAACGCAATTTATGATAATTCTGTCTGACTGTAAATGTCCATATATATATATATATATACATATATATATGTATTGTGTCATCCACAGACAGCTGTTTCGATGTATTGCAACTCTTCAGTGTGGCTATAGACTATCCATTTTCCCATCCAGTACCATGAGGTAGGATTGAAACCTTCACTTCACTGGACGGTCAGTTATATAAGATTGAATTTAAGCGACATATTTACTTAGCTTATATTCCCCATCTACCAGAATGCTCTATTCCGATGGAAGAGCATATATATATATATATATATATATATATATATATATATATATATATATGTGTGTGTGTGTGTGTATGTGCGTGTAATTAATACATATACATGGTAAACGACAGATGATCCCTACCAGACAAATTCACAAGTAGTACTATAATATCTAATTCTATGTAAAACATAAAACCAACCGAAGAAACTGCATAAATTACATATATATATATATATATATATATATAAAATGGAAGTGAAATTGTATAATTGTATCGTATACGGAGTGTATTGTTTGAGCTTAGTATAGAGTAGAGCAGAAAGTGCGAACAGTAAGTTTCATTGGCTGCTTTGTTCGTAAGGTAAAGGGAGAATAAACCTTACCTTGCCACTCAGAGAACATTTATCACTGCTTCAAGGATTCAGTATCCGAGTGAACCTCAAATGTTCAGCCTTTGATGGGAAGCAGGCATGGGCCTCATTGAACGAATATAGATTTCTCAACTTACTTACTTATGAATGGGTGAGTTGTGAGGCATTGTGGGATTGAGTCATGTGACATTGAACAAACCAAACCCCATTTTTGAGTCACAGGAAACCCGATAGGATCTCAATGAAGAATGAACTTGAATGAATGAAAAGAAAAGAAAAGGAATGAATGAAGAAACGAATGAATGAAAACCATGAATTAACGGTCTTTGAAGAGAAGAATGATTAATCAAAATAAGTAATTAAGATGAATTGACAGTGTTAAAAAAAGGTATGATGAAATGAATTACCCCCCCCCCACACACACACACACAAAAACAACAACCCGAACTGGTCTGGTTAGTCCTTCTTTAATGGCTACAATTGTTCAACTTGAAAATTGGTACAAATCCTTGGGTAGATAATATTGTTATTAAAGGCTCAAAAACCTCCGATAATAACGAATTATATCTTTATTTACATTGCATTAGTAAATCTTTCATTTTGATGTAAAAAAAACATTTCATGTGTAACTACCTGACATGACTGCACATGTACAAAACATGAAATAAGAAGAGATCTGGTTAGTCACTTAATAGCAACTGTAATGTTTCCTGCAATGTGACTTGTGTCTTTTGGCTGCATGCTGTGTTGGGGATGATCAATCAAAAAATTATAAGAAGGGCTGATCAATGGATTAGTTACTTCTCTCCACTCTTGTTAGTCAGTGATCAGGGAGGAAGCGTGAAAGACACAAACTAAAGGATCAATTCAGCATAAACTTACATTGCAAATTGAACCCCCCCTTTAAGGACCTATTATTGGACGAATTTTCTAAAAAAAATCAACTTTTTTCTAGAAATAATAATGAGTGAATATTTAAATTTTCAGCTCTCTTGTTCTATCGGTGGGGCCTGTATGCACGATACATACGTAGCCAGCCAAACCACCTTGAAAATAGAAGCAACCCGTGGTCAGAGTTTGGGGATCCTTCCAAAATTTTTGGAAGAGTCATTACCAAGATTTATTTATGACTCTCAATGAAATGGGAGAGGTATAAGTATTCACAAGGTCTTTTTATCCACACAATATCTCTAAAAGTTCACAATAGATTTCAATGACATTTTGTAGAAGGGTGGGACATGAGCTAATGAAGAATCAATTAAATTTCAGGGTGAATCTACAAATTCTTTTTCAATTGCGAGATATTTCTTTTTGATTTTTTCATATATTCATGTATATTTATACTATATTTGTCCACACAATATCTTCGAAAGTTCTCTGTAGTACCTCCAAAATAAGTATATTTTAGCAAACAAGCATTGGACCCAAAATCCACCAAAAGCCACACTTGTAGATGCCATCACTACTAAAAATCAATGACCTGCATTCATTCAGAAGAATGATGACCCTACAGTGACCAATTGTTCTCCACATGACTATGATTAGCAAATTTTTTGACCAGTCAAAAATTCAGAATTAAGCATCTTTTACCCTTGAGACAAATTAACTGAATATAAAGCTACATAAACAACCTTTGCAGCCATCTACATTGTTTTTCAGCCTCTGTTGTCCTAAAAGGAACCGATATTGCTCACACAAGCACAATATTCCTCAGAAGTTCTTTTCAGTCTGCCTGAGCCTATTTTCACTGCCTTACCAAGGGACGGCATTTGCCCACAGATACAATTTTTTTACTAGCACTAGATATCAATAACAGACCAAAGTTAAGTACTGATTTCTGCACACGTTTACGAGAAGAGACTTTGTCTCAATACACACATTCATTTTCAAAGATACTCACGCATTCATACACAACAACTTTCACACACTAAGATACAATTCTATATTTTACACTAATCTTGATCTTTCTGTCCTTGTTTACAAATCAAACAAACACAATATTTCCCACACACAACTCACATACAACATACAAATTATAAGAAATTTACTTCTGCTAAATAAGGTGTTCATTGCTTGATTCTTTGACCCTAGTACCTTCTCTCTCCTACAACAAATTGTCAGTTTGTATCACTACTTCATTAATCTAGTAACAAGGCCTTCACTCAACTCATGAAGTTGCATTTTACATAAAATGTAGATATGTTAACTTTTACTGATAACCCCAACAAGTTACCTCTACAAAAGTGGTTTACATTCTGAGATCAATTCTCATTTTTATGATGAATAGGAAGAAGAAATCTGGAGACACCATATATAAGAAAAATGTTGGAAGAAATCCAAAGAGTTTGTTGAAATTATGAGATTTTGATTTTTTTCAAATTACCCAACTGTGATACAAACCAAATCCTGGCACACGACCAGGTATATTAATATTTAATTACATTTTTTTATCTCTATATTCTTGATTCAATTATCATGTATGATTTTGCCCAGTTCAGAATAACATAAAAAAAGTGAAACATTTTTTGATTTTCTTTTGGTGAGTGTATGAAAGTTGGAGAAAGTCATATTAGACCTTAAACTCCTCGGCTAAAGGAAAAAAAAAGTAATCCTTGGTTTTAAGAGTCCACATTTCAGTTGGCACTAAAAACACTTTTTTCAGTTAATTTGACTTTAGTTTTCCCAAAGTCCTGATGGTTTACTTTGGAGATATGGAAAGAGTTACAACTTACAGAAGAGTTATCTCATTTAAAAATCAAATTTTAATTTTTTAATTCTACTTAAAAACATTTAGAGACACAAACAAACCTGAGAGTTTAAGGCATTAGCTTTTCTTAACCATTTGAACACTGACTCCTTCACATGTACGACTCCCTCAAAATGGCACTTAGGAGATATAATATGTGCTGTATTTGATCAATATCCCTGAGTCAGATTACAGTCAAAGAGCCATGATTCGGAGAGCATAAAAGCTTACATGGACAGACATGCAGCAAATATAACGTGCACTGTGTCTGATCAATGTCCCCAGGTCAGATTAAGGTTGGTGATTTGGTTCATGATTTGGGGGACATAATGTATAAATGTTTGTAAACAAAATGCACCTGTCAGCATCTGCTCGGGTTTATGGATTTTCAAAAGGAGACTGCGAAAGCAGCTACTCATATTCAAAAATTTCAGTATCAGGATCCAAACACTTGAAGATCTACGGAAGTTTCCACAGTTGCTCGCAAAGCTATTACTTGCCACTAGAAAATTTATAAAGAGACGAAAAAATTAAATGTACAGACATCTCTTGATTGCTTTATGAAAATAGTTGAGGCAAGAGACCGGAAGTAAAACCCAAAAGAACAAATGCCATCTACCATTACTATTGAATCACTGTAGCCATGATCATCCAACTGACCAACCAACCAACCAAATGGCAGGGTACTCTGCCCTTTTCATTTGGTTGTTTTCTTTTGTTAGCACAACTGGACACTCAGCTAGGGCTAGAAGCTTGCAAATGTGCATGAATATTCGACTAATAAAAACACTTTTTGATCTTCAGAAATTTTTCAAAAATATTTTTTTTATCTCTTAGGACTCTTGCAATCTTGTGTCAGAGCTACAGGACATATCTTCTAGCTGAGTGCCTTGCAGATGCACTGGAGTATCCTTCTAAACACCTTCCAGAAAGGTTTTATTTCATTTTCAGAAACAATGTTCATTTTTTTAAATGCATTTTTTTTTTGAGTTAGCATTAGACGTCAGCTTTGTTTCTGCTACACATAACATGCACCTCACATTCAGAATCACAGCTATGAAGAAGAACGAAACGGTTGCAAGGGATATAACTCTGAAAATCTTATGAATGCCTTTATTCCTGAGAAAATAATTTGTGGGAGGGGTCTTTTTGGACTCTTGTATAATCGTGACAATGCTACCAGATACACGATGGTGATTCACTAAATGGCTGGTGTGGTGTGGTGTGTTGTTGCTTTTATTGTCATTATTAATATTATTATTATCATTATCATTATCATTATTATTATTATCGTTATCATTATCATTATTATCATTATCATTATCATTATTATTATCGTTATCATTATCATTGATATTATTATCATTATTATTATCGTTATCATTATCATTGATATTATTATTGTTATCATTATCATTATCATTATTATTATCGTTATCATTGATATTATTATTGTTATCATTATCATTATCATTATTATTGTTATCATTATCATTATCATTATTATTATTATTATTATCATTATTGTTGTTGTTGTTGCTATTGTTATTGTTATTGCCATTTATACATCAGTATATTATTCAAGGCTGCTTGAATATACTGCTAAATATTATTGGTGTATAGCTGTACAGACCATATTTTCCAATGCAGTGTACAGTCCCTGTTCAGTATCTTCAGGAATGATGTTGGGCTTCCAAACTTTTGGACCTACAAATCCCAGGAACCTATTCTGTTCATAAGTAGGAGAGTTCCTCTATTCAATCTTGATAATGCAAGATAAATTTTTGCTGTTTATTTCAGGAAAAAGTAGCATTTTTAGAAGATATTTTCAGAAAGTATTGTGTGTGCTTTTGTGTGTCTCTTTCCGTCTCATGTACATAAATCAATTTTTATTACCCAAACGCAATCTCAGAGTTTTTTTGGTTACAAGTCGAGTAGGATTACTATTTTCCTCAAGAATAATCTTTCTAAAATTACTTGAAATTTTGAAAAAAAAAAAATCTCGTGTACATTGAAGTGAATAAACTTTCTGGTCTGTGTAATTAGTAGGAAATAAATTGGTAAGATGAAACATCAAAGGGGCTTTACTGGAAGCAAAAAAAAAAAAGAAAAATTATGCAGTAGCTATGCAATATGTGGTGCAATACCTTACACTTCTTGATGGTATCGATTGGTAAAAAATAAAGAAAAAGTGGTGCATTGTCGTAAACTGTTCCGCATCTTCAGCATGTGTCTCAAGGTCACTAACATTTTGCTCCTTAGTGTGAATGCTTAGCCTGAGTGGGTAACCAAAGACTAAATGAGCGTTAGCCTGCAGAAAGGTTGCAGACACTAGTGCTTGTCAACCACAATCATTTTAAACTGGTTTCATCTATCAATGCTATCATCCTAGTGGCTCTCTTCAATTGTTTGGGTTCAAACGTGATCTTTTGCAAGAAATATTGCACTGATGTTGCTGGAAAGCCACAGAAGCCAACTTTCATGGGGTATAATACTGTTTACCATTCCTTAAAAAGATCCTCCTTGATTAAATTCTGATACTTGGCTTTCTTCAGTTGGTGAGAGATGTCTATCCAGTAACTGTGCCCTCATCCAAAAAGATGTCTCCTCTGGTTGGAGAGAGGTAACAGTGACCTTCTACAGAGGTAACTGTAACCTTCCAAGGAGAGATGGTATACGTGACCTTCTATGAAAAGATGTCTCCTCTGGTTGAAGAAAGCTAACCGTGACCTTCTACAGAAGATGTCTCCTCTGCTTGAAGAGAGGTAACTGTGACCTTCTATGGAAAGATGCCTCATCTGGTTGAAGAGAAGTAACTGTGACCTTCTTGGGAAAGATGTCTCTTCTGGTTGAAGAGAGGTAACTGTGGCCTCCTATGGAAAGATGTCTCCTCAGTTTGAAGAGAGGTTACTGTGACCTTCCCCAGAAAGACCCCATAATTGGGTTGAAGGGCATTGGAGCTCGGGGGGCGCTATATCAGTGGTCACCAACCCATATTCTAAGGAATTCTTTCTGGGTTCATGAGAGAAAAGGAGTTTGTCAGTAAATTTGACAGAGAAGTTTCATCAAAATTTTTGAAAGATTCTACTTTAATCTGTTCTTCATTATGAAATACTATAGTTTTTTTTTGATAAGCGAAAATGAAAAGACATGTGCTTATATATTCTTTCCATCATCAAGTTTAAGAATTCTTTCTACGTCTTTCAGTAATATTAAGAGTTTGTATCATAAAGAAAGGCTGGACATCACTGCACTGTATATCTGAGGGACTCTGAGAAATCTGAGAAAATAATCTAAAAAGTTATCTTCTGAAAAAATTATCTTGAAAAAATTCATTAAAAACTTGCAGTGAGAGAGGGTCCTGGTTGGACCTAGCACTACCACTGTGGGAGAGACCATCAGGAAAGTAATTATCTAACGTTGAAGATGAAAGGTAAATTTTCAGAGTTTATTTTAGAGAAAAGAGTAGCATTTTAGACACCAGGAAATATGACAGCGGTAGTTCTCATTTGAGGCTGGTAATATTTGTTTCAAGGGGAAGAAGAATTAGCAGCTGTGATGATTGTGAAAATAGGGAAGGGAGAGAGTTGATAGGACGTGTTAGGAGAGGCATCAACGGGAGTGGGGTGAAAAGCAACAACAACAAAAACACAGAAGAAGGGGGATGGATTGTAAGAAGGAAGTGGAGGTGAAAATAAATGAGATGAAAATGAGTGAAATGGAAGCGGAGATGAGAAATAAACAAAATGAAGGTGGAGATGAAAAGTGAAAGAAATGGAGGTGGAGGTGAAAAATGAAAGAAATGGAGGTGGAGGTAAAAAGTGAAAGAAATGGAGGTGGAGGTGAAAAATGAAAGAAATGGAGGTGGAGGTAAAAAGTGAAAGAAATGGGAGTGGTAGTGAAAATTGAAAGAAATGGAGGTGGAGGTGAAAAGTGAGGGTGGAGGTGAAAAGTAAAGAATATAGAGGAGGAGTGAGAAGTAGATAGTGCAGGTGGAAGTGAAAAGCAAAAAAAAAATGGAGTAGGAAGTGTAAAGCGGAGGTGGGGGTGGAAAGTAAAGGATATGGAGGTGGAGGTGAAAAGTAAATAAAGTGGAGGTGGAGGTGAAATTCAAATAAAGTGGAGGTGAAAAATAAAAGAAATTGAAGTAGAGGTGAGAAGGTAATAGTGGAGGTGGAAGTGAAAAGTAAAAAAAATGGAGATGGAGTTGAAAAATAAATAAAATGGAGATGAAGGTGAAAGGTAAATGAAGTGGAGGTGGAGGTGAAAATGTATAGATTGGAGGTGGTGGACAAAGTATTTAAATGGGAAATGGAGAGAGACAGAGAAAGTAAAATGGAGGTAGATGCTGGGTTGCCACTTTAGATGTGATCTTTCAATTTTCTGATCCTGGAAGACATTCAAATTCGGAAAAAAAAAAAAAAAAAAACTCAATTAGCAACACAGCACTTTAAAACATAAGAAAAAAATTCAACACCTAAATATTATCAACACTGGACTCACGAATTCAAAAGAATAAAACAGAAAAAACCCATCAAAATCAACAGCATGGAAAATAACAGGTAGGAATAACTAATTACTGATAACTAAGCAATTTTTCCTAATATCCAAGAGACCAATCCAAAGAGATGAACCAAATTTTTCCAGCAGACACCCATGCAATGGTTCTCCATTCTCAACACTAACCCCATGATTGAACTTGCTATATGCCAGCACACTATATCAGAAAGAAAACGGGAGTCAGAGACAGAATCTATTAGAAAACTCAAATAGCAATGGGCAGGCCATGTTGCAAAAATGAGAGGCAACCGATGGACATCACGATTCTCAACATGGATCCCTAGAGATCACATGCGAAACCAAGGTCAACAGAATACAAGATAGAGAGATGAACTAGACAAATTCAGAAAATACTGGTGCTGCAATGCCCATGATACAGAAATGTGCGAATCCTGGGGAAGGTCTATGTTCAACGACAGACGTTAAAAGACTGATGATGATGAGTATCATGCCATCTACATGTGTCAATCAAATACATAACTTCCTCTAGTGACCAATGGGCCACCAATCTTTACTTTAGGAAGCTTTCCCATCTCTCCACCTCCTGTCTCTACTATTGCACACAATGATTCGCACTCTAAATGGTGCCGCCAAAGTAGGAAGCCAGGGAGAAAGTTGGCAGACCTAATCACCTTCCTTCACTGTACACCCTCAACAAATATTTACTCAATGTATCACACACACACACACAGACACATTCTAATAAAACTAGTATCTGCTTATTGATACCTGGCTTGCGGCTCACCTGACATAAAAGGTTATAACACCTACGTTCAAGTGACACATACCTGTTCTGAATATTATGTTTTCATATTTTCTGTTATTGTAAACCCATCAAACCAAGGGTGTCCTTTGAGCCTATGCCCACTTACATTACCTGAGAAAACAAGATGAGCCTCTGAAAGGTGTGAGCCTCCAGTTAGCTTATAATATATCAATGAAATCTCATAGCGGAAGGAACAGTCATAGAAGTGTCGTTGTAGTGCCTTTGATTTTTTGTATGAAATATTTCTATAAATGAAAATCTAGCCGATATATTTCTAACTACAATTGAAAAAATTTGTCTGTATCTCAGTGCATGTACCATGATTACTCGACAACTGGCCATTGCACAAGGATGACATTCACCATTGATATTAGTCAGCAAACAAGGCAGTGCAATGTCAAGTTTGAAGTTTTGGGAATCAGCAGCTCTCAGAAAATCTGAGATACATAAATAAAAAATCAAGGATTACAGATCTTTCATCATAGTCTTTATAAATTATCTCCCTTGACTTCTGCACCACCACCCTTTTAACATCAGTCATCAGACATAAACTTTCCCTAAGACCTCTTTATCAAGGCCATTACAAAACTGGTACTTTCTGAACTTATCTAGCTCTTCATACCATAGCAGATTACCTAAATTTAGATACAAAATATCCAAATTAGCAACAATGGAGAGAAGTGACTGAAATTCTTCAAAGCTGTGATTTCATATGATGGACGAACAGAAAATTATTTTATATGATAATTATGGCAGGCTGCTCCTTATACCATAATGTTCGACTCCCTCCTGACATGCACCTTTGGAACGGGTAGTCTGTACTAAGTAGCATTTTAGTCAGTAAAATAAACCAAGCCTTTGGAGTTGGTATGTCGAATTTCCACATCGCTCTTCCTTTCTTTTGAGGTTTATGAATTTGAGTCTGAGAATTGAAAATATGATAATCCCTCAATCAGAAGCATTATTTAACTTATAGTAGGTATCAGCAATCAAATGACATTTAAAGAAATCTCTGTCTGTGTGCGTGAGTGTGTGCATTTTGATTACTTGACAATCCTAAGTTTGATTCCCCGTATGAGCGAAGTGTGTGGAAAACTCTTCATTAGGACAAATTTCCCTGTGCAATCAGCAGTTGATTGAGTACACTCCAAACTGCAAGTTTAGGGTGGAGGTATCTTTTTGGAGGACGAGCATCCACCCAAGTAAATGGTCATAAAAAAACTTGTGGGTATAAAGTCTTAGTCTGGAACAGATTCGAAACTTTGTTACCAGTCATACATATGTATTCCAATGGGAATTGTCGCTCAAGAGACAGACCACTTTACTTTAATTTGATTAATAAAGAAACAACTAATTTAACATTCAAATTCATGTTGCAAAGAAAATCTCAGAAGTAGATGTAGTCCTAGCACGCCTATGGTAATAACCTGACCAAACTTCCTTTCCTAAACACTCTCACACTGTCACTTTCCAGCAGAAAAATGTCAAACTCTCTCATTTTCCTTTGTACTCACCAAGAATCCGACTTGCTACATCCACCCTTATTACATCAACACTCTCATTTCCACCCTTATCCTACCAACTGTAACAATTCACACCTATATTCAATTTTAATCCATATCTCATCCTATCTTTTCTATTTCCACCCTTTTCCTACTCCAATATTCTCAGTTCCACCCATATCCTACCCACGATTCCAATCCAAACTTATATTCAATCTCCACCCGTATGTCACTCCAACTTTCTTCATTAGCACCCATTTCTAACCCAATACTCTTATTTCTAGACCCCTACCCACTACAACAAACTTCTATCCTACCTCCACCCAACATCTCTATCTCCACCCTCATCTCACTCAAACACCCGTGTTTCCACCGATTCTCTACCCCAATATGCAAATTTCCACCCGTATCCTATCCATAATCCAAATCTTGACTTATATGTTAGCTCCACCCGTATCTCATCCAAAATCTTTTATATCAACCTTTCCACAAAAATTCTATTCCACCTCTACCCACAAATCTCCAAATCTACCCGTGTATCTCCCCCAAACCACTACCAGTTGGTGCTTCCTGATGCAAAAGACCTGAAGAATAAACAAAGCCTCTTCTTTGTCTCTTATAATTCAATGTTTTATGCCATGTTTCATGAAGCGTGACAACTGAATGAGAAAACATTAAAACCTGTTTTATTCTTTGATGTTAGACAATTATAGACGTTTTTCTTTCAAAGATTTTCTTTCAGTACAAGAAATACTAACTGCAAATAAATTTAACACACCATTTTTAACTGTGATGTAAGTCGACAGTTCTAAGATCAAGAAAAAATTTTGTGTTAAGGCCGGATTTAAATAAATTAATGGCATTTGTAAGGAATGAAGTTACCCGAAGAGAAAGAGACAGACAGAGTTGAAGAGAGATAGATAGCATTCGTAACAAAGAAAGAAAGCTGTTATCTTAATGAGAGGAGGGATAATTCGAGAGAGAGAGAGAGAGAAGGAGAGAGAGAGAGAGCATTGGTAAAGATAGAAAGATATGATATAGAGAGAGAGCAAAGAAAGAGGGATATTCTTTTTCTTGTCACACTACGTCATATTATTCCTTTTTTGAAAATCAATTCTCAAAATAAAAAATTGAAAGTACAAAAAAGAAAGAAAGAGCAAACTATGCAGTTTTTACAAGTCATGTATTTATAATCATATATATATGTATATATGATTATAAATTGTGTTACATATAGAAACTCTCATTTGAAATGATCTCCCATCATTAATATATCACTTGGCCAAGACAATGTAAATAGAATAAACAAATAATAATAAACAATAAAGAAAATAAATCTGCAGCAGGAATCAAACCTGCGACTAACAGAGTAGTCACTTTGACATAACATTGCTCTAATCATTGTCATCGGTAATACCAAGTCTCAAAATAACTTTTATATATATATATATATATATATATATATATATAAAACTTTTTTATTTTACAATGATTTATGCTGAATTTCAGACAATATTTTTCATTTGATTTTTTGAGGAAAGGCTTACTCATTTTAACAAGGATCACAACTCACAACATTGATCCCCAGTACTGAGGCCAATAGAGTATTAAATGGCAGGACGAACTGGACAGGTTCAGAAAGTATTGGCTCCACGACGCCCATGACAGAGAGATGTGACGACGCGTGGGGATGTAAAAGACTGAAAATGATGATGAACTTGAAAACTTGATTGGAAACAAATGTTGACAAATGTCATCAAAAATTGTATATAAAACAACACAGTTAACAAACAGATTCTGTTCTTTTTCTCATTTGAATAATGTCAGGAATGGCAGATGCATCTCTTTGGTTTTATTTGTGTTTGTTTCACTTTGTTTTTTTGGTCTTGTACTTGTCTGCATTCCTCCAGGAATGTCACAAGTGCCAAACCAGGTGTTACCGACTGTAGCAAAGGAACAAATCAAAGAATGTTAAGGTAAGAGGTTACGCATGGATTTTTTTACCAAACCTTTTTCCTTGGATGAGTGGATTGTCAAATTCTTTGAATTCTAGAATTAGATTCCTAATCCTTCAGAAGATTAGATGGCCTCGATTTGTAAATCTGGAGGCCATTTTTATCAGAGAGGGAATGTAGGGGAACGGAGAATGTAGGGTAAGAGAGAAAGTGAAAAAAAATATTTGAGTAGGTGAAGGAGAGGGTTATGCTCCCCCCCCCCCAAGAGTCAGAGAGGAAAAGACTAATAGCGACTATGGGAGTTTAATGAGAAAGACAAAATGGTTAAGTTTAAAAGAGAGGAAAGTAGAAGTGAACAGGTCTGGTTAGTCACTTGATAAAAACTGTCATGTGGCCAATGTCATTTGGTAGCAAGCCATGTTAGGGATGATAAATTCAAAATTTAGAAAAATGTATGAACAATGAATAAGTCATTTTTTTCACTTTTTGTTGGTTGGTGATCACTAAAAGAGAGTTGAATTGCAGAAAACAAGCAGGAACGTTGCCAGACATAAACTAAGGGACTAACATAAACATTGTAAATTGATTCCCTTAACTAAAAATCTATTTGTGGGTAGGGGAAAGAATTTGAAAGAAAAAAAAAAGAAAAAAGTTTTTCCAGACATGATGAGGAGTAAATTTTCAGCCTTCTTGCTACAATGGTGCATCTTGTATACATGACACCTACTTACATAGCCAGCCATACCAACTTGAAAACTGAAGAAACCTACGATGATGTTGACAGTTTTGGTTGATGGTTCCTAAAGAGAGGGGAGAGCAAATGAGAGTGGGAAGGAGAGAAAATAAAACTGGCATCAAATTCCAAAAGAGAGAGAGAGAGAAAAAGAGAGAGAGAGAGAGAGAGAGGGAGGGAGGGAGGGTGGTAGTCTATTTACAAAGCTTTGCTTAATGTGGTGTTGTATTGAGTTAAACAGGAACGGTGTTGAATCAAATACTGTTTTTATTTTTGGTGGTATCAGTGTTTAGTTGTCAGAGGGCAACTTCTATGGGCTCAGGTGCAGCTGAGAAGAAAGGTCAATGGACAAAAAAAAGCAAAAACACCTGAAACTGCAGATACAACCCGTTTTATATACCTATAGGAATAACAAGGCAAATGCATACGATATATAGAAAAAAATCATTTATTCTTTGTATTGAGCGATATAAAAAGGAGTCTCTCTCTTTCATTCTCATTTTCTCTCTCAAGATTGATGCAAAAAATAAGAGAGTGAGACCCTTAATTTTAAAACACAAAACAATATTCAGGCGGACAGGAAGATGAGTGGATCACAAGGTCAGACTAGATGGATGAAGCTTTGTTCCTCTTTATGGGAACCCTGGCTGTCTCTCTTCCGACTCCCTGGGCTGCTCAGCCCAAATATATATGGTTTTTCTATCTTTCACCTGTCAGTTTTAATTCTGCCCCCTGATGATCAGAGGCCACGTGGAGAAGACAGTCTCCAACATTGATTTATAGTACCTGATTTTCCAAATTACTTTTAGTACCTGATATTTCAAATTACTTTTAGTACCTGATATTCCAAATTGCCTTTAGTACCTGATATTCAAAATCACTTTTAGTACCTGACATTCCAAATTGCTTTTGGTACCTGATATTCCTAATCACTTTTAATACCTGATATTGATAAGATGTCACCCATCTAGGTATTGCTCAAGTATGGTAATCTGAGAAGAACCATTGCTTTCGGTATGAGTTGAATTTTAACTAGTTACAGGTATACACAGAGTGTATGATCGAAAAAGATTTAATCAAAAATAGGGATAGGAGTTGACAAAAAAAAAAAAAAGAAAAAGGAGATGGATAAATAAATTACTTCTCTCGCCTCTTGTTGGGCTGTGATCTATAAAAAGATCTGAATTTTCAAAAACCAAGTGAGCACAAATTAGTGACCGATTTAGCATGAAATTGTATTGCATAATGAAACCTTCCTGAGGAACTATTTTGGAGGGGAATATTCAAAAAACAACTCAAGTGTTTCCCTTACTCATTAAGAAGACTGTATATAATAAACAGTGAAGGCTGGGTGATGTCCGGATAGATGAATAGATAGAACAAGATGAGATTCAGATATAAAGCAGTTATTTGGACTTTCAATTTACCAGTGGGCTGTTTAGCTCAATGGAAAGAGCAACGCTATGTTGAAGCAGCTACTTATTGGTCACAGGTTTGAATCCAGAAGCAGCCCATCATTTGGGCACCCGTCTATTACTGTTATAATGCAATGCTCTACCAACTCTGGACAAGTTTGGTAGACAGGGGATTTTGCGTAAGTAAATATACATTGCTGAGTACGGTCCAACTGACCGTCCGGTTCCGCATAAGACAGGGGTAAAATGTTCGGCTCTGGGTCTAAAGCAAAGGTTTCGATCCTACCTCATGGTACTGGATGCTGGGTTGTCTATAACACATGAATAACCTAAACCCCAAATAGATACATTGATACATATGGATGTCAGAACACATGAATAACCCAAACCCCAATAGATACATTGATATATATGAATGTCAGAACACATGAAAAACCTGAACCTCAGGAGATTAACAGATACTTTTCAATGTCAGAACGCATGAATAACTTAAACTTTAGCCCAAATAGATACATACATTAAGTGAATGAGAAACGGCAGACAAAGATGGCTAGGGTGATTTAGACAAGGTCTATATTTACTGCATTTTAATGGAGTTTTTTTGTCAATTTCCTGTCTCATCTAACAATGATATCGTTTTGATGACTCAGGTTGACTGAACAAGGTGCTTTTTTTTCTTTTCTTTATATTTGTTCACCTCAGCCAACAAAGTTGGGAAAGGCTTACATATTTACTTATGTCCATCTGTCCAGATGATATCTCAAAAAATTTTTAAAAAACGAAGTGTTTAAATTTTGCGGTTGATCTGGGAATTCCTCCTTCCCTGCATTGTAGCTGTATGTGCCCACCATCCAATATCTCTAAAAGTTCTCAATGAATTTCAATGAAATCTAGTGAAAGGATGGGTAATGGGCCAAAGGAGAAAAGATTGGATCTTGGGAAAGACCCTTGAATATTTCCTTCCCTGCATCATAGCTATACATCCACACTACATAATGTCTCAGAAAGTTCTCGATGATTTCTAATGATGTTTTGTGGAAGAGTACACCATGGACTAAGGGAGAATCGAACAAACTTTAATTCGGATCCAGGAAATTTTCATAGTTCCCTCCCCTGCATCGTAACTATTAGTCAACTGATTTTTATTCAGTTTTTAGTGGCAATAAGTTTGGTAGAGGCATGCACTCTCTGAGTGCTTTCTATTTTGCTCATGTGATTCATACTCAAAATATAGCACCCAAAGTGAATACTATCATTTGTATATGATAAGGAGTTCTACAATCTGAAGTCAATGTTGCATTGTACGCACATATTATTTGTAACTATTATTGGGAGAAGGGAATATCGTAGTCTGCTCGACAGCGTTCTTTATCATAAGATTTTCAAAAAAACCCTGAACTAATCAAGATTATTTTCAGTCTGGAAATTTTAGTTCCAAATCTATTTAATGATTGATAGCTCACAATAGAGATGGCAAATCCTGGGGAAAGTTTAAGTCCAACGATGGACGTTAAAAGACTGATGATGATGATGATGAGATACAAAAGGCCAAGCACAAATTTCTTTTGCATGATGCAACCATAAAACCATGATAGTTAAATGGCGATTGCCAAAATGAACAAGCGAGTAAAAATAACACCCTTGATCTCAATAGTGACCAGGATTATGGTTGGAAGCACTTGATCGCAAATGTTTTGAGAATATGTACCCTAATTGGAATCACACATACATTCCCTTCTCCATAAACAAGAAAAGTTCGACTGAAAATTAAAATTAAGAAAAAAATAATCAGATGCAACTGATGACTACACGCTGGGATACAGACTTATTGGGCCACCCTCATGCATTCATGAACATGAGGACACCCAGCAACAAAGGTACTCACTCTTCAACTACCAACCTACGTACCTATCTTTCAGCTCACATGCACATTTATATGTTTACCCTCACTTCAATGATGGCATATTCTGCAGACCCACGAAGAATGGGGGTGGGGAGGGGAAGATCCGAGGAGGAGAAGGTAAGTCGGCAACGATCGAATTACATGTTGTTTTTACCGGCTAATTACAAGCAGTGAGCAAATATTTGTGCTGACAGGTGTGGTGAGAACATGTTGCTTGCATTTTCAAACGCTCTCTCCATTTACCTCCACCCTTTTCGCTTCGACTTTCATCCAAGGCTACTTTTAGAATTGTTGGCTTTAGCAAATCTTAAAGGGAACAGACCTGGTTAGTCAATAAATAGACGCCATCACATGTCTATCATTTTTTTTTGCAGCATGCCACGTTTGGTGTGATCAATTCAAAGATAGGAATAAAGGGGCAATCAATGGATAAATTACTTCTCTCATTATTCGTTGGGCAGTGATCATGAGAGAGTCATGCTCAACCTCACATGGAGAGATCACAAGACAGCACAATATATCAGAAAGCAAACGGGGGTCCGAGATATCATAGAATCTACTAAAAAACTCAAATGGTAATGGGCTGGTCATGTTGCAAGAATGACAGACAACTGATGGACATCACGACCCACAACATGGATCCCCAGAGACCACATGCAAAACCGAGGCCAACAAAAGATGGAGAGATGAACTAGACAAATTCAGAAAATACTGGCTCTGCGACGCCCATGATAGAGAAATGTGGCAGATCCTGGGGAAGGTTTATGTCCAACGGCGAATGTTAAAAGACTGAAGATAATCATCATCATCATCCCTAGAGAAAGTCTGAATTAAAAAAAAGCTCTGAAGCTGCTAGACACAAACTAAGGGATCAATTTAGCATAAACTTACATCATAAATTGAAACCAATACTAAATATCTATTCGGGGGGGGGTGTTAAAAAAGAAAAAAAAATTTTTTTCAAGACATGATGAGGTATAGATATTGAAATTTTCGGCCCTCTTGCTCTACTGTGATGACCTGTAACATGAGATACATACATACATACTAACCAGGAAACTGAAGAAATCTATCCAGACAGTTTTCATGACAGTTTAGTTAGCAGGTGTAGGCATCCATTGCAATTTTCCAGGGAGGTGCACAAAGATTTATTTCAATGTGGGATCAAAATAATCCATGTATTCAGAATACGTCTTTGTGGCAACCCTGTTACACAATACGAATTCCATCCAATGGTGCTGCAATAGCTGCCATTTGTAGTGCAAGCAAATATATGAACCACTGTATGATCCAAATGTCAGATGGTGCACTGGACCATTGACAGAAACATGTGACCTGACCCCAAGGTGATCTGAATTAATGAGCACCAGCAAATATAATACAGTCTTTTATATGAAAATGAAGTTGGGGTTACATCAAACAATTATACTGCACCATTATTCTTTATTGACTAGAAAATTCTAACTTTCAGGCCTTCTAAGCAAGGGTGAGCAGATTTGAAACTTGAAACTTTTCTAAAGACCAGTGATCAAGATATCACAGTGAACAGTAAGAGCTCAAGACAAGTAACAGTTTAAGCATCCCTCAGTCCATCACCTGACTACAGATATCTGGATATATTGATTCATCCACCATCTTGGAATACATCACCTCCGCCCCCCCCCCCAATCCTAGAAAAAATGTAGTAGCGGATACCTACAAGTGTACAATGGTCGTGCTCTATCAATATAAGGTATGAAGTCGATTTTTCTAACAAATAAGAAATGACTCAAGGATTTTTGTTTTCCTTACAAAACCAAGTAGAAAAAGGAAAAAACATTACCGAATGATATAGAAAGAAGATGGTATTGGATAAAAAGTAATTTTCTATTACTAACTGTTTAAATAGAAATAAAACACCAGTAAGTACGTAAATACACGTAGTCATATTATGTACACGGATATAGTCAGTGAATGCTTTTTGTATTCAGTCAGTTTATTGGCGAAACAAAGTGATCAAGTGTGAATAAACAGAATGAATGTTTCGAATGTACCTACTGAGAAGGATTTCTGAATAAAGTATACGTCCCATGCAAAAAAAAAAAAATGTTTTAGTTTCTCGGTTCAACAGTGCCTGAAGGTGCATATAATGTAATATAATATGCCGTAGGGCGACTTTTCTCTGAAAAAACAGAACAAAAACTCCAATTTATGAACTACTTGAAACAGCACCGAACTTTTCAATAAATAAAATTAATACAAATGGAACTCTTTTGAGAATTGAATGGATAAAAAAATTAAAAGATTTGCCAATAAGTGTAAGGCGAGTGACCCTGTTCAGAAGTTATTCTCCTTGATTGAAGTTTTCAATTATTTTAAATGAATTTATGAGTTAAAATGAACCTGCCCTAAGAACTTACTAAATAAAGTATAGATTCCATGCAAAAAAATATCAACAGTTGTTGCCTCTTAGTGCAGGTGCCTGATGGTGTATGTAATGAGTATGATGTTGGGTGACATTTCCTTTAACTAGGTATGAACTAAAGTGCCTGATCGAATGATCAGTTGGTAGCAGAGAATAGTTTATTTTTAGTTTAGAAACCCTAATTATCACGCTTGTTGTGACAGCTTGATGTCCCAAGCGTGAATATTTTTTAAAAAAAGGTCTGGTTAGTCACTCAATAGAAATCATCATGTGACCAGCACCTTCTGATAGCATGTGGTGTTGAGGGTGATGAATTGAAAATTTGGAAAAAGAGGTGATCAATGAATAAGTTACTTCTCTTACACTTTGTTGGGCAGTGATCACTAAAAACATCCGAATTTTAGAGAAAACAGCCCGAACGCTACTGGAAATAAACTAGGGAATAAATTTAGCAAAAACTCACATTGCAAATTGAAACCACCACTAAAACCCAATTTAGGGGGGAGGAATTTTGAAAAAGCAAAATGAAGTTTTTCCTAGACATTGGTGCAATCTGTGATATGTAGCCAGCTAGCCAGCCAAACTAACTTTAAAACTGAACAAACCTATGATGACAGTTTGGGTTGATGGTTTCTAAAAAATGATTCAGATTATTAATCAGTTTATTAAACCAATCTAAAGTTGTATGCTCGTTGTCACAAGATACCTCATCACCTTTAATGACATTCTCACATTTAACAAACAAGAAACATATCCAATGGTGGGGTTAGATCAGTGACATCACTAGACGGATAGCAGTTGCTATGCCCAAGCACATCCTCAAGAAGTAGAACCTTTTCAACAGTCTCTTTAATTTTCTTGTATAATAAAAGTAAACACTTTTCATGTGTATGCTGTAATAAGCTGAAGTGCTTTCAATCAGTACAACAAGGTGACAATACTAGTGGCAGCCATATTGGAATACGTATAAAATGGAGACAGCCATGTTGGATATGATCAGTTTTGGTTGGAGCATTGAGCAAAACTGCTGGGGACTTTATATGACAAGCATTCGTCAGAGTAGAGATATTGATAATGCTTATTACCCAGGAAAAACAGATATTAAGAATTTTCGAGAAATTTACAGAATTTTGTTTTGTTAACGTGCTTTGGTTTCGAAATCAAAATAATAATTAGGTACTTTCTTCATAGCTGTATCTTGCTCTTGTCTTAATTTTAGATATAAAACAGGTCTGGTTAGTCTCTTTATGGAAACCATCTGACCATGTTGTGGGTAGGGGTGATCAGTGAAAAATTTGGAAAAACGCGTGATAAATGAATATCTTACTTCTCTCACCTTTTTGGAGGCTGTGATCACTATAAAAGTCCAAGTTTTCAAAAAACAAGCGTGAACAGCTGGACATAAACTAATGGACCGATTGACCTAAAACATACATTGCAAATTTCTAGGTATGATAAGGAGTGAATGTTCAAATTTTCAGCCTTCTATTCCCATTGGTGTGGCTTGTATGCATGATACATACATACATAGCCCGGCAGCCATACCAACTTAAAAAGCTGAAGAAACCTCACTTGACAGTTTTTGTGACAGTTTTGGTTGACGGTTTCTAAAATAACAATTATGTGCATAAAACTTTATATTTCTGTAATTTTGATTTTAAGTACAAAATAATTCAATGTAGAAATGAAAAAAAACTTTTTTTTTTGCACACTTCATCTAACACTGAGACCTGGGTTAATTGACTTCTGGCAAAAAAAATGACCGTTTCTGAATAGACTGGGTGTAATTACATAGATGGCACTTCCATTGAATTCCATCATGACTTTAAGCATATGCTATCAGGGAACAAGCCTTACCATATTGACACCTACCAGAGTTAGAAAATAGTCAACGACTAGCAAGAAAAATCAATGTTTTCACAGGTGCCAAAAGTCATACTAACAAGCTTAGGATGATTTATTTCTCAATCCGAAAGAATTTTTTTTTCTTTTTCATCAAAAATTGTAGAAGGAGAGCAGGGCCAACCAGGCATCAGAATGTATTTTGGCTTTTTTTCAAAAAATCAGATTCAAATTTATTTTGAAATCCTATGTTATTCACCAAATGTCTAGTCCATCTATATGTGACAGCATAACTCAGGAACCATGAAACATATTCCAATGAAATTTTCTGTGAGCACAAACAAGACCCCCTGGAATGTTCTTAGGAAGTAAGTTTTTTAAAATTCCAAAGAATGATAATAGCGTGTGGTTTGCAGTCATCAATCTCAATCTGATTTCCTTCTGTATATCTATTTGATACTAAAAGACTGATTCTGTTCATCTGAATGTGATCTCTAAATAGCCAAAATATTGTATTGTAGTCATAAGTATTGAATTAATCACCCCTGAAAAAAAAGAAAGAAGTTTCAACCTCTTATAAGGGCCAAAGGCTCTATTTTTTAGCTAAAAGTTTTTTGCCTTCTTTCAAATTCTACATCTATATTTCTCAATGAGATAGCCCTGTGAATTCAAACCAGGAAAGTGAAACCCCTTGTCCAGTGTCATGAGAATCTGGTAAATGACAAAGTAGGGGATGAGTTTCCAAAATTTACAGGGTTCTGGTGGAGCTTTGATGGGCATAGCAAGCAGGAAATAGTTTATAGAAAATGCCTAAGTAAAATAAAGGAGAATAAAAATCAGATTGATAGACTAACATGACTGCTGCTTCTACCTCCCCTATCATACCTGGGTATAAATGGAAAATCAAAACTTTCTGTCTCTTTTCCCAAGGATTGAACTCCTGAAACATCAAAAGTGACAAAAAGAATGAGTTCAGTCATTCAAATAACTCTGGAAGTATAAGTCTGGTTAGTCACTCAATAGAAACCAACTTGTGACCAATGTCACTCAGCAGCATGCTGTGTTAAGGAGGTGATCAATTAAAAAATTTGAAAAAAGGCATAATCAATGAATGTTACTTCTTTGACCATTGTTAGGTAATGGTTACTAGAAGTCAGAATTTTCAAAAAAACAAAAACAAGTATGAATGCTGCGGGGCTCAAACTAAGGGGCCAATTTAGTATAAATTTACATTGTAAATTGAAATTAATACCGAAAACCAGTTTGGGGAGGGAATTTTGAAAAACGATAAGGGGTAAATGCTTACATTTTCAGTGCCCTTGCTCCATTGATGCAGACTGTACACATGATACATACTTACATACATAGCCACCGAGCCAGACCAACTTGAAAACTGGAGAAACCTATGCAGACAGTTTTGGTTGACAGTATCTAATATTCACTTATTCGTATAAAAAAAAATGACTTTAGCTCAAAGTATAAGTAGTTTTTTTTTGCAATAGAATTGAAATGCTTTCAATATCCTCATCAGTCTTTTAAGGTCTTTTATAAGAAACAGACCCTCTCCAAGATCCATTGGTTCGCTCCTAAACATCACCGTGCCAATACCTTTGGATTTTATCTATATCATCATGCAATTTTATTTTTCACCCACAACAATTATTCTCGGGAATTCCACATTGTGAATTGTGATGCCCAGCAGTTGTCAGATCTTCTTTCAACATGGCCAGCCCATTGCCATTTGAGCTTTAAAATGCTTTCTAATGATATCTCTGATCCCTGTCTGCTCTCCAATGTAATATGCTGTCTTGTGATATCTACATAAGAGAGGGTTTTTTTCAATAACATAACGACAAAAAAAAAATCCTTTCAGATAGCTGATTCCTACTAAACAGTGATTTGGCAATATTCCTGCAAATATCAAGATATCCAGGCAACACTACAGAATCTTCCTTAAAAAAATGTACAGTTAGACTGTGCAACAAATTTTTATTTATTTCTTGTTCCTGGGTAATAAGTAATAATAAATCTCTAAATAAAATATCTCTACTCTGAAGAATGCCTACCATGTAAAGTCCCCAGCAGTTTTGCTCATTGCTCTGATTAAAACTGGTCATATCCAACATGGCTGTCTCCATTTTATACGTGTTCCAATATGGCTGCCACTAGTATTGTCACCTTGTTATACTGATTGAAAGCACTTCAGCTTATATATGTTAATATGATTATGTTTGAGAAGTGTAGGAAATTTCAATTACTCCTTTCATACTCTATTTTAGTGACCTGGAATGTGATCATTTCAAATTTACTTATTTCCAATCAGACAACAGGTGAATTTGTACATTTTTAAACACATAAAATAAGAAGAGCAATTACTCATGAATACTACTGTCCAGGTTAGAGAAAAGAAATTTGAAGGGAATGATTGACATTTTCTACACTTTTTATAAATAAGTAATTAGAAAATAACAGCCAGGAACAAAAATCATGTCACAAACTGTTTGCTTGGCAGAAGCTCCAGAAAAGACAAGACATTAAATCCGAGAAATCAAAAATGAGTCAAGTTATAAGACGCTCAAAAGTGACTCAACATGAGTCAGAAAAGGGGGGGGGGGAGAAGAAAATAGAAGAAGAAAACAAAGGAATGAGGGAGAAGATGAAGAAAGAGATATGAGGAGAAAAATAGAAGACGACAAAAGAATGAGGGACAAGATGAAAAAAGATATATGAGAAGAAAAATCAAAGAAGAAAACAAAGGAATGAGGAGAAAGATGAAAAAAAAGATGGAAGAAGAAAAATTGAAAAGGACAGAGGAAATAAGGGGAAAGATAAAAATAAAATAAAAATAAAAAAAGAATAAGGAAGAAAGATGAAGAAAGAATGTGAGGAAAGATGAAAAAAATGGGAAGAAGAGAGAAAAGAGGGAGGAGATAGAGTACATGAAGGATGAAGGGAGAGAGAAGTTGGAGAGAGGAGGAGGGGGAGATAGCAAAAATGAAGAAGAGGAAGATATGTGAAAACAGTGAAGGTGAATGAAGGAAGGAAGGAAGGTGAAAAGAGGAAAGAAAGAGAAAATTATCAATGGGGGAGGAGAGAAAAAGAAAGGAGAAAATGAAAGAAAGAAGAAAAGAGATGGAAACTGGAGATAGCAAAGAAGGAGAAGGCAAGAAGAAAGAGAAAATGAAAAGAAAGATAGAAAGAGAATGGAGAAGAAAGAAAAAGAAAAATATTTTTAGAAGTGAGAGAGACAGTGAGAAAGAGAAGGGAAAGATGAAGAAGAATATAAAGAAGAGAAAGTAAGGAAGAGAGGTTTGAGTAAATGAGAGAAGGAGTTTGAGAAACAAGGAGAATGAGTTCAAGAACAGAAAGAAAGAGGAAAGATGAGGAAAGAAAAATGGGAAAAGAGAGGGTTGAAAAAAAAAAAAGGGAGGAAGAAAAAATAAATTCAGGGAGGAGGAAAGAAATAGAAAATGTTTGACAAATGAAAGGTTGGTGGAGAGGAATAGAGGGAAGAGAAGAAAAAAGATAAGGGGAAGGAGTTTGATAAGTAAGGAAAAAGAGAGTTAAAGGGAACAAGAGAGACAGAAATAAGGGAGAGAGAGGAGGGAAGAGAGAAAAAGAGTTAGAGAAGTCAGAAGAAGAAAGGAAGGAAGGAAGAAAAGAAAAAGAGAAAAAGAGAGGAGAGAAAAAGAGTTAGAGAAGAAAAGAAGGGAAGGCAGAAAAAAGGAGGAGGCCAAATGAGAAGCAAAGGGGAGGGTAGAGAAATGACAGATGGATTAAGAAATTTAGGAAATGTTGGTGCCCAAGAAAAAATGGTCTGCTTAGTCGTTCAATAGAAACTGTTGTGTAACCATGTCTTTTGGCTGCATGTCGCATTAGGGGTGATCAATTAAAAGATTGAAAAAAGGGGTGATCAATGAATTATTTATTCCTCACACTTATTTTGTTGGGTAGTGATCATTGAAAAGAAAATATTCAAAAAGCGAGCATGAATGCTGCTGGGCACCAACTAAGGGATCATTTTAGCAAAAATTTACATTGTAAATTGAACCCACACTAAAAACTTAAACTGAGGGTAATTCTGAAAAAAAGAAAAATTTTTCTAGATAAGATAAGATGTAAATATTTAAATTTTCTGACCTCTAACTCCATTGATACAGCATGTACACACAACAAAACATGAATAGCCAGCCAGACTCACCAGAAAACTGAGGAAGCCTATGTTGACATTGACAGTTTTGGTTGATGGTTTCTACCATGGTAGATAAGGTCTCCCAAGTAATGACTCAATTTCAAGACCCACACCACCACTTCCCATCCTTAACAGTACACACAAAAATGAAGTTGGGTAAGTACTTGGGACAGTCCTTGACTCCATTACAGAAGGACTGTACTTTTCTGCCATAAACCAATAAGACTCCCATGAAGCATTCTCATGGGCATGGAAGGGTGTTGGGAAAGAGTATGACTGATTGCGTTGATATTTGATACACTTTAGACAGGCACAAGGCCACAAGTATGGAGAACCTAGGGATGTTTGACACAACAATATTACATACAGGCATCCCCCGCTTTTATATGATTGGTGATAAGGTCCAAGGAAGCCAACCACGTTATAAATTAGCTATGATCAATTTAGCCATTTTGGGATCAAATCTAGCTATTTTGGAGCTAGAATGATAATCTTGGATCCATCATCAATCAGTGCTATTATCAACCATTTTATAAAGGAGGAAGCCTGTATTGATGGTCAGCTAGACTAGTCCGATAACTCCACAGCAAGACTAGCAATTTATACTGATTTTAGCTTAGTCTGGCACAAGGCAACAGCTTATGGGTCACTCAGTTAGGATCGAACTTGCTAGTTTGATAACCATTACTTAATGGCAAAGTGTTTTGGTATATGCAATTGTATGTTCGAGTGTGTAATTTTCATTCTTTACTGTCAAACTCTAGTCCAAGTTTGGAGTTGACAATAACAACAATAACAACCCTCACCAAATCTAGGGGTATAAGAATTATTATTCCTCTGGCTTGATTTGAAATCACAACAAACTGGTAGCTATGACTGTTATCAACTGAGTTGAATTGACAAGTCACCTGTACGTAACAAAAAATACATTCATAAAATTAACATTTTCTTACCATGATCCGAAAGCACCAAATGAGTGGTAGGTGGCTCTTTTACCAACTGAACCAAACTGACAAGTCTGACATATCCACAAAAATGCAAGGACTTATTTTTTCCTAATACATGAATACATTCTCTCAAAAAAATATGTATTTCTATATTTTTTTATTTGTTATAAATATAATACAAAAGATGCCATAATCATCTTCAGTCGCAATAGAAGTAGAAGTTAAGTTTCACCTTGTGGCACCCAGGCTTGTTCTTCATTTATTTCCTAAGGAACCTCATAAAAAAAGCATTTATGTTCGATTGTATGTGTGTGGATGTGTGAGAGAGAGACACACACACACAGACAGAGACAGAGAGAGAGAGAGTGTATATGTGTGCAGAGTTCAAACGTCGGTGTCAGAGAAAGACTTTTATGAGGACATCTGAGAAATGGAAGGGGGTGTAAGTGTATGCAAGAAAGACAGAGATAGGAGTTGTGCTTATTTTTGTTAATATGAACATTTGTGTAGGGGGATGGGTAGATAAACTATGTAAAGTAATAAACATTTTCTCATATCCCGACAAACTTTTAAAATTTGTTTCTAAGCAGGGGAAACTGAACGAGGGAAAAGAAATTTATGTTTTTACAAGTCCTTACAAAGATCATGAAAAATCTCAACGTTCAAGATGCACCAAGGGAATTCTCAAGAACAAAGGTTATAACAGCACCAAACCGAGTACATCCATTTTTTCCCAAGAGAACCTACAGAAGTTTTCCTGCTGATATTTCATTTTGTTCTCATACAAAAGCAGGTTTATTGCTCCAACTGAGTTGTTCAGTGTTTCTTGCGACCACCATTAATTGTTGGGATTTCTTTATCTCTTGTAGTCAGACGAATATATTTTATCATTTCATTGAATCACCACAGTCCCACAAATGGCCCGACCAACCAACCAAGTGGACTACAGATCCTTTATCAGAAAGAAAATGGGGATGAGAGATATCATAGACTCTACCAGAAAACTTAAATGGCAATGGGCTGGTCATGTTGTGAGAATGAAAGACAACCGATAGACATCACGACTCATAACATGCGAAACTGAGGCTGACAAAATACAAGATAGAGAGATGAATTAAACAAATTCAGAAAATACTGGCTCCACGACCCCCATGATAGAGAAATGTTCAGATTCTGGGGAAAGTCCATGTATGTCAAATGACGGATGTTAAAAGACTGATTATGATGATGATGATTATTCTACCTGTCTGTGTCTATCTATCTATCTATCTATCTATCTATCTATGTGTGCATAAGCACACAACTAGACACCATCTAAAAAGTACATTTCAGGGGATCTCTATGGTCATTTTGGATCAACGATGCTAAAATCTAATGCTGGTATTTTTTTAGATAATTTTAGATAAAAGATCTATTTTTAAAAGATAATTTTAGATATTTTAGAGTGTCTTTGTGTGCTTGTATGTGTGTGGAGAGAGTAAAACATGTCTTCCCCAACATAGCCACTTCAATGAACAGATCATATTTTAATGATTTATGTCAACCTCCAGTCCAAGCTGGAGTTGACGTTGAAAGATCATTAACACTCATCTTTGACTTTGAAAGATCCTTAACAATCATCTATAAATTCAAAAAAAGAGTTATTACCTTGACAAATGTTATTAAAATTCTATAGGTAAGGTATTCTAAAAATTGGTATTTCAACAATATACACTCCGAATGGAAAAAAAAACATTATTATTATTGTAGTTTGATATAGCACAAGGCCACAAGTGTAGACCAGCCACTGAGGAGCAAACCCATAAAGATTATTAAAAGTCTTCAAGAGGAGCTTGATATCTATAGTACTGCAGCAAAACATCCTTAATATGAAGCTTAGCTTGAATAAACTTGGGCAAAGAAGAACAGTTTACAACCAATGCATCCTCCCAATTGTCACCTATGGAACTGAAACATGGATCCTAACCAAAAGATTGACCATCAAACTGAGAACCACGCAACATGCACAAGAGAGAATCATGCTCAACGTCACAAGTACTGACTCTGTGATGCCAATGATAGAGAGGTCTGGTGAATCTTGGGGAAATTCCACGTCCAATAACGGATGATGATAATGATGATGGTAACGGTGATAATAAAGAGTGTATTTTATTTTCAGTGTACCAATATCTATGTGGGTCATCTAGTGCTAAACATTATTTCTTTTTATGTAAATAAAATTCATTTGAAGGGATAAATATATCACAAAAAACACTGGCTTGGTGATACAGCACCTTAAGGCTATTCTCAGGCTCAATGGTTCAAGAGAGTATGTATGATACCTTCCGGAGTCATTGTCACTGCTCTATCACTGACAGGTACACAGTCATTGTTTAATAAATAAGAAATGACTCATGGATTTTTGGGGTAAGGTTTTTTTTTATTAAAGCAAGAAAGAAAACAGATAAAAAAGAATTTCTTTTATTATTAACTGTTTAAATAGGCATAAAACCCTAGTAAGCAATTGCATGTAGTTTCATTATGTACATGGATATTGTCAGTAAATGCTTTTTGTATTCAGTCACTTTATTGGCAAAATACAGTAATCAAGTGTGAATAAACAGAATGAAGGCGTCAAATGCACCTGCTATGACGGCTTTCTGAATACAGTACGGAGTCCATGCAAAAACACAGTCCTTACCTATCAGTGCAATAGTGCCTGAAGATGTATATAGTAACAAGTAGGAGGTAGGGTGACTTTTCTGGTTATCTCATCTGAGCTAACATAACAAATGATCAGGCGGTTGCATCAAACGCAGAAAAAGATGACAAAGATGTGCTGCTTTTCTAAAAGTGATATGCTTGCCAAATGGGGATAAGGAAACGGTCAACGTTTGTAGGTTTGATACCATGACTCTGAAATGTTATTAGGTGGCGAGACGTTGATATTTTGCTTATCATTGTATCATGTTGTTACATAAGAAATGTCATTTTTGGAATGGTAAGATGAGGAATGATATAAACAACAAAAAATGGTAGATATTTTATCAAAATGCTGACTCATTTGATGCGATAAACCTTTTCCATTTATTCTCTAATGATAATATACAATCTACAAGATTATTTTGGTTCCATCATAATCAGTTTTTTAACGTCTGTTGTTGGATGTAGACCTTCCCCACGATTAGCTGGACCTCTCCATCATGGGCGTTGTAGAGCCAGTACTTTCTGAATTTGTCTGGCTTGTCACACCATCTTCTTTTCTATCAGTCACAATTTCACATATGATCTCTTAGAAACCACGTTGTGAATCGTGATGTCCAGCAGTCATCTGCCATTCTTGCATCATGTCCAGCTCATTGCCATTTAAGTTTTCTAATGGATTCTTTGATATCTTGGACTCCTGTCTTTTTTCTAAAATACCATGCTGTCTTCTCTCCTATACTTGTTGCATAGTTCTTAGTTTGAGGGTCGATCTTTTGTTAAGATTCCATGTTTCAGCTCCATAGGTGACTATTGGGAGAATGCATTGGTTGTATATCCTTCTTTTTAGGACTAGTGGTATTTTCTTGTTCTTAGAAGTGGAAATTGCTCTACCAAAAGGTTGCCAATATAGTATGATTCTTTGCTTGATTTCTTCTTTTTTTGAGGATTTCATGGAGATTCATTGTCCCAGGTAGATGTTGCGTCTACTTTCTTTCGTTTTTGATTTCGATCAATGTGTCTTGGTCCTCAACATGTTTATTGTACATGACATTTGTTTTGTTGAAGTTCATGTAGAAGCCAACTTTCTTGCTTTCTTCATTTAGTTAGTCTAGCATTATTTAGAGATTATGAAGGTTCTTAGCAAATCTGAGGTTACTTGGGTATTCTCTGTCTTTTCTGATTCCTCTGCATTCCCAGTCTAGATTTCCAGAGATCATCTTAAGGCAGTCTGTGAAGAGGTTGGATGAGCTGGTATCATCTTGTCTCACTCCTTTTCTAGTTGAAAAGGCCCAGTGTCTTCATGTATCCTGATGAAGGAACTGCCGTATCAATAAATAAGTTACAATACTCTGACATATATGGGGTTTATACCTTGTTTGGGACTTCTACTGGGTTGCAGGCTTTTTTAAAGTCAACAAATGCTACGAAGTGTGACATTTTATATTCTGCTGCTTTCTCTTTTAGTTGGTTTAATAAATAAAGATGTCCAATGGTTGAGTAGCTTTTCCTGAAGCCAGCTTGTTTCCGTGGTTGGTTTCCATCTAGCATTTTGGTGATTCAGTTGGTGATCACTTTCATAAAGAGTTTGTAGATGCTGTTGATTAGGCTTATTGCCCTGTAGTTGCTTGCGTTTTCTTGGACTTTACTTTGTTTGAGACATAAGTTGAATAAAATGGCTCGTATCCAAGCGATGACTCTTCCAACTTTTTTGAGTAGGTCCATGGTGATGTTATCAGGTCCAGGGACCTTTCCTTTTTTCATTTGTTTGGTCATTTGCTTTACTTCTTGCGCGGTAACTTTTGGGAAATCCTCAAACTGATTACTCTCGGCTTGTGTGTCCTGTTCATTTTTCTGTGTCCTTTGTTTGGTGGAACAGAGGTTTTTGTAGAATTCCTGGGCTTGTTTCACAATTTGGTCCATCTGTTGTAGTTCTCCATTTGCTTCGAGCCCACAAGTTATTTGCTTTCTTCCTGTACCGAGAGATTTTCCAATTGTTTTGAAGCCCCTACTTTCTGATGAATGCTTTTGATGTCATGAATGTTCTTTTATCTTTACTTCATTTCTTTTGGATGATTTTGTTCAGTTCTGTTGCTTCAATCTTTTCAATTATTGTAGTTGGTTGTGGCTTGAGGCGTCTGCATTTTTCCATGAGATCATTGGTTTCTTCTGAGAGTTCACTTTGTATGCTCACTGTCTTAAACATATTGACGACTTCAATTAAAAAGGTTGTTATATTGTTACCGAGCTTGTTAATGTTCTCTTCTGATTCAATGAGGGGTTCATATCTGTTTTCCAGATTCAGCTCAAACTGCATTTGGACTGATTTTTGCAACTTTTTAACCTTTCCTATAGCCTTGAGATGATGTTATATATTCAATGTTGAAGTTCTAAAATCTGTACAAAGTGCTTGGACTCTTGGCTAATGACCCACAATAATACTTCATCATTAAGAACATGTTTGGGCCTTCCTTAAGGTTTATTATCGATCTCCATATTTCCAGCTCTAAACTCATTGAACCAATGCCAAACAGTTTGCACGGTAGTAGCATTCACTCCAAATGTTTTGTTTATGTTATCAGTGGCTATCACTGCATCACTTCCTAATTAGAAATCGTACTTGAAAATTAGTCCAAGTCCTTCAGTGAATAACATTGCTGTTAAGGGCTCGAAAACCTCCAATAATAACAAATCACATTTGTATTTCATTTGAATCTACAAAACAATGCAATTACATGAATACACTTTTCCACTTTTAGCATCATTCTCAGTTATTTAGAAAAAAACCCAGGAAACATTCCATGTTTGACAACTCAATATCTAAATAAGCAATGGATACTTCCTGGAACGTATCTCTTCTCCAAATACCTTGTAACTAGTATGAAGTACCAGTAGTAGTTGAAGACACATATTTATTTTCTACTTTTTCTGTTTACTGCAAATAGTAGACAGAGAAGTTTAAATAAAGCTGAAACTATGTAACTTCTATCATTCTTGAATTGGAATATATTTTAATTTCTTTAAAGCGGATATTCAAGTTAGGATGTCTGACACAAATTCTAGTATATTCTTCATAAAAGTGGGCTAAAGACTAAATGCCTTGCACAGTTTCAGGTGGTTGAATTTCAGGGCAGATCCAGAAATCATTTTTAGATTGAGAGCCATTTTTTGGTTTAAAGATAAACAATATGTTTATGCTCACGTCTGTCCATACAATATCTCCAAGAGTTCTGAATTAATTTCAATGAAACTTTGTGGAACCATGAAGAATAAACTGCAAAGGAAGAAATTGCATCTCAAGGCAGATCCATGCACAATTACCACCCATTGTAGTTTAACGTGTACACCATATAATACTGCCAAAAGAACATGTACACTTGCCTAATATCTCCAAAAGTTCTTAATGAATTTCTTTGCAACTTTATGAAAGGGTGGGCCATAAGGCTACGGAAGAAGTGATTCAATTTTTGAGTGGATCCATGTGCAATTACTTCCCTTTGACAACGGCTTTGTCAGAGATATGCACTCTTTGAGTGCTTTCTAGATCTGTTTCAGTCATTCTTCGATTAGAGTTTATGGGAAGGTTTTGCAATGAGCCATGAAAGGAATGATCAACTTGAGGGAGTGGGGCTGGTGGATCCGTTCAGAAATACTTCTGCTGACGATGGCTTTGGCAAAGATGTGCGTTCTGTCTTCACTTCAGATTTTTTTTCACTCCGAGCAATATCTGTTTGCCACAGAAACTGCTGCTGACCCTTCACTTATAATATGAACCCGCTTTCCAAAGAAATAATTTACGAGGCAAAAAAAAATCCCTCACAGCCACAATTTCGATCAACCTTGAATTTCAGGGTCTAAAAGATTCAAATCTAAACCTCAGAGTCTTTACTTACAGCAAAAGATGACCCCTAAATTATGTTAGCGCCCAAATATGAGACATCAAAGCTCTATAGCTTGTTAGATATCTTCTACAGTGGATATCCCTAAAATAAGAATTGCAGTCAGAAGAACTTTACAAACTTTACAAAAGTTCCTAAAAAAAAATCTGGTTCAAATCCAAGTGAGGTGGGTCCCAGGGGTCTACTCCCACTTTCTGCTTAGACAAAACACCGTTAAATTTTTTTATAAAGATAAAGATATTCTGTGATCAAAGAACAATTAATCCCAAGTAATCACACATTATCTCTAAAAATTTTTTATCACTTTGTTTTTTATCTAATATGAGTGAAATGTTTTCTGTCTTATTCTTTATGAATTTTTCATTTAGTAGTTCTGTCATAGATTCCTTCAATTGTATTTTTTTTCATTTTACTCTTGTCGAATCTACTGTCGAAAAGATACAACTCAAATGCAAGTGAAAAATGCTGGATCACATAATACGTTTTTATTATTGATGTTTGAAATTTGTCTTCTTTTTCACGTATTTATCTGTTAAAAAAAATAATTTTTTTTTCTATTTGGACAACCTCCACCCAGTCAAAATCCTGGATCTGCCCCCGTAAAACAATGTTCAACCTTTACTTGAGGGTTGGAACAAAATGTCATATTCTTTAGGTTGGACAAGTTTCAACTCACAGAATATTATTATTGTTATAATTTCTCAAGTAATTAAATTTGGTAAAAGTGGTTGTGCTTATATGGGTGTTAGCCTCCAATTTCAAATACCCTTGGGGCTGACTTGGGTTATAGGATTTACAGCTCACATTTAATGGTTGCCAACTCCTAGATTTTTTTTAATCTGCAAAGGTTGTTTTTGCATACAAGTTTGGATGGCATTTTGAATTCTCCAAAACCAAAATCTGCTTAAATTACCAATTGCTGCTATCTTATTTTCCAAGTTCTATAGCACAAAAGCATATTACCAAATATGCCAGGGACTATAAGATGAATGGTTAAGAAGGCCAACAACCTAAATAATCTACATAGGTTTCTTCAGATTTTTAAGTGATTCTGGCTGAAAAGTGGAGAAGTCTCTGTTGACAGTTTTGCTTACAGTTTTGGTTGATGGTTTCAAATAGTAGTATGCCTAGGTAGATTGTAGCTTGCAGATTACCTAAAGAGGGTTTTCAATCAGGAAAGTATGCCAAAAAACACTTGTGGTGTCTCAAAAATGTAAAAGCTTGATGCCACTTTATTCAGTGTTACAAATAGAAAGACTTTTTTTTCCCCCCAAGTCATCTTCAAAGACCAATACTCTTGAAATGTGTTTTAGAAGATCTAGTGAAAGATATCATCCTGACTGTCTGTCTAGGACCATCAAATATGATGGGGGAGGTATTTTAGTATAAGAAACTTTTTCAGCCAAGGTAGCCTCTTTTTGAATTCAGTGTGGAAAATCTCAAAAGCTGCAAGTAATGCCTTCTGGATTGTTTCCAACTGCCAGGAGACTTGATAGTCAATGTTCCTCCCCATTTTGCTGGGTTCACCAGAACCTGGTTTCTAGAAAACAGTTTTGAAATCGTACTTTGGCTTGGCCAATCAATGGATATGAACCTAGTCAAGAACATTTGAAGTTTTATTGAATCAAAACTAAAAGGTAGGAAGTTCCCTCACAAAGATAGTTAATGAAATGCCATCTAAGAACAGAGAAATTCTTTACCTGTTGATATTTTGGAGAAGAGGAGTGATTCAGTGATTATAAGGATCAAACAATTGAATTCTACTAGAGGTGGTCATATCAAATATCATATATATATATATATATATATATATATACGTTGGCCGACCGCAGTTGGTGGCGACTTGAAGTCTCCTTTTTTGTTCGCTACTATTCTTTTCAGAAAGGGGAGTGTGTGACTCCAATCCCAATTTATTCCACCTTAATCACACAGCTTACTCAATTAGCTGTTGAGAAGATGATGAAATTTGCCCTCATGAAGAGCTTCACACACCCTTTGCTCATACTGGTAGTCAAAACAGTATCTTTCTATGTATGAGGCAGACATACCTACAATTACACCATCTGAGCGGACAAACATCAAATATTGGAGGATATAGGTATCAAATATCACAGAATATAAATTCTTTCACAAGTAACCTTGAAAGAGATATTGGTCACAAAATATTCAATTATACTTTCTCATACTAAAAAATAGTTCTTACACACAACTGAGCAAGAAGAAAAAAAATTGCAAAAATCCCCAGTCACTGAAAGGAAACACAATCTGCATACGGTCATAAATACTCCTTTTTACTGAAGTACGTACTTGGCCAAGATTGTGGTACATAAATATTAATCTATTGTGTTGTATGCTTAGCCTTTATGAGCATTCATAACTGTATTAAAGTATTAATTTACAAGTGATAGGTAAAAAGATTAATGAAATCTATCTGGCATATTGTTTCTTCCTTTTTTTCAGCGCAGGAGTTTGTGATGATAAATATAATGATATATCATCATCATCAGTCTTTTATTGTTCATCATTGGACGTAGACCTTCCCAAAGTTTTGCCACAGCTCTCTATCATGGGCCTTGCGGAGCCTATACTTTCTGAATTTGTCGTGTTTGTCTCTCCATCTTGTGTTCTGCAATCTCTGGGGATCCATGTTGTGAGTCGTGATGTCCATCGGTTGTCTGCCATTCTTGCAACATGACCAGCCCATTTCCATTTGAGTTTTTCAATGGATTCTGTACTGTTTCCGACTCTTGTTTTTTCCCTGATATATAGTGCTGTCTTGTGATCTTTCCATGTGAGGTTGCACATGATTCTGCTATCTCATTCTTTCATGCACATGGTTCTCAGTTTGCAGGTCAGTCCCTTCTTTAGGTTCCATGCTTTAGCTCCATTGGGGACTATCCGGAGGATGCATTAGCTATACACACTTCTTCTTAGGACAAATGATATTTTCTTGTTTTTGAAGGTGGAGCTTACTCTGCCAAAGCTTGCCATCCTAGGGCAATTCTTTGCTTCATAAATATTTATAAATATGAATATAAACGTAAAATACGCTCATCAACACAGTCAATAATTGATCAACCATAGTGTCAAAATTTGAAGTCATGGAAGAAAAGTTCCTCCGAGGAATAAATTTGGTCAGAATAAAATCTATTGATGACATAACTGGTATTTTCCAAAGGGAAACGTCTAAAAAAGAGTGAAAAAACATCTAGAAATATCTAGATTCCAGGGAACCACTGAATACATCACTTGTCACACTATCCTTCGTCAGCCTGGCTGAAAAATAGTCATGAGTCTCATCATCCCTCATTCTTGCATCATTGTCAGCCTTTTAGCTCCCATTGTAGGACATAGACTGCCTCAAGATTTGCCAGACTTCTCTGTCATGGGCATCATGGAGCCAGTACTTTCTGAATTTGTCTAGCTTATCATGCCATTCTATTTTCTATCAGCCACAATTTCACATACGATCTCTGAGGATCCATGTTGTAGGTCATGCTGTCAAGAAGTTGTCTACCATTCTTGCAACATGTCTAGCCCATTGCCATTTTGGTTTTCTAATGGTTTCTATATCTTTGACTCCTGTCTTTGACTCTATCAAACTGCTGCAGGAACAGAGCCTGCAAAAGATAAGGTATCCACTTATATACATACTTGTATGAATATGCCATGTGATAGGTAGTATTTTTTGTCTATAACATTTGTCAAGGGAGATAAGTATTAAATGTTGATCATGTAGTAATCTCTCTTTTTTTTTTGCCAGCAAACACTTATTCTCCTTGCAAATACTTATTCCGGTTGAACATAAACAAGAAAATACAGACCAACACAATGTTTTGGATATTCTTTTAAGTACAGTGCAATTGTAAAATTATTCTAGAACTATTGTTATCTTTTGACATGGGTTAACGGGTATATATATATATATATATATATATATATATATATATATATATATAAGGCTTCTGGGAAAAATTATGAATGGAAACAATTTTTTCTTTCAAGCGAGACAGATCTGAAAGGATCATTCCTTGGAGAGGAAATTAGACAAATGGCAGGAGAATGGGAAAAATATTCCGCTCATGTATGCCAAGTTAAAGTCAAAAGAATTGGAACTACAAAGAAATGAGATTTTTATTCTTGCTACTTAAGCAAAAATATCAACAACAAAAAACAAAACCCTGTTTTACAAAGAAACAAAATCCAGTTCAAAATGAGCAACTAATTAAATCTGGAACACATCAAAAATGGTAATTCAATTCTATAAATGTCAAAAAATTAAAGAAATGAACAAAGAATTAGTTCCAGCTTGGAGCATATCGGTCACAGACATGACCCCCCAAATAGATTAATTCCGTCACTTATATAAACCTGTTTGAGATAATATATCTAAAATATTTACCTTTTGGGGTAAATTGCGGAAATATCATTTAGCCAAATTAACAAAATGAAAAACTGACTCAATTTACTCTCAATGAATTTTTTATAATAAAAGTAATAATCAGCAGCAGCAGATTGCCCTTTTATTTGTTTGTGTGCAGAGACTGTTTAACATTGCTGTTTTACCTTTCTTCTTCCACCAAGTAGTATGAAAGGTACCTATGATGAAAAGAGGAGTATCTCAGATGGCAGTTCAACATTTTTATGAAAACTTTTCGTAAACTGAAATGGTTTGAAGCAAAGGAGCAATTGCAATTAATTTACACGGGAAATGCTAATGATGATGGTATATTAGATTGAATCATTTGAGGTTAGGGTGGTACGAGAAATGCGTCACTGGGGTGTAGGAAAGAGAGCAGAAAAAAGTGTGCACTGCTTCTATAATAGTTTGCTGCAAAACAAATGCTAAATGCTATTTTCACCTTCTTTCGTGAAAGCAGAAGAGCGATAGCCTCCAAAAAGTGAGGGATACCAGAATCAAGTTGATTGAATTCTGAGAAAAAGTATTAAAAACTGTCAACCAAAACTGTCACCAGAACTCACAACATAGGTTTCTTCAGTTTTTAAGTGAGGGTTTGTTGGCTGACTGGCTATGTGTGTATGTATGTATGTATCATGTGTACAGGCCACATTAATGAGCTACAGAGCTGAAAATTTAAAACTTTACTCTTTATTATGTCAAGAAAAATTTTTTATTTGCTTTTTGAAAATCCCCCTCTGCCTCTAGGTTTTCAGCGAGAGGGGGTGGGTTCATTCTGCAATATTAGTTTATGCTAAATTAATCCTTTAGTTTGCATCCAGCAGCATTCTCAATTGTTTTAGAGAAAAATTATTTTTGTGGTCACTAGCCAATATAAATTGAGAGAAGTGACTTTTCCCCAATTTTTCAATTGATCACTCCAACATGGCATGCAGCCAAAAAACATTGGTTGCATGAAGGTTTCTATTGAGTTGCTAACCAGACCCATTTTTAATTTTTTTTTTCTTGTTATTGTTTACATTATTCTAGGTCAAATACTCTCTGACGATTAAAGTAAGTAATTGATAACAAAAATACTTCATCTCTTAATCCTAATCCCACTTAATCCTAAACATTCACCTTATTTTTCGAGCTCTGTTTTTCGGATAATCCCATGAGAAGTACTGAAAATTCTTCTAATTCTTCAGAATGACTCAATGGATTTAACATTACCCTGCACCTAGGTCAGTGAGTTATCAAACTTTCTAGTATGATGGCACATTGAGAAATAAATCACTCAAATTAAAAAAACGTCACGTGACTAATGTCCTTTGGCAGCATAGTGGATTGGGGGTGATCAATTGAAAATTGGAAAAAAACCGATGATCAATGAATAAGTTACTTCTCTTGCCTTTCGTTGGGTAGTAATCACTAGCATAATCCAAATTTTCGAAAAGCGAGCATTAATGCTGCTAGACAGACGAAAGGATTAACTTAGCAGAAACTTACATTGCGAATCGCCAGTAAAAATCTATTCAGGGGGAATTTTTAAAAAACAAGAAAACATTTTTCTATAGATGTCATAAGAGGTAAGCGTTTAAATTTTCAGCTTTCTACCTCCATCGGTGCAACTTGTTTGCGTGGTACATAGATAGCCAGAAAAAACCCTTAAAAACTGAAGAAACCGATGTAGACAGTTTTGGTTGACTTGTTTCTAATATGGTCCAATATTTGATCACCATCCTATTCCTACATAGCAGTAAACTTGAAAGTAGTACTGAAGGTATGTTCTGTTAGCCAATATGCTATAACAATGGAATGAGTAGGACAAAACCGTAACAAACAAAACTTTTATAAGGATATACTGACATATAAAATAATCATTTCTCTTTCATTTCATCTGTAACTAAAAAAGTTAATCTCACAAAAAAGAAAAAAAGACTAGATTGACAACTCTGGGACAGACGTGATAACCAAATCGGATTCATTCAAGAAAAACTTAGAGGCACACTTGTGAGATGTCATGACACACTGAAAACCAATGACTTGGGCATTTTTAACAACTGTCTTTTACATCTTGGATTTTTTTGGTGTTAGAAACTGTTAACAAAACTCTCACCAAAACAGTCACCATAAGTTTCAACAGTTTCCAAAGTTGGCTGGTTGGCTATGTATGAATCTCATGTACAGGCCATACCAATGAGGCTAAAGGGATGAAAATTTAAGTGTTTACTCCTTATCAAGTTTAGTAAGAACTTTTTTTTTGTTTATTGAACCTCCACTCACACTAAATAGATTTTTGAGGGGGATTCAATCTACAATGTAAGTCTATGCTAAATTGGTCCCTTAGTTTTTGTCTAGCAGTATTCATGCTTGTTTTTTTTTGAAAATTCAATCATTTTTTAGTGATCACTGTCAAAGAAAAGGTGAGAAAAGTTACTTACTCACTGATCCCTCCTTTTCCCAATTTTTAATTCATCAACCCAAACATGCTGCCAAAAGACCTATAACAATTTCTGCTCCAGATATCACCCTTATACCACCTTTACTATTACACATCCAAATAGTAGAACTAATGTTACACTAAGTGTTCTACAAGTTCTGAGTGAACTACATATCCCATGGGATTTGCTAGTCAGCCCTTTGACAACTTTGATGTTGAGGCTAAGTCAGTGTCAAATATTTAAATGGTTGTAAACAGACTAGGACAACAAATCTCTATACAACCCTCAAAAGAAGAAGAAATCAAGCAAAGAATCACTCTAGGGTGGCAAGCTTTTGGTAGAGCAAGCTCAACCTTTCCGGACAAAAAAAACCCCACTGGTCCTTAGAAGAAGGGTTTACTACCAGTGCATTCCCCAAATAGTCACCTATGGAGCAGAAACATAGAACCATGCAACATGCAGAACATTGCTCAACAAATGGAGAGATCACAAAACAGCATAGGATATTAAAGAAAAAACAGGGATCCGGGACAAAATAAAATCGATTAGAAAACTCAAATGGCAATGGACTGGTCGTATTTCAAGAATGGCAGACAACATCTAGACATCACCACTTATAATATGGATACCCAGGGATCATATGTGAAACTGTGGCTGGCAAAATATAAGATGGTATGATAAACTAGACAAGTTCTGAAAGTATTGGCTACATAGTGCCCATGATAGAGAGATCCTGGCAAATCCTGGGGAAGGTCTATCTCCAACAACAAATGTATAAAGGATGATGATAGTGATGATCAGACTAGGATACTTACACAACGGTTTTATTCATAAAAATCAGAGATGCTTATATTTGTTTTTGTCCTCCTACAAAGCAGTAGTAATAGTAGTATTAGTTATATATATATACAGACACATAGCTACTTGCTTTAGTGTTTGAGAACACACAGACACAATCTACACGTTAACCCATTGCTCTCTTACTGTCTGCTTTTGCATGACAGGAACCGGCCATCAGACAATAAAAGTGAAAACGGCTTTTATATCACAAGTTATAAAAGCATCACTAATGATTTTACAGTAGGAATGCATTTGAAATCGGAAAAAAAAGGATTGTCAGAGAGATCTGGAATAAATGCAAGAGTTACTGACAGAATAGAGCTTTAAATGTGAAATCTAAATACATTGTTTACGATTTTACAATAAAAATGCACTGAAAATCAGAAAGAAAGTGACTGTTAGTTGTTAGAAATTAATGCAGGTGTTCCTGACAAAATTAGGTCCTTATTCTACCATAATTCGTAAAATATCCGTCTGTATGTGACAGTCCAACTCAAGAACCACACGACGTATGCCAGAGAATTTTTTCATGTATACTAATCTGACTCCCAGTCCCGTTTTTAGCAAGTTAGTTCTCGAGAATTCCAAGAAAAGAAATAGAGTAGGATCTACATTCGCACTCACACCAACAATAATGATCTGATTTCTACCTACCTAGATAACACCTAAAATCTTATCCTGTTTATTAGTATGTAGGATCTAAATAACCAAAATGGTGCTTTGTAGAATTTTTGTATTGAATCAAGGTGCTCCTGGGAAAAAAACAAAACAAAATAATTATGACCTGATCTCTTATTTAGGTACTATTCAGGCCACCCACAAGAATAAGCTGAATATCCTGCCGTTGGAGATATAAATTCGCCACTCATAATCATACAATAGGAATGTATTGAAAATCAGTGAGAAAGGAAATGTTAGTCGTCAGGAATTAATGCAAGCGTTACCAAATGTATAGTTCCATTGTTTGCACAATTGTGACACAATAGTGAATGTAAAAGCTGAAAATCAACTTTTGAAGGGGAATCCTGGGAGAACAAAACATTAAACAAAAGAGGAAAATGCTCATAATTCTGTGGGGGTGGGGATTATTAACAAGTTCTTTTCTTTGAATGAAAAAAAAAAAAAAAAAAAGGAGATGGGAAGTTCATATCAGAAACCAACAACCGTAACTGTCAATATTGGTTTCATCAGTTTGCGAGTCAGTCTGGCTTGCTATGTATCATGTGTACAGGCTATACCAAAAGAGCTATTGAACTGAAAATTTACTCCTCATTATGTCTAAAAAAAAATGTTTTTAATTGTTTTTTTTTTAAATCCCCCCCCCGAAAGGTTTTAAATGGGGGGGGGAGGTCAATCTACGATGTAAGTTTATGCTAAATTAATCCCTCAGTTTGTGTCCGGCAGCATTCATGCTTGTTTTTGTAAAATTTGGACTTTTCTTAGTGATCAACGAAAAATGAGGGAAGTAACTTTTTCCAATTTTTCAACTGATCCCCCAAATATAGCATGCAGCCTAAAGACATCGGTTGCATAAAAGTTTCTACTGAGTGACTAACCAGACCTGTTTTTTAATGTGATGAAATATCTTTTTCTGTATATACCTGACTACAGGCGATGAGTCAGATTCATTCTTTTGATTTCACATCCCAGTGAGAAAAGTTTCAGACAGTCGGCAACCATTAAATGTTGGCTCCTTATTATTTCATCAAAAATTTATTTCTCACAGTCAAAAGTGAATGCTCATCTCCACTATTGAGGTACTTATTGTACATGTTCGCTGAATAACCTGAATAATTACCCATGAAAGAAAGACGATAATACATATATGATGACACACAAATATTTCCTCTGACAAATGTATTCACATGCATTCATAAATAATATATATATATATGCATATTTTTATATTTATACATATATATATATTCATATATATATATATATATATATATATATATATATATATATAGATAACCAAAGACTTGATACCTTACTGGGCTTTCTCTCAAAAAATCCCAAAACATGTCTGGACCATTTACATCTAAGGATTAATAAACCTTACCTCTAAACACTTTACTCCCGAGTCTGTCTCACTCTTTATAGTACACATTATATATATATATATATATATATATATATATATATATATATATATATATATATATAGTGACATGGCCCTAAAAATCAAATGAAGCTATATATTAAATTCATAGCTTAAGGGGAGGTGGTTTTTGATCAACGTTGGTTGGGAGCCATGTTAGTATAACTGTTTTGCTCTCAAATTCCCAAAACATTACATGGTAAACAACTGGTGATCCCAACAAGAAGAATTCACACATAGTACCAAAACTAATTCTGTGTGAAACATGAAAAACACTGGAGAAAATTACGTAAATTACATTGACAGGCATTAGGAAATAATTGATGGAAATGACATAAATTTTTTTAGAAAAACATTCGGTTTTTTTTCCAATAGATTTAGTTTTGGAAGCTGTAAAATTTTCTAGACTATATATACAAAATAATCCCAAGTAAATTAATTTAGCCCATGGTCTGAGGATCACAGCAAATTTTCTTCTAGCCTAACCCCAATAAATAAGCCTCAATCAATTTCTCTTTCAGGTTTCTTTGAAAGATCTTTGATTTCATCATGATTTCAAAAATAACTGAATACTTAATTTGTTATGCAAAAGTTATTATTGGTAATTGTGGAAATAAAATAATTAATGATATCAATCCTCTATATTTCATTATCAATTCACGCAGTAAACTATTTTACTAACGCTAATTAAGTAGATAAATGTCATAAAATAAAATTCAAAATGATTAATTGGAAAAAAATGGAGAAAATAATCTGGAGATCAAATACTATTCGCGTATAACTGTATATACAAGCACACAAATACCAACATGCACATACATATATACTCACTCACAAACCCACACACACATATACATATATATACATGCAAACACCATATGCACACACATATATGCATGTACATATAATCATCCACATACATTTAAATCGACCGATATATATATATATATATATATATATATATATATATATATATATATGCACGCACACACACACAAACAGTGATACACACACACTTATACACATGCATGAACACAAACTTGTATTCCCACACATATACATACACACACATGCACGTGTGCAGATGCTCACACACAGCAATCAGATGACACATACTCATATGGAATGAGAATATTTTTTGGATTAACAATAAAAATCACGCTTCGCTGGATCTAATGAAGGAATATATTTTTTCAATCTAATTTCATCACTGATCCAGAAAAAAGAATCTTTTGGGAGGAAAAAAAACATCATGGGAAGAGTGCAAAAGGAAATTATTAATTAGAGAAAGTTGTTTTTCTTACCAATCGTCACAGGATAAATAGGTTAGAGTCACTCACCTGAAAAAGAAAAGGGGGGAAAAAAAGATAATTAGATTTTCATACGATTACAATGAGACAAGATTCGTCATCATTGCTGATCTTGACTCTCGAATTCGTAGAGAGAAAATAGAATGTTAATTCGAAGGGAAATAATTTCTGATGAAAATCACATCCCTTTGACCATTAAGTGATTTATAAAAAAACATTCCTTTTCAATTCGCAGAAGAGTTTCACTATATTCTACGCTGTTAGTTGATGAGTACGACTGTCACTCACAAGCGGTTCTGAACGGTTTATGAATTTGAAACTTAGTGAAATAGAGCAGCTTTTTTAGACTGGTAGAACTCCTGCAACACAGGCAGTCACCCAGGGTGCCAAGTGCTAGAGGTAGAAAAATGGGAAAATGAATAAATTAAATAGATTGGAAACATTAAAGATAAGAAATTTCTCTGATGTGAAGTCAGATGTTTTAAGAATACCTGACAGTTAAATATTTTCTGTTGAGGGGAAACTAAGAGAAACAATTGATGAAGAAAATTCTCATGACCGACAACAAGCTCAATGAGGCAAATTTGGTGAGTTAGAGTGCTCACAAAACTATACTTTAAAGGCTGCTGAAATCCCGCCTGCCTGGGGCACCGAGAACCCTATAGTGCCTCCCCGGGGAGTAACCCCTAAAATAACTATTTATATGTACAACTAACACACACCAGCAGGTTCAAGAATTTGTATAATAATCTAAAAGTAATTTTTAGCATTCCACGGTGGATTGGAAGATAGTTTTCTGCATATTAGTTATTTTGGTAAGCATTCTAAGATACAATACTCTATTTTTTTTGCAGTTCCCTCTTACCTAAAGGACATTTAAAATAAAAAACATAAAATGAATGTTTCCTTGAAAAAGTATTGATAAGCTTAGCTTAGCTTTAACAAATTTAATGCTTTTTTAATAAACTTTATATTATGCAAAATATATAAGAACTCAGACAGCGAACATAGTACACAAATATCAAATAACTGGATTATAAGAAAGAACAACAAAGTTTTCTAAAGATAGTCTTGATCAATAGAAATAAAGGTTGGGAACAAAAATACAAGTTCAGAAAGTACAACTTTAACACTCATTTACATATGAATAGTGAATTGTACCTATTTAGAGTGGAACGCGAGCTTGTTGTCCTGTGGCACAAATACTTAATTTGAAGTCGGACTTTCAATAAACAAACATGAATTGCATCTTTAAGTGAAATGAGATAGTTGGTCGCTTTTTTCGTGCAGAACTCTAGTTGAGGCTGCAATAGAGTAAGTGTCTGTCAAGTTTCGGTTTTAAACCTGATGTAGAGGCCCCAAGGCATATTGTATTTTCAAATTGTACATGTTGATTTCAAGTAATTTTGACAAATCACATTCAGTTGATTTATGCACATTTAAAGCATTTTTAATGACCTTGACCGCAAAGTGAGATGCTGAATTAAAAAGTCAGCAAAGGCTGAACGAAATACAGAACAGCAGGAAATTTTCCTCGAGAACGAGATAGAGGTTCTGTAATTTGAATGTGGTATCTATACTGCTCTATGGCTGGGAAACCTAGTGTTCGGGCATGGATTTTTACAAGGGTTACAAAGTAAGGGATAAATTTAAGTTTCCTTATTTTCTATGCAAAGTCATATATTGTTTTATAGGTTATGGATTTCATTTATGTCAAAATAATACAAATATAATGGCCATTTGACCTTATTATGCATTCAAAATGGATGCCTTATTGGAATTGCAAGCAAAATTTAAAGCACTCCAGGCCTGAATGAGTTAGGACCACCCAAGAGAATTAATTGGCTGCATATGACGCTAGATCTGCCTGGGCATCAAATGGAGGAACTATTTGTCAAATAAAAAGGTCAGGGAAAGGTCACAACAGCGTCCCGTATCAACCACTATTTGCAGAAGGCGTCTCCACTGATTGATGCAGTTCTTGAGGCTCCCCACAACAAGACCTGCAATTCAAGCCATCAAATGGACGCCTATAGGTCAAAGAAAGAGAGGACAGTCCAAGTTGAGCTGGCAACGGACAGTGGAGAGGGACTGCCAACTGGTCAACAGAAGCTGGGTTGACACCATCAGACCGGCTGAAGAATCATTCATGGTAGAGTGATTACAGTGCCTTGTGTGTCCCGCAATGTGAGAGCAACTGAGTTTGAGTGAGTCAAAACATTTCCTGCCTTCGTTTACAACAGTTATCCAAAGAAACCTCCTCACTTACTAAAGCACAGCAAAAAAGTTCATCACCTCTCCTATTCGAGACTTCTATTTGGTCATACCCTATTTCATTTTTCATCTTTATCATCTTCTCACAGGTTAGTAGCAATTGGAAGGTGTGAGTGACATAACTGCAAACGACTAGGCATTGGCAAACGGAGTTCAATTTCTGACTGAGAATAATTACATTCACTTCCAGCTAATAACTTCGGCAGAGGCATGGATCCATCTCACCTTCCTCTGGCTATGAGAGAAATAGCAGTAAAGACTAGCCTCTCTAGCCTTGGGAGAGCGCAACAAGGGACCACTCCAATATCCCTCTCAACAACGATCATGGTAAATCATATCTTAAAGCTGTAGAGAGTCATGCTGGCTCATGTCCTGATAGAATTTAACACATAGAAAAAGAGTATCAATTGGCTGTTTTGTATTACTAAGACCCTTATCGCATTCTCCAATCATTTATCACATGATAAAATACAACATTTAAAACTAATCCAAACCTGGACAAATTTCTAATTGTTGAAAAATTAGAAACCATTAACCAAAAGTGGCACCAAAACTGTCAACATAGGTTTCTTCAGTAAGTATTTACCATACACAGAACATACCAGTCGAACTAGAGAACTGAAAGTTCCGACATTTACTAAACTGTAAGTCTAAAAAAGTAAGTATATTTGTTTTTTTTTTAATTTCCTCCCCAACACGTTTTCTAATAGGTATTCAATTTACAATGTGGTTATATGATAAACTGGTCCCTCAGATTGCGTCTGGCAGCATTTGCACTTTTTTTTGAAAATTCAAACTTTTCTGTGATCATTGCCCAACAAAAGATGAGAGAAGTAATTTATTCATTGATTATCCTTCTTCCAATTTTTTATCATTTTAACATCATGCTGCCAAAAGCCATTGGTCACATTACATTTCCTATTGTGTGACTAATCAGACCCATTTATCACATAACACAATACAGCATTCAAACCTTACATAACCTTAGAAAAATCTCATATTGTCTCTTATTGTATTGTTTCTTCTCATAATTAAATTTTATTGTTATTATCACAACAAACCAACATTATGAACATTCATTCAACTTTGGTGATTTGACCATAAATGTTTCTCTTTTACTAAAGTGTAGTCAACCAGTTTAAACTATGGACAATAATATGTTGAAACATAGTACGTGGTTGGCTCAGACTAATTTCCTTAGCTTTATTTCCATTAATCAGAAAGAGAAAGTACCATGTGGCAAAACAGTTCACAGCACAGAAAATGGAATTGGAAAACCATATTCAAATTCTGACCTAGATAGTTTGAGATCACTCAGTACTAATGCTTTTAGGAAAGGCATGAATCCATTCCCTGGACTCCAGCTATGGGTTAAATATTACTGTAGATAAAAACCTTCAATTCTATTAAAGGTAGTCCATCTACGTGAAGGATACTCTGGCAAAAAATCTACAGCTTAGCAGCTGCCTTGGCTATCTCAATCCATCAAGTCACTGTGGAAAGGTACCAGTGGATTTGGTATATGCAAGCTGATCATTACTTTAAATAGACAACCAAAGCAAGTGGTTCTTTGATCTTTATACTTCTCTAAGATCTAACAAAGGTTGATGACAACTAATCCAATATACTTCATGAAGAAGTTGGGATAAATATCAGAATATCCCAATGAGAAGATAGATGAATGGCAGGACAAGCAGAGAGTCAATCTATTCTTAATATTCTTAAAATGATAACTGATGATAATTGCTGGTTAGTCACTCAATAGAAACTGTCACATGAACAATGTCTTTTGGCAGCATGCTTTGTTGATAGTGAATGGAAAATTTAGAAAAAAAAAAGGGGTGATCATAGAACTTTTTGTTGAGCAATAATCACAAAAATTTAAAAAAAAAAAAAGGGTGAACGCTGCCAAGGTAGGTGATCAATTCAGCATAGACTTACATTGCGAATTGAACACCCTCCCCCCTAAAAACCTATCTGGGGGTGTATTTTCAAAAAAAGAAATAAATATTTTTTTCTAGATATAATAAGGAGTAATTGTTTAAATTTTCTGCCCTCTGGTTCCATTGGTGTAGTTTTTACATCACCATACATACAGCCTCAGATGCACTAGTCATATCGGTCAGTTAAAGTATTAGTCACAGACATTGGCTCCCCTCTCCCTTCCTACCCTCTTATTTAACAATGTAGTTTTCTTTCCTCCCCCCCTGTACTATACTCTCATTGAACTACCTAACTTTCTTTCCTCCCCACTCTTTGCCCATCCACTTAGTAATCTATCTAACTTTTTTCTCCCCACTCCCTTCTTACTGTTTATCACACTTATAGTTTCAACAGCAGCCATTGACAGAATCTGTTGATGTACACATATGATAACCAACACCGAAGTGACAGGTCACTGACTTGAAATAATAATAATAATAATAATAATAATAATGATGATGATAATAATAACAATAATGATAATGATAATGATAATAATAATAACAACAATAATAATGATGATAATAATGATAATAATAATTTTAAATAAAATGATAATGATAATAATGATAGTAATTATAATGATAATAATGATGATGATGATTATGATGATGCTTTTTTTTATTTTGTACTTTGATTAAAAAATATTTTCTGATTTTATATCTTAAAAAAGCAACATGATAAAAAAACTGATTGTAAAAAGTTATTACAAATAAGAAAAGATGGGCAGACTTCCAAAAAGAAACAAAATCTATACAATTAAAGGTTGAAAAAAACCCAAAAAAACACGTGGTTAGGTTTAGAAATGAACAAAACAAAAAACTGACTAGTTATTCATCGTTTGTTTTTAGTTAGTCAGATCTGTTTAATAAAATTATACCAAGCAAATCTAAATGTCATTAAAAAGGAGACTTTCTCAAAGCATAAGAGCTCTCAATTCAATAAGTGGAACTCTTCAGTCGTAAAGAACCATTCAACCTTTGAGTAAGTGAGAGCTTAGTTGCTAAGATACAACCAAGCACGGCTTCAAGACGGAAAGAAATGAAAAGTGAAGAGGCAGAAGAATGAGGAAGAGAATGAGGCTTGAAACATGACTAATTATGCCGTTTATAAATATACTTTAGATTCCATATGTTGATGTCGTGCTTTTTCTTTTGATCAATAAAGATGAGGCAGAGTCTTTTTTTTTCATAGAATCTGTCATTACTGATTCATAAGAGTGACATCGGTTTCTGTGTCATGTTTAATGGCAAATGCATGCTTTGGAATGTCTGGGTACGGGCAGGTGAAAATACCTTTCTTTTTCAAAAAAAAAAGAAAGAAAAAAGGCAGGTCTGGTTAGTAACTCTATAGAAATCGTCACATAACCAATGTCTTTTGGCAGCATGCCTCTTTGTGAGCGATCAATTTTTTTTAAAAATTGAAAAATGGGTAATCAATGAATAGATTACTTCTCTCACACCTTTTGATGTACTTTAATCACTAAAAAAAAAATCTGAATCCCCCCCACAAAAAAAACAAACATGAACACTGACGGACAAAAAGTACGGGACATATAACATAAACTTACATAAAATCCCCACCCCCCACTAACAACCCATTTTAAGGGAACATTTGAAAGAACGAAAAATATTTTTCTATTACATAATAAGGAGTAAATATTTAAATTTTCAGCTTTTAGCTCCATTGGTACAGACTGTACAAGCAACACGTATATAGAAAGCCAGTCAGCCAGTCATATTCACTTGAAAAGTAAAGGTACACAAGTTGATAGTTCTGGTGAATGGTTTCTAAAATTCTGTCCTGTAACGACTACCATAACTGCCTGGGCTTAGCCTTTCATGATGACCTATTTAGTACAGGAGAAAACATAGGTCTATGTGTTTAGGGTAGATTCTTTTGTGCCACCTGTTTTTTTCTTAATCTTTGAAGTGCCTATTTTAAGATTCTGCCAGGTAACAGGCCGATGAGGTTTATATTTAACCCTCTGAATCTGAACCTGAAACCTGAGAAAAATAGAAAATTGTTTATCTTTTTAAAGTAAAATGCATACTGAGACAAATGAATACATAATTCCATACAATTTTAACCAGGGGAGTTCAGTGAAATAGTTATTGTAAA
>OY735219.1:4919721-4939721 GCA_963457665.1 Thysanoteuthis rhombus | reverse complement strand
ACAGCCACCGCTAATCCTGCTATATCGGCAATTTGAAGGTGTCTGATTGTGCCAAATGACTTTCAGTATAAAAAGCATAGAATATCGGAAGGACGTGACTCAAAGAAGGTAACCGCTTGTTGGATTGGCAATGGGTTTTCGCTCTTGAATCTAGCTTACCTTTTGTTCTATGCCTTTATTCTGACTGTAGTTGTCTTTTGGTACAATCTGATATCTTTTTTCTTCAGCTGCACCCCTCAAAGTTTCTCTCTGGAGACTCAAAACTGTTTGATCAAACTAACTTAACAATATAGTAATGCAACAAGCTTCATCAGACGAGGTCTGGCTGCTTTGAGCCCTGCGGCTACCAGAGGTTACCCAATAGGGCCTGAAATATACCACAAAAGAACTTGATTGTTTTTTTTCAAAAGCAGAGGGGATTTCTATATAAAATTCTGCTCAGGGTCCCATAAAGGCTGGGGCCAAGCCTGAGCCTCATGAGTTCAAGCCTTGCTGGAAGCTATCTCTTGTTCATGTTTTGTGTTTCTTGTATCAACAGTAGAAGAGTCTGGTATTTTTTAGGTTCCCAGATGAAATATACTCGGACAGTTACAGAAATTCTGACTGTTTTTCTTTCCTCTTTTTTTGCTGCTCTTTCATTTGAAAGCTTTTTAGCAGATCAATTCTTCAGCTGTTAAACTCAACCATATTTTGTTTTTTGTTTTTTGTGGGGGGGGGGTCTGATTTTTCCCTTTTTATGGGAGGGGGTCTGGTTTTGCCTTTGAATTACTGGCCACAGCTGTTCAGAAAAAAAACAAACAAACCATCTTTCTATTCAGGTCAATGTTAAATTTGTAAAACAGCCAACAAAAGCAAAGACTGGACCATCTTCCATGGATCGGTTAATAGTGCAATCCATCAAAATCCCTCCCCCATGAGCTATCTGTTCGTATGTTCAGTCCTTTTGTATCATCATCATCAGCCATTTGAAGTAGACTGCTGCGCTAAGGCCTTTTTCATCTTCTTCCATGATGACTGTGCCTGTGCTGACTCCTGACATGTCAAACCTATTCATCGTATCCATCCATCTTGAGCCTGTTCTTTTCCTACAGTGTTTACTGTCCTATCAGCAACAGTTGGTGTTAACCTTTGCTCCATCTATTGTCATTTCTTCTTGGTGAATGTCCAGCCCATCCCCATTTTTCGTTGCCTAATGATTTGTATATCCTTCGTATATCCTTCACCCAAGTCCTAGTCCTCCCTATTGCAGATAGTAATATTGTCTTGATTTTATTTTTAACAGATGAAGACTTGTCAACCATTATTAATTTCTGACAACTAACTCCTCTCTCTTGGAAGCAATTGAAATTAAGGTGGAAGTAAATACTAGTCAAAGATTAATAATGGTTGACAATGCTTCATCTAATGAAAATAAAATCAAGATAATATTACTGCAACTAATACAACTAGTATGGTTAAAAAAAACCCGACAAATATGGTGTTCAGTGATCGAGGAGAAATGTCAGGGTAGATTTAAAGATGAGGGTTTGAGTTTCACTGAGCGCTTATTCTTTATTTCTGATCCATGTTGTTCACTCCCTTCTGTAGAGTGATGGTTGTGATGAAAAGCAACAGAAATTAAGATGGTAAAGAATACTAGTGAAAAAGTACCAATGGTCTAGCGAGTACTGAATCACCGTAGCCCCACGAATCTGCACGATCAACAAGCCAAGTGGGCTACAGAGTGTGCGCAAATGTGTGTGCATCTGTAAGTGTCTCCGGGCTCTCCTGGTCACATTTTGGGGGCTACAACCTAGAAAGTTTGCTTGAGCATACCACTTGGTACTATTTGAAAAAAAGTTCATTTGTTTTTTCAAAAAAGTGATTTTTTATGTGTCTATAGTCATTTGGGGTCACTAATACCAATAATTGTACTTTTTTTCAGATAATTTTAGACCTCAATTACAGTGGAAAGTTTGATTGTCACCGAGCGCTCCACACATGTCTTTGTGCCAGACTGAACAAAGCTTAGTGAGAGGAGTGAATATCATAACATTACATCGTGTGACACAATTTTTGTTCCAGGGTAGTGAGTGGACGTTCTGTGCTTAAAGTTGCAGATAGCTGAACTGTCCTGATTTTCCTTCAAAAGGACGGCAGAACTCTATAGTCAGCTTGGCATCTACCAATTGCAGATTGTTCATGCACTTAGGTCCACTGTCAAAATACTCCCACAAAGAGTTGGCAGACCCCTACATCAGCCTGGAGAAGGACACTCCTGTGAAACCTATGATCTTGTAATCCAGCTCCTATTTGTACTATCTTGGTGGACCTTAGGATGCTAACTCTAGGTTTGAAGGGTGGGGTTGGTCCTCAACAAACCGGCCAAACCTTAGCAATCCATTGCTTAGACTGGAGGGAAAATCCACGTATAAGCCCAACTGTCTATAGTCCTCCTGATGTGGCCATCTCTCCCAATAATCTCTACCTGAGAAGCCAAGCCATCCATTCATTTATTTATTCACGTGTAAAAAGTAAGAAGCTATTTCCCTTCAAATTTGGTCCTTTGGGCCAGAATAATGATAATCGTGTGTAATTATTTTTCTTACATCATGTGATTAGAAATGTGTACGTTCACCCTAAATCCAATTGAAAATGAGCAGATTTCAAATTGCCTTTGCCCTGACCACAAAATCAAAGTTTGATATGAATAATTTAAATTTTCTATACTTATTAGACGTAATCAATTAAAAAAAACATTTCACTCAGGAACGAAAAAATAAAAGGGAAAAAAAGGTGCAGTGTTATAGTTAGCAAGCTAGTCTTGTGAACCAGTATTACTGTAGTAGAAAGTTTGATATAATCCTCATAACCTTGAGCCATACTAACCTCAGCTGAGTAAACACCTTTGAGAAATAAACTGAGGCAGTATAGGGTAATTAGTTTTGACACCTTCTCCTTTCATTCTTGACAGAGAGCCTACAATGAAGGCCAATATTTGCTCACTGGTATCCTGAGTAACCTTTACAACACAGACCTTTTTTTAAAGACAAGAACTGAAGGTTCAATGAGGTGTCTATTATGAAGTTTAAATGCCACTATTACCAGATCATGTGACTCAGAGTCAAAGATAATTTTTGGTGAGAAGGATTTTATCAAGGAACACCTTTCGATCAAGTTTTCCGTAAATCTGAGATAATTGACTTTAAAGCATAAAGTTTAAATGCCATTATTGAAAATCCGCTTGACTTGGTTGTAAGATTTTCATAAGTAAAGAGCATCTTACAAAGGGACACATGTTTGTCAAGCTTAAAGAAAATCTTACTAAGAACAGCTGAGAAAATCGATTTTGAAATGTGAAGTATAAATGTCATTATAACCAGATCACGTGACTGTAAATGGAAGATTTTTCAAGATAAGAAGCATCTTTAGAAGGGACACCTCTCTACCAAGTTTCAAGTAAATCTCACAAAAAACAGCTGAGAAACAATAAGGAGACAGACTGACCTACGAACCAAGAGACAGACAGTCTCATAGAGAGGCGAGGATACTCTTAAAAGAATAAAAAAGCCAAGTTTTTTCATTAGTCTCAACAAAAAAAATTATCCTTAAACCTAATACAAGAAGAGGCTAGAAGCATGAACATTTGAATTCTTACTGGTTATGAAAATTTGGTGTAGTGGGGACTCACAAAAAATCTCCCAAATGATATGTATGACATCATGAGGGGTGCCAATTATATAAGCATAAGTAAGGGATTGTGAGATTGCGGTCCGTTGAACATAGAAGAAAGTACTTTGGAATTTTGAACGGTAGTGTAAAATTAAATCCCCCATGAAAATAGTATTTAAAGTGAATTGTTATTGTGTACATGACAAATGACCTCAGGGTTAGCCAATAGACATAAACAGAGTGGGAATTACTATTCCCATCTAGGAGCAGGGTTAGACAGACATGGTTGAGGTCTTAGAAGGGAAGTTCAGTTGGTTCCCAGGCAGCAGGGTCTAAGGCTATTCTATTGTTGTCTGGTTCCTTGACCTGAGGTCATTCCTACTTGTCTGTCATCAAAATGATTGGAAATGATGAGAACAAAATTCACTACCTTGATCTAGATTATCTGGAATCTTTCATTCCGGTAGAGAACCCCACCACTGCTACCCACTCCAGAATGAGAAGTGTGGGTGGTTGCCTTTACATTGGTTATTGGAATTGGCACCTCCCTTTTGCAGGTAGGGTTGTGTGTGTAAGATGCAGTTTAATTCACTGGTGGTGTGATGTAGGCAGGTGGTCACACCTTAGTTGAAGATAATCTTACTTTTTAAAACCAAGGAGATGCCCCTCCCACACACGTAACCCAAAGGGTTCCAATAAGTAGTGGAGATTCTGCCAATTTGGCAGTCAATAAAAACTGCCTGGAGGAGGCAGTTGCCAATACTAAGCCCCTGGGAAATGATATGCAAGACACACAACACCAGAAAGAAAGAAGCGAGGAAGAAAACCCATTTTAGATCGAACTACAAACCTGAAATATTAACTTGAAGATTAACTTAAAACTACATTGAACTGCCCGCCATTAACATTCACTCTGTCTCATATATCTAACTAAGCAGCAATTGACAGCAAGCCTATAAATCACCTTGTATTCAAGGAGGATTGATGCTGATTATATCCACTGAAATAAAATGCTTGCAATTGTTAACCCATGTTTGCCTAGTCAATCCTTAAAAAATGCCGAAGAAAATATACTTACGAATGAGTGGATCGAATTACATATGAACTCTCTCAAGATTATAAGAAACTGACAAAATTGTTTTTTTACAAACAAATTTGCTAATGTTCTTCCATTTACCCCATAATTTTAATTCTACCCAAATTGATGGAAAAATCTGACTAGGTATAAATGGGCACTTTTTCTTTCAGCTTTATTTGTGACCCCAAGTCAGAAACTTCAAGCCAGAGGTCTACTTCAGATGTAAAAATACACGACGTGGGCATAAGAGGCATCTGATGGGAAGAGACCATTGGCAACAAAACACAGTGTCATGTACACTTATTTTTTACATTTCTGATTTTTTACTTATTTCAAACTTTTTTTGACAACATTAGCCTCTTTTGCAAAATATCTGATGACCTCACTGATCAAGAACCCAACCAAAAAAAGATGTACATGATAGGACGTATCGGAGGAAGGTTGAAATGTTTTAATTCTCCAAGATCCAATTGCAGTCTAAATTTGCCTCCAAACTAACATAATGATCAAATCGAATTTCTAATCAGCAAGAAAATGAAAATGCAACTTGATCCTTTTTCTTCATTTTAGGCTTCCATACTTTAAATTGGGGATGCTAGCTTTTGGCGGGCATTAATGGAAAAGTACCCCCAAATCACTGGATATTAACTGAAACTCCTCTCAAAATTTCGAAATCCTGATTTTCCTTTGTCCTGCATGAGGGGTGCAGTGCTGCATAAGAAGTGTGTGCGCGTCAGGGTTTTTTCTCTTTCAGAAGAGGACTGCTGTCCTGTAAGGATTGTGATTTATGGGTGGCTGGCTGTCAGTTAACCCCTTGCCTGCGTCTTCAATCATCATAAGAGGGTGATAAAAATTAGAGGAGGGTGATGTAGGCCAGATGCCAGAACCTGGGTCGGGTGTAAGTACAGTAGAGATATTAGCAGGAGAAGGTTGAGGATGGGTGAGACAGGAAGTCAGAGGCAGTCTGGGTAAGAAAAGGAAGTCCTTGAATAGTAATTTGGGTTTTAGAGAAAGAAATGAATATCGAGAGAAAGGGGGATGGATAGAAAAACAAGAAGAAGAGAGGGGGATAGCCGATCCATCTTTGGAAATGAGAAGCAGCATAGATTTGATGACATACACCGAAAAAGAAGAAAAATTACAGCTCTGGTTAGTCACTCAGTAGAAACCGTGATATGACCAACTTTTTTGGCAGCATGGGGGGGGGGGTGATAAAAAAAAAATTTGGAAAAGGAGTGATCAATGGATAAGTTTCCTTTCTTGTCTTTTGTTGGGCAGTGATCATGAAAAAAGAACCAAGTATCAAAAAGACTAACAAATGTAAATATTGCCAGACACAAACCAAAGGATCAATTTAGCATAATCTTACATAGCGAATTGAACCCCATCCTAAAAACTTATTTCAAGGGGGGGGGTAAAACAACAAAAAAAATTTTTGGTAGACATAATAGAGAGTAAAATGTTTCAATTTTCAGTCCTCTAGCTACATTGGTATACCATGTACCCATAACACACAGCCAGCCAGACCATCCTAAAAAGTGAAAAAACCTATGTTGACAATTTTGGTGATAGATTTGGTTGACAGTTTTTGACTATAGAATTCTGAATAATTAACAAGACTTCCAGCATAACAAATTACCCAGGCCTTGTCTGCCACAAGGCCAATAGGAGAATAGAGAGATATGAAGATAGTGTTGTACCAGTTTTCCAAATGGAGTGAAATCTGCCTGTCTGCCTTGAAAATCAACATTTAAAATTATGGGTTTAACCTAGGATTGAACATCAACCATGGGCATTGGGAATGCGACTACCTTAGCCACCAAGCAGATTTTCATGGCTAGATGAGAGCTTTATGTTGTAAAGGTGTACAGCCAATTTGCATCGGATACATGTGTTCCAGTAAGATCACCAAAGTTGAGCAACATCAGGCCCGGTCGTTACCTAGATGGGTGACAGAGGATACCAGGTGGTGTATGTCGCAACAAGACTGTTCTGAGGCGGTCTCAGCCTATGCTCAGGTGCCAATTAACAGAACATTTTGCCAGGTGAGGAGTAGAATGTACGATCAGTCCTCTCTCATGGCCAATTTGCTTCATGATAGACATGTGACAGTATGCTCTCCTAGGAGTTGTCATGCTTGTACTCAGCGGCAGCAATCATCATTGTAAGAATGCAGTTTTGTTCTGCACATGGTAAGATTAGAGGTGATGAGATCAGGAAGGTCGTGTTGAACCAATCATCCAAATGGGAAGGGCCCGCTTGTCTGCCTGGAAAATAATCATCTGAGATCCGGACTTCTACCTGGGCCTGAAAACTCACCTTCACAGCCGACAATCAAACATTTGTGGATTTTCAAAAAATCTTATCCAAGTGGAAGAAAACATTATTGATTTCCAAAAATCAACTTTTTCACCTCTGAAAATTGGGGTCATTGTAACATTCAAGAGTCTTTTTCATCTACAAAAATTGAAGTCACGTTAAATAGGAAAGAAAAGATATAACCGAGTATTTTTACATACAGAAATAGGGGTCACACTATACAGGAAAATAAGATATATTTAAGTGTTTCTATGTACTGGAATCGGAGTCACACTATACAGGGAAATAAGATATATTCAAGTGTTTTTTACTTACAGAAGAAGTGGGTATACAATTACAAGAAAATGAAGTATATATAATTTATCTACAAAATCACAGGGTCACATTCTACAGGAAAATAAAACGTACCTTATATTTTGGCAGATGATGGCACATGAAGCATCCAAAGACATCCCCAAAATGGGGTCGTCCTGTAGGCCAATGACTAAACATAGGGAGTAAAATGTTCTAATTTTCAGTCCTCTAGCTCCATCGGTACAGATTGTACCCATGATAATTAGCCAGCCAGCCGTCCAGCCTGACCATCTTGAAAAGTAAAGAAACCTATGTTGACAATTCTATTATTCTGTCCATGTATATATATATATATTCACAGATTTACAATAGAGATTAGACTGGCATTGCACATGAATGAATATATTGTTCGTTTGTTGACGTATTTCATTTTTCATTTTCGTTTAAAACTCAGTTGTTACACACTTACTGTTTTCCAGCTGACATTGTCCGATATAATCAGTAAACTCTGAAAACCACAAGCTATACAATTGTTCGACACCCCAACCATTTTTTTTTTCTATTTCTCCCTTTAGTTTTTTTTTTCTTCCTTCAAATCCTCAAATTGTGAGACTTTGGAAATGTGGTTCCACTCTTGGTAAATAAATAAGCAGATGAGGATCCCATTTCCTTGTCGACACCAAATCTGTCATTTGCCAGGGAGAATTACACTGTAATAAACTTTAATGTTTAACGTTGGTTGCACAAACCCAGTTGAACGTATATGTTTCTGGTGCAGTAGGGATGCTTATGTTGCAATTTTAAAGAGGTTTCGAAACCAAAGATGTTAATGTGCAAGGTCAGTCCGGAAGAGAACCAACCATTTTGAATATCTCAAAAACCAGTTTAGTGGCCTTGATGAAACATATCAGACATGAAAGTCTAGCCTAAATTGATCCCTTAGTCTGTGTCTGGCAGCATTTACACTTGCTTTTAGAAAATTCAGACTTTTTTTCGGTGATCACTACCCAACAAAAGACAACTTTTTCCAATCTTTTTTATTGCTCACCATAACACAGTATGCTGCCAAAAGATATTGGTCACATGACAGTTTCTATTGAGTGACCAATCAGATGTTTTAAACTATTTTTTTATTTATGCTGACATTATAATATGAAAATAAAGAAGATCTGAAAATTACAAACATGAAAATGGAGAGTCATTATCAATCCAAGAATTACTTTTGTTGTGACGTTTTACTTGTTACCAAGAATTTGGCTGATACAGTTAACAGTATCCTTCAGGTTTACATTCAGGATAGAAGACCCCACCTAGAACAACGGTTTTCAAAACTACAAAAACTGACAGACCTCTTCAGTAAATATTCTTGCCTACCCCCATTTTTAGTATTTCAGTATTCAGATTAATTAATCAACTACAACAGAAAGTAATTTTTTACTTTTGAAAATCATAATTATTTAAAATGGATCACATTTATTCCAATCCCAATATATGGTAAGGCTTATGCAAGGTAATTATATTTTTTGATAGTTGTACAATGAATGATGTTGTTTCTCTGCCACAAGATTCAATGTCAGGTTCAGAGAAAACCCTGCCGCAGACCCCACCCCCAAGCATTATTTAACAGACCCCTAGTGATACGCAGATCAAAGTTTCAGAACCACAGTCTTAATGTTTGTCTTAAAAGTATCCAGCCATTTGATATTAACAAAAAAATATACTAGCAAAGGCCATTGGGACCGTAGTCCTCTTCAAAGTAATTCTCCTGGGACCTCACATACTTATGCCAGCATCCTTTCTTGTCAATGGTCTGAAATCTCTTTGGGAAAAGCCAGAAATTGCAGAGAGCTAAATCTGCTCTGTAGGTGGGCTGATCGACCTGAGTGATACAATGTTTTGCAAAAAAAATCTTGTACAAGTAACCTCACAGGAGAGTGACTCTTTACTCTCATGAAGTAAGATCACCCCCTGGTTGGTCGCTAGGTTACATCAAAGTGACGTAAAATGCCTGATTTTTGGCCTTAGAATTTTTTCACAGAAATTTAATTGATACATAAATATATACAAACTTCTTCATTTCCTCCAAGTGAGGTTAGGATGGAAATGGAAAGACTCCACATGTTGATGCTTTCATTTGAAGCATGCCATCTGCAAAACGCAGCAGGGTCATATCACCCGCCCCCACCTGCAAGTTACAAGATTGTCCAAACAGAAGTTTGTATGAACTTTAAAAAAAAATTTTTTTTAAGCTAACCAGTGGATATGCAGAAATGCAGAGCAATTAATGGCATGGGCAATTAACTCAAACTCTAATGTCCTTGGGAAAGGCATGAACCCATCTCTTCCCACAGCTACGGGTAAAATAGTGCAAGGTAAAGAGAATGACTTCATTTCAGAGGGCTTGTCACCTCCAAATCTATTTCACGTATTGCAAACAGGAACCAATACAAAGAAACTAGCACAGACTGGGCGGGGCAAACCAAAGCCATAGCCAGTCTGAGGGCACTAACTAACTAACTAAGCGGTTACAAATTAGTGACCAATTTGGCATACACTTACATTGTAAATAGACCCCCACTAAAAAACTATTCTGGGAGCAGGGTGTTTTTAAAAAAAAGAGGAGCCAACACAAAGAAACTTGAGGAGACTGAACTGGCACGATTGAAGCCATAGCCAGCACAAGGGCACTAATTAACTAAGTAAGTGGACACAAACTAGTGAGCAATTTGGCACACACATATATTGTAAATGGACCCCCCCATAAAAACCTATAATGGGGCAGGATTTTTTCAAAAAAAAAAGGGGAGCCAACACAAAGAAACTTGAAGCAACTGGACTGAGACGATCAAAGCCATTGCCAGCATAAGGGGACTAACTAACTAACTAACTAAGCGTGCACAAATAGTGACCAATTGCTAAGCCAGTCAGTGTACTTGGGAGAAAACCCAGTTCATTGAGTTGTGAAAAGAAAGGAAAACTAAAAACTCAAGGGAGTCAGTATTTCATTTGATTTTCCACCCACAGTCAGGTCAGTAACGTCATTTGGAGGCAGGTTGTGTGGGTTGTGCATACTGGTACTTGGTCAAAGATAAGACACAGAGTAACCTTTTCAGCTGCCAAAAGAATGTTAAAAACATCCAAAGTAATAAATGAATCAATGAATAAGTTACTTCTCTTGCATTTTGCTGGGCTGTGATCACTGGAAGAGGTCTGAATTTTCAAAGAGATTTTGCATGGACTAGAAACCAATTTAGCATAAACTTTCTAAGCATATTGATCCCCTAACACTGAAAACCTATTTTGGAAAGGAATTTTCAAAAAACAAAGCAAACATTGAGAGGAGTGTGTGTGCAAAATTTCAAATTTCTTCTATGAATGGAAAAGGCTTGGTAAAGTCTGGATAGATGCATAGATAGATAGGTAGATTGATAAATATAGATGTCATGATAATACAAACTCAGCAACAGTGATTAAATCAGTCGGTCGTGGGTAGTGGTGATTGACACACACACACATATATATATGGTGCAATTAATGAATAATACCAGCTATGACATATAGATCTGAAACAAGGAAACAAACAAAACCACTTGAAAACCAACTCAGAATCATAAAGAGAGCAATGGAAAGAGCAGGAATAATTCCAAGAGATACAAAAATATCAACATTGACCTGAGAGTAGATTGGGGTGAAAGATATCATACAAGTATTTGAGAGACTAAAATGGAGATGGGCAGGACATTAGCAAGAAAGAATGGAAAGCAGATAGAGCAAAAGGATATAGTACTCAGGGGTTATTTGTGACACTTTATGATTAATTCATGACACAAATTTTTGGCCATCACCATCATCACAGTAACTCCCAACCCACCCAATGAAAAAGTTGGAAAGGAATAGGCAAAGTAAAAGTATATATCATCATCATCAGTCTTTTATTGTCTGGCGGAGGACATAAACCTTCTCCAGGAATTGCCTGATCTCTCTATCATGGGCATCATAGAGTCAGTACTTTCTGAATTTGCCTACCTTGTCACGCCATCTTACTTTCTGTTGGTCATATTTTTTCATATTATCTCTGGGGTTCCATGTTGTGGATTGATATGCATGGTTGAGCATGATTCTCTCATGTACATGTTGTATGGGGCCTCAATTTGAGAGTCAATCTTTTGGTTAGGTTCCATGTATCAGCTCCATAGGTGACTATCAGGATGATGCATTGGTTACATACTCTCCTTTTCAGGACTAGTGGGATTTTCTTGTTCTTGAAAGTCCAGCTTGTTCTAGTGAAAGCTTGCCAACCTAGTGTGAATCTTTGCTTGATTTCTTCTCTCTTTGAGGATTTCATGGAGATTCATTGTTCCGGGTAGATGAAGTGGTCTACCTTCTTCAACTCAGTGTTTTTGATTTTGATGATTGTGTCTTCGTCCTCAATATGTTTGTTGTACATGACATTCATTTTGCTAAAGTTCATGTGGAGGCCAACTTTCTTGCTTTCTTCCTTTTAGTTAATCTGATAAACCACCGTGAAATTTCCTCCAAGCGATGCAATAGTTCTTCTCATTTGTCAATACTGGTTTCTGTAGTGTTTCGGGTTGGGAAGAAGAAAGAGATGGTTGAGTGAGCAGCCGCCCGCCAAACACCAGGAAGGCATCAGGCCAGCGTTTCATATTAATAGCAATCAGGGTGGGAGGGTGCTGACATTAAATAAGGAACATTTTGCTCCACCCCCACAGCTGAAGCGCCACATGCCATGGACTGATGAATGGAAAGTGAGAAGAGAAAGGAAGGAGAGTGAAGAGAAGGAAGTAAGGGAAGGAAAAGAAGAAGGAAAAGAAAGGAGTGTGAAGGAAAGGAAAAAGGAAGTAAGAGAAGGAAAGGAAGAAGGAAAGTAAAAGGAGAGTGAAAGAGTGGAAGATAGGACGAAAAGAAATGTGAGCGAAGGAGAAAGGATGAAAGAAAGAAAGTGAAGGAAGTAAGAAAAAGAAAGATACAAAGACAAAGTGAAAGACAAGAAAGAGATAAACGATGAAAAAAAAGAAGGGAGAAAGATTGAAAATAAAGAAGAAAAAAGAAAGAGAAAACAAAGAAAGAAAGATAAGAAAGCAAGAAAGAAATGAAAGAAACAAACAAATGAAAGGAAGTAAGATAAGAATGATAGAAAGGAAAAAGAAAGAAAGAATGAAAGTATGTAGGATACCAAGATGTGTGGAGGCTTCATTTACTTGAGTGCAGATCTCATTTTCTCAAGAAATGTCACAAAGCCAAGCCTTTCAATAAAACAGAAATTAATTTGCAACTCTTGATTTTTTTTCAAACATGAACTGAATACGAAGAAAAACACAACATTAAGTTACCAGTATCAAAAACTAAACTATCACAATAATTAAAGTGTTTAACTGCTACCCTCTCTATCTATCATGTTGTGGTGGAGAATATACTGTAGAAGGGATGGAAACAGAGAGATGAAAACACAGAAATAGTCACAATTGTACAACACCTTTTCCACTAGTACTGCAACTCCAACCCTCCCCATGAAAAAAGTGGAAAAGGAATGAACAAGCCACCACATCTCCATCAGCACAATTACTCCCAACCCACCCAAAGTAACAAGTGGAGAAGTAAAACTACATATCATCATCCTTAGTCTTTTAATGTCTGTCATTGGACATCGACCTTCTTAAGGATTTGCCTGACCTCTCTATCATGGGTATTGTGGAGCCAATACTTTCTGAATTTGTCCAGTTTGTCTCTCCATCTTGTATTTTGCCGGCCTTGGTTACACATGTGATCTCTGGGGATGGGGATCCATGTTGTGAGTCATAATGTCCATTGGTTGTCAGCCATTCTTGCAACATGACCAGCCCATTGCCATTAGGGTTTTCTAAAGGATTCTATGATATCTTGGACTCCTGTTTTTTCGGTAATATACTGTGCTGTCTTGTGATCTCTCCATGTTATGTTGAGGCGGATTCTTGCTTGTGCACTTTGTGTGGTCCTCAGTTTGAGGATCAATCTCTTGGTTAGGTTCCATGTTTCAGCTCCATAGGTGACTATCGGGAGGATGTGTTGGTTGTATACTCTTCCCTTTAGGAGTAATGGGATTTTCTTTTCATTACAGCTTGATCAAGTTAAAAATCTGAAGAGAAGAGCCATCTTTCATAATGTCATAGGAAATTGCAGATCACTTTGACTTGAGACAAATGTGAAATGAATTACAGATGTATTGAAAGCATACAGTGGGCTACAATTACAAGATATTTATTAATTAAATATTTGATTTCATCAATTTAATATTTGATCTAATATTTATTAATTGAATATTTAATTTGATATTTATTAATTTGATATTTGATTTTAATTATTTGATATTCAACTGTTTCTAATTGAATCTTTCAATTTTCACAGGTTACTGCTTGTTTGAATGGGAGTTACAAATTTCTCTTTCCTGAAAGGCTAGGCTCATCAAAATATTTACACTGGGTTGTTACATATGAAATGTCTCCCTTAGAATAATTAGATGAAGAATGATATAGACAACAAAAAAACAGTAAATGTTTCATCTAAATCCAATCTTTTTGAAGCAAAAACCTTTTCCCGATGATCCTCGAATATCTATATCTATAAAATATCTTAGGTTTAGCTATCACAAATTTGGTAAAAGCATGAATTATGGTTTGTCCCCAATTTGAAGAAAAATTCCCACCCCATGCTCTTATTAGGAACCCCCATTATTTAATTTTTTAGTTTGGGGTGGGTAGGGGCACAACAGCAGAATTGTCAAGATTTTCCAATTTCTAAATAACGCAAGGAGGAAAACTTGGTTAAACTAATTGTGTTTATGAACACAAGTTTAACGAAGTTTGATAGTATCCACTAATTTCACTGATTTTAAAATTTTGTACCGCCGAAGAACTTTTCAGTTTAGTTTTTCTTTGGAAACATGCGATTTTTTCTCGTTTCTGTCAATACTGTACGTTTTCACTTCCCATATGCCTGCATTATCCCCTATACAAATCTTTCTCAAACTACTTTGTATTATTTCTATCATTATTCGGACTATCCTCATCTTGGTTGTTTTTCATACAACGTTTCAGCCGTTGTACTCTACAGCCTTCATCAGGTATCATCTGGAAGGTGTGGAGAAGTAACGAAATGAAAAACAACCAAGATGAGGATAGTCCGAATAATAATAGAAATGATAATAATACCTGATCACAAAAATTCAGAGATATACTTTGTGTTGTCCTACTAAATTGTGACAGTGGCCATAGTTTCTAAACTTACAATAATCTTTAGTTGGATTAGAAGCAGGAGTGGAGGTGGACCCTGATGACTCCAGTAGCCGGGTTTGTTTAAACACTTAATCTTATAATCAACATCAAGCTGATGTTATTGTTTACTCCGATGTACAATGTACCAGCAGTTGTTGAATGTTGATACTGTTGCTAAGGCAGACCCCAACCTGATCATTGCAAAACTCAAGGTAAACTAATGTATTCCTAGCTTTCCTAACCTAATCTGTGGTTCACTCAACACTAAAAAAAAAAAAAAAAAGCTTGGGTTGACTTATTCACAAGGCCCTTCCGCCTTCTTTAACACAGGTTAACATCTACATGACAATAACCATAGATCTAGGGAAATTAATTGAAACTAGTCTGGTTATTCACTCAATAGAAACTGTCACATGACCAGCATCTTTTGGCAGCATGATGTTGGGATTGATCAATTACAAAATTGAAAAAAACGGTGATCAATGAATAAGTCACTTCGCTCAATTTTCATTGGGGAACTAATAACAACCAAATTTTCTAACAACAAGCATGAACACAAACTAAAGACCAATTTGGCATAAACTTACATTGCAAATTGACCTTCCCTCCTTCATATTAGGGAGTAAATGTTTAAATTTTCAGTCCTCAGTCCTCTAGCTTCATTGGTGTGTCTTGAACATATGATACATACATATATAAATAAATACATATATACATATATATATACATAGCCAACCAGATCAGCTTAAAAACTGAAGAAATCTATGTTGATTGTTTTGATGACAGTTTTGGTTGATAATAATCTTACACATCGAACTCATTATCATGATCTACATCAACCGCTTATTGTTAGCACGGATACTTAATGTACCAGCAGCTGTTGTTTGTAGTTGGTACTGTTGCCAGGGAAGTTCTCCAACCTGATAATTGCAAGCATCCTGTACAAGGCCCCTAATAAGTAAGCAGCCATTTTGAATACCTTGAGAACTGGTTGCATGACCTCGATATAACTTTGCAGCCGATAAGAGAAGACCTTATTGCACATGCATGAACAGATACATTGCTATGTTTCCGCCCAGTCAGCAGTGAAACACCATTGATTGAGCAGGGGAATAGACCAGATGATGTCCATTCTTCATGAATAGTGCATCTTATGGTTTTTCGCCATTGAAAGGCAGGGAGATTTTAGACAGTGGAAGACTTTAAAGAGAATGGGTTGAGGCGGCAATTGCCGATCCCAAAAAAGGATGGTGCAGACTGCTTTAGAAAGTGGAAACGATGCCGTGATAAGGGTGTGGTCTTCTATCGGTTGTACTTTAATAGGGACAAAGGCTCGTAGTCATACATCAACAGAGATCTATTAGCAACTGTCAACCAAAACAGTCAAAAAAGTAGCAACATTGGTTTCATCAGTTTTTAAGTTAGTCTTGCTGGTTGGCTATGTATGCATGAATGTAATGTATGTAAGTATGTGCCATCAGTACAGACTGCATCAATGGTTGGAAATTTAAACATTTACTCCATATTATGTCTAGAAAATTCTTCTTTTTTTAAAAAAAAATCCCTTCCACCCCCAAATAGGTTTTTTGTGGTAGGGTTCCATTAACAATGAAAGTCTATGCTAAATTGATCACCTAGTTTGTGTCCGGCAGCATTCACGCTTATTTTCTCAAAAATTCAGATTTTCAATGATCAATGCCCAACAAAATGCAAGAAAAGTTAACTTATTCACTGATCACCGCTTTTTCAATTTTTTTAATTGATCACTCCAAACACAACATGCAGTCAGAAGACATTAGTCATGCGACAGTTTTTATTGTGTGACTAACCAGACCCAAAATGTAAGTAAATAGAGGACTTTATAAAACAATTACTTTTACTTTCAGATGTTATGACATGATATAGCCCCAAGTTGTGATAATCTTACCATATATTTATTAAAAAAAAACTCAAACCAACCCATAAGGAAGGCTTATTAAGAATTAATGATTTCTCAACTAAAATGTAGTCGTATGATAAGTTAGGGCAGACAGATCAGGATGATGTGATATTCTGCTACAAAACAGTGAATATTTGTGTTTTGTGTTCTGCTAGAAAAACCATCATGAGACATTAAGAATGACTTGCCAAGTAATCATGAATATGATGGTGACATGCACTCTCAATGGACTCTGACAGCTGATTGAGTAACCTCATATGAGAGTGTCTCTTCATTCATGGGATTACATGGAGAATATGAATCATTATCATTCCAAGAGTCAGCATCCCTTCATGTACATGGTCAGAAGCCTTTTTGGGTAAAGCCAGAAATCGCAAAGAGCCAAATCTGAACTGTTGACAGACCTAGATGATGCGATGTTCAGCCAAAAAACTTCACATGAGTGACCTCAAGGTGAAGTATACGCATATGTGCAATGATGTCTCCTTTGACCGGTAGTCAAGTTACATTGGGGCCATGCAAACGGTTCTTGAGATAATCAAAATGGCCAGATACTTTCAAGACAGACCTCGTATCTCTTTTTTTTACAAATGAGTGCACACTCAGATGAAGTGCATATCCTAAATGAACCGGTTCTTACCAGCATCTGTCAAACAACAAAGAAGCATCCAAGTTAAGCAAAAAAAAAAAAAAAAAAAAGTACGTTATTGAAGGAAGTCTGCACCAGGAAGTGAATTACTCTCAACAGGTGCTGATTCAATTAGTTTTCATCACCAGAGGAAAGAACTTCTAAACTTGTGTTAAATAACGACAGGCACAATTCAGCAGTCAGTCTGATATTTCTGCTTGGCAACGGCTAATTAATTCGAAAAGATTAAATGAGTCAAATGGTGACCATCTGGTTTCAGGAATAAGAGAAAACACTGAGAATATGGTCAGTACAGACCTCCGCCTGTTATAATGTGGTTCGTTACAGCAGGGTTTGTATTATAATGTGGGTGGATCCCAAAATATCAATCTAGCTCAATAACAATAATGATAACAAGACCAAGCTAGAGCTCCAAAATAGCAAGGTCCAGTCTGAAATAGCTAAATCTAGCTCCAAAATAGCCAAAGCCAGAAAATAGCTAGGTCCAGCTCTGAAATAGCTAGATTTAGTTTCAAAATAGCCTGGTCCAGCACTGAAATAGATTAAGCTTGAAAAATAGCAAAGCCCAGCACTGAAATAGTTAGAGCTCCAAAATTGCTAGGTCCAGCTATGAAATAGCAAAGTCAAACTTCAAAACACTTATGTCCAACCCTGAAATAGCTAAAGCTCAAAAATAGCTAGGCCTAGCTCTGAAATAGCTGCAGCTTTAAAATTGCTATGTTTGATTCTGAAATAGCTAGATCTAGCTCCAAAATAGCTAAATTGATCACAGCCTGTTTAGAACAGGGTGTTGGCTTCCTTGGACCCTAACACCTGTATTGAATTAGTTCTCATTATTTATACCCTGGGCACAGGGAAACACCTGTTATTAATTTCTGTCAGACAATGGATAGTGGATATAAGTGTTGGTTAAGCATTGCAGTTTAGCTGATGGTCATGAGTTCAATCCTGAGGTCAGGCAGTGGCATCAAGCAGAAGAATTAACTATTATCATTGATAGCAGAATGAAAACAATCTACCTTCATGGATTGAATAGACACAAAGGTACAGTCTCAGAGAGATACACACAAAGGCAGGTCTGGATAGTCACTCAATAGGAACCATCATGTGACCAATGTCTTTTGGCGGCATGCCTGTTGGGAGTGATCAATCAAAAAATTTGAAGTATGAAATATGAATGCCTTTAGTTCGACAGTGATCATAAAAATAGTCCGAAGTGCAAACACATGATCACAAAAAGAGAGGGACCCATTTTGCATAAACTTACATTGGAAATTGGTCTTGAAATGCTATTTTGGTAAGGAATTTTGAAAAGAACTATAAAAATATATTTTCTAGGTGTAATAAAGAGTAAATATTCAAGTTTTCAGTCTTCTAGCTCCATTGGTATGGCCCATACAAGGGATACATACATAGCCAGCCAGCCAACAAGGTAGAATCAATTAAAACTTGAAGAAACCTACGCTGACTAGGTTGACAGTTTTGGTAAACGGTCTCTGGTTTGGATAGACAGAAACCATTTCAGATAAATAGATAGATAGATATTTTAGAGGGAGAGAGAGAAAGAGAGAGAGAGACTAGTTTAGATAGATAGTAGATGTTTTAGAGAGAGAGAGAGAGAGAGATTGGTTTTGATTGATAGACAGACTGGGATAAATAGATAAGTAGAGACTGGTTTAGATGGGTAGATAGATAAACAGAGTGGCATAGATAGATAGATAGATAGATAAATGATCTAGCCAAATAGATAGATAGATAGATAGTTAGATTGATAGATAGATTAGTAATTAGTTTGAACGATAGATTGATTAATAGATAGATAGGTAGATAGATAGATTGATAGGTAGATAGACTTGTTTAGATAGACAGATGAGAATGGATGGATCCAGACAGACATTTGGCTATGTTCTGCGTTAAATAGAAAGACAAGAAAACCTGAGATAGATTGATACGATCAAACTGAAAAAGATCAATAAATAGGAATTCACCTGACGAGGTGCTTTGGCAGATGAGAAGAAAAAAAAAAGGGGTGTCTAGACAAGAGTGTAAATTAGATGTTGGCCAACCCAATAGCAGCCAAAAACTGAGAAGGTGAAGTTGAGACAAAGATTTCAAATTCCCAGGCATTGCTTTGATATTTCCTGAAAGAGTCATGTATAAGAACATGAACGTTCCAACCTTTCATCTTTTTTGGCTTCGATTCGAGAAACTTCTATCGCACCATTTTTCTTCAATACATTTCACTTGTTAGAAATGCAAAAAGAGCAGAAAGAAAATGAAAAAAAAAACAGGCCAGGTTAGTCACTCAATAGAAACCATACAGATTAATATCCTTAGAATGCCATATTGGGGTGATCAATTAAAAAATTGAAAAATGGCAGATTAATGAGTAAGTTACTTCTATCATCTTTTGTTGGGCAGAGATCACTGGAAAAATCTGAATTTTCAAAAAAAAGAAACAAGTATGAAAATTGTGGTACACAAACCAAGGCACCAATTTAGGATAAAATTGCAATGTAAATTGACCTCCCACTACTAGAAGTCAATTGAGGGGAGAATTTTTTGAAAAAGGTCTCTCTCAACATAATAAGGAGTAGATGTTAAAATTTTCAGTTCACTTGCTCTATTGGTGCGACCTGTTGTTTTTGGAAAATTTAGATTTTTCTAGTGATCACCAACCAAGTTATCCGTTGTTCGCGGCTTTTTTCAATTTTTTAATTGATACTCCCAAACATGGCATGCAGCAAAAAAAAATTGGTCACGTGACAATTTCTATTGAGTGACTAAGCGGACCCATTT
>OY735219.1:4907221-4914721 GCA_963457665.1 Thysanoteuthis rhombus | reverse complement strand
CTTATATTTATACTGCACTTTGCTAGCGGATATCTTGTATTAGTTAATTGGAAACCATCAACCATAACTGTCACCAAAACTATCAGTAATTGGCTATGTATGAACATATCCAGCATACAAGCCACACCAATAGAGCTAGAAGGCTGAAAATTTAAACATCTACCCTTCATTACATCTAGAAGAATTTTTTTTTAAAAATTGATTCCCCTACACTAGTTTTTATGGGGGTTCAATTTGCAATGTAAATTTATGCCAAATCAGTCCCTCGGTTTGTGTCTGGCAGCATTTACAATTGTTTTGAGAAAATTCTGACTTTTCTATTGATCATTTCCCCAACAAAAGGTGAGAGAAATAACTTGTACATTGATCACCCCTTTTCCAAATTTTTAATTGATCATCCCAACACAACAAGCAACCAAAAGACAAAAGGCAGTGACTGACCAGACCTGTCCTTAAACATCATCAGACTTTCAGACCAAACCTGATATTTAATATATTTTGGTAAAACATTCAACCAAAACTGTCAACAAAAGTTTTTTTCAGTTTTTAAGTTGGTCTGGCTGACTACTATGTATGTGTGTATATATCACTCATACAGGCCATACTAAATGAGCTTTAGGGCTGAAAAGATTACTCCTCATTATGTTTATGGGAAAAACTTCGTTTTTTTTAGCACCCCTCCCATGGGTTTTTAATGGGGGGGGGTCAACTGTAGGGGATGATGTATGTTTATGCTAAATTGGTCCCTAGTTAGTGCCCAGCTGCATTTTTAGTGATCCAACAAAAGGCAAAAGAAGTAACATTCAATGATCACCCTTTTTACAATTTTATATAATTGATCATCCCCAACATGGTGGTCACAAGGTGTTTTCTATCAATTGACTAATCTTAGTATTAGTTCATCTTTCTTAGATAATTTGTTCTTGTGATGCAGCTTCAAGTTGTTCCACTGAGCCAAAGTGTATGAATTTCACTGCTTGACCTATGGATTGAACTCACAACCACCATGTAACTGTATTAACTACTCCACATATCTCAGTAGAGGTCAACCTGCTACTACCAGACCCAGTTACACATGATGACAATAAATGCTTCTAGATGACTACTCTCGCCCACGCATTTCTGTGACACTCTCGTCTCCATCTTGTCTTTTTACCCCCACTCCTCTTTGTCTTCTGCTCTTTCTCGCTTCTCAACGCACATTTCATAGACAGCATACATGAAATTCTTTGTGCACTTTGAATAAAAGACGATTGCTTGCATTTCAGTTTTCAATATTCAGAATTCCACAAATAGACAAACATGCGGAAAAAGTATAGGGATGTGCAAAAGTTTCCAGCGAAAAACTGGGTCTGAACTGAATAGTGAGTCTCTAGTTTTCAAATAAACAGTTTTGGGAACTTTTCCATTCACCTAATATATATATATAACTGCTTTGTTTTTAAATCCTCAAAATGGTTACATGGTAAACAACTGACAATCTCCACTAGAAAAATTCACATATAGTACCAAAACTAATTCTGTGTAAAACGTAGAAGCCACTGACAAGACTACATAAATCAGATCGTATTGGGAAATAATTGACTGGAATGGCATGAATTTTAAAAAATTACATAGCATTGCTATTACCAGCTTGGCAGAAAGGCAGAGGCCCCTAATTAACTGAGGAATGTAGTGAAGAGAAATTGTTATCCCTTGCAAGATAAAAAACTTAAAAAACACACATATATATATATATATATATATATATATATATATATATATATACATATATATATATATATATATACATTTATAGATATATATTCATATATATGATGATTGTAGAGACAATTTATTTGGGAACATATTCGGTATTGGAATTAACTGAGTAACAAATTGAACACCCAACAACATCATGGAATAAAGAAAATGAGTGCCTTATGGATTTTTTTCATTCATTCACGTGGTTGACTGTTTGATTTGGTTCTCAGTTCATTCTGGAGCCGGACAAAATATGTTAACAAATAAATTGTCTCTACAATTATCACATTCTGTCTGACATAAACTGTACAATCTAATGATTACATACATATATATATATATATATATTGATGAAAGTGACAATTGGGAGGTGAAGAGAAAAACTTGAGAGAAAGCAGGTGTTACAATTCAAAATCTTTTTTACTATAATGTGGGCATGTTTCGATGCATTTTGACAAGTGCTAGCCATCTTTATCAGAGAAAAACTTGCAACATTTTAGAGAAGATTTTGTTGTTTACATGTTCGAGGTTGATGAAAGAAATGGGGATATTTCAGTGTTGTTCGGTTGTTTCGTGGGAGTGGGAGCTGGAGGGGAGGTGTTTGTATCTGAGTCACTTTCATCAGCATTCTTTTGGATCACTTCACATCCATAATATGAACATATATATATATATAAATATATATATATATATATATATATATATATATATATATATATATATATGTATATATGTATTTATATCAGGAAAGAGGTGAAAAAATGAAAAACCAAACTTTTTAGTTATATTTTGAGGTATAATCATTTTCAATAAGCCTTAACCAGTTTCTTAAATGTCTTAAGAAGGCTGATATGATTCTTTTTCTGGACATTGATTTCCACTGTCTAATAGAAGGGGTTAAATTCAGGGCATCTGGAAATTAATCTTGATTTTAATTCTGTAGGTGTCAAAAAAATCCTTGTAGCATTTCCCCATGATTTAAATTCAATATATATATATATATATATATATATATATATATATATATATATATATATATATATATATAAAATCCCTGAAATGGTTACATGATAAACAACTGATGATCCCAACCAGAAAAAAATTCATACATTATACTATAATAACAAACAGGGAAAGAACACCAAAGAAAATGACATAAATTGCATTGATAGATATTGGGAAATAGGTAACTGAAGTGACACAAAAAATCTTTCGAATAAGTTTTTTGAATGTTATGTGTTTGAAGCTGTAGAGCTTTCTAGAATATATATATATATATATATATATATATATATATATATATATATATATATAAATATATATAGAAAGAGAGAGAGAGAGAGAGAAGTCAATTCTTTATCCATGGTAATGTGCATGGTATTAGGAAATTTTCAAGAATCCTTTATGACTAAATCACTTTTATACAGAAATATTATGAATGTGACTCTTAAACGTAATGTTATATTATGTGGTTTGGTAGGTTTTGAAGAAAATATTTGCAGATCCACACAAACAAATGGATATGCTTATAAAGTTATGCACAAAACACACACACACTAACAAACACACAAACACACACACACACACATACATACATACATACACTAACTGTAATTCTTTGTTTTTCTTAGAAGTTAAATCAGCTGATGCCAAAATGGCTTATATTCTTTTTCTGGCTTATTCATATCTACACTTTTAAATGCATGCTGATATTTATATTGAGCAGAGGTCTGACGCATTCAGAATTACATAGCATTAGGCATAGACAAACAATGATATATTCATTATATATATATATATATATATATATATATATATATATATATATATGTATATGTATATATATAGATAGATAGTTAGAAAGATAAATTTGGTGGCCTGTAATAATGTTTATGTGCACACATGATCGAAATAGAAGCCAAAAGATATCAAGATATCTTTATGATTGTACTCAAAGTTGAAGTTGCATCCTACCTGCTGGCAATCAGACACTTTACTGAATCCACCACAGAAAAATTCTTGATAAGTGGGATCAAAAATCCTAGCCCTTATCTTGATACTTCATTAGCCGAAGTAAGCTGTCGTCAGAAAACAGATCTTTTTGAATAACCGTATTTAGCGAATGTATTCCAGCCAAATTTTCACAATGAATTTTCCAGAAAACTAGCCTAACAGGAAACTTTTTTTTCACACACTCTCTCCCTCAATCTTAAAAGTGGCGCACAACTTTTTGCACTGTTTTTAATATCGAGTGAGTGTGCGGAACAATTTACAATCACTATTTAATACAATCAGTCATTTGTTTGATTGTAGTCACTTTATTTTTGCATTTGCCCCCGGAGACAATTTCAACAATGAAATTCTTGCCTTTACAAAATGAAAAGATTTAAACCATTTTTTTCATGAACTTCAAATTATTGGAATCTTGAACCTAAACTTACAAACATTTTAATAACGGTCACAGGAAAAGCTGTGCATACTGTGTCGGTCTGTCCAAGGATTCATGGTAGCCTACGTAGGTCTACCCTGGTGGGAGTGAGTGTGAACCCGCCCAAGGGTGTACAATACCAATGCCAAGATTCAATCGCTACTTGCCATTTAGTACGCAATACACCCAATCGATTTTTTGGCTTGCACTACCATCGCCCACATGGTTGTGTTGTCTACGCAGACATATTAATAAACATGTTTTATTTCAGTATTGTTAAACGTGCAATTATTTCTTACATCAGTTTGACCCCGAAATTCGTTCTCTTTTAAGAAAATAGGAAAAATTGTTGAAAAAGTTGAAATGGCATTCTGTGTTGGTCCTGTTCAGCCAAACTTGTATAAATAATATATATATATATATATATATATATATATATATATATATATATATATATATATATATATATACATACTGGGAAATAAGTGCCAGAAATTATGCAAAAATGTTTTTTGAAATAGTTCAGTGTTTATAGCTGAAAAGCTTTTTAGACATATATATATATATATATATATATATATAGAATGAATAATTTGGCAGCTTACTTACTTTAATACATTTTTCATTAATAATGACAGACAAAGAGCATCTGATTTTTTTTTTAACTGATGCCTTCCCATTTTTGCGCAAGTGAACAGATCTTTTGTTTTAATGCCGAAAGCACTTGATCATTTGGAAAATCTATATCTATATACATTGAAACCAAAGATTTGTTCATTTGTACAAAACCAAGAAAAGATAAGTAAAAAATCAAAAAGATGCTCCTCGTCCTAAATGAAGTATATATATATATATATATAAACCATAGCTGCTGGGGTGCCATGTGATATTATTAGGAACTCTAATGACCTCCTGTTGTTACGTAGAGAATGAGTCACTCAGCCTAGACAGCACAAATAGAATAAACAATTATAGAAAATGGGGCTGCTGCAGTAACTGAACTTGGGACCAATAAAGTAGCTACTTTAAAGTAGTGTAACTCTTAACCATCGAGCTAAACAACCTGATGGAAATGCAAAGACCCAAATAATCGCTTTATACCAACTCCTTTCATCTTGATCATTCACTGTCTATGTCTTCACTGTTGTTTCTTACATGGACAATTATTTTATTCAGAAATTTATTTATATATATATACATATATTTTGAGCACTCTTCAAGTGAGGTAACTCGTTCATTGTAAGCTTATGCAATGCTCTTCTGACATAGGAATAGAGCACTATGGTGGATGGGGAATATATGCGTAAATAAATATATTGCTTAAATTCAACCTTACTGACCATCCAGTTCCATGGAGCAAAGGTAGGATACCAGCTTCTGGATCGGAAGCAAAGGTTTTGATCCTACCTCGTGGTACTGGATAGGATAATGGATAGTCTATAGCCACACTGAAGAGTTGTAATACAACGAAACAGCTGTCTGTGGATGACACACTAATACATATATATGTATATAATCCAACAGAATATTCATGAATGAATATTCTGTCGGATTATATATCCATTTCTTAATAATATATATATATATATATATATATATATATGTATGTATATCTACAAATAAAAGCATATGTTTATTTCAGTAATTAGAAATAAAACCCTTGCCTTATCTTTTGATGAATTTACTTTTATTTTCATTTTAATTAATTAATCAAATAATTATCAATTAACTTTGTTTACTTGTTTCAAATATGATAAAGATCTACATAATTGTCTTTTTACCTTATCAAACTTTGTTTTAATATGTTTTCATTCTCCTGAATTATAATCATGATTAAAATTGTTTGTGATTTGTCATTTTTTAGGATGTTATTCCCCCAGCCCTTAATTAATGCAACAATAATGTAACAATCAATAGATCTACTCTCAATAACAAGGTCTTTTTCAAAGAGACCCGCTTTGTCCTCCAACCCCCTCACTGCCAGACATCTGCTCATTAAAAGTCTCAACAACAGGTGTCAAGAAAAAAACAGATTTATATATGAGACCAGGCTATTTTCAATTTCCTTTCCAGATAAAATTTCAGATAACTGATAATCATCTATGGAGCTGAAACATAGAACCTTACCAAAAGATTGAACCTTAAAATGAGAAACATACAAAGGAAAGAATCATGCTCAACATCACATGGAGAGATCACAAGACAGCGCAATATATTATAGAAAAAACAGGGGTCATGACGAACTAGACAAGTTCAGAAAGTATTGGCTTCACGATGCAAATGATAGAGTTTGAGTCCATTCATGCTTATTTTTCTAAAATTCAGACTTTTTCAGTGCTCACTGCTTAACAAAAGGCCAGAGAAGTAACTTATTCATTGATCACACATTTTTCCAATTTTTTAATTGATCATCCCTAACATCGAGTTCTGCTAAAAGACGTAGGTCACATGACGGTTTCCATAGTGTGACAGACCAGACCTGTTTTATCATACATTTACATGAATCCCTAATGACTTCGAGATACAGTCTTTCGCCATAAAAAATCATTCCTGCCTCAAATAACGCTGGATGTGAACAAAACCAGAATTCAAGAGACGACGAAGTCATGAAAATTGGTCAGAAAATATCAATGTATAATAGTAAGAAGATCTCGTCCCAAAAAATCTGAAAAAAGAGACTGAAGAGCAAAATGGCATTTATTTATTTCCTGATTTGGAGATAGGAATGAGGAATATCCAGCAAAACACTGAAATTGTCTGGGAAACTTGAAAAATGGATAGATTGATCAAATATTCTTGTTTCCCAACCTTTTAGGTGGCACACGCATACACAGCCTCCATCACATAGGCATAATATTTTCTTCTGTGCACTTTGACCCATATATAGTGAATAAGGTTAGATAGATTGGTTGCATGCATTTTCTCATGTAAATTTTTTCTGGTAAAAAAACTGCGTGTTATTCATGAGCATAGGTGGTATATAATTTTGGAATATAAAATATAGAATCCCTTTATACCTCAGAATACCATATATATATATATATATATATATGTATAATATATATGGTACAGATCAGGTTAGCAATATAGCATAATATAAAGCAACGTCTGATATGTGATGGATTTATTTCATAGAGTGCTTGATACATTCAACTTTATTCGCCTGATGAGGCCCAGAGAGGGCAGAAACATAAACTTGTTTGTATAGTGAATCCATATCCTTATATATATATATATATATATATATATATATATATATAAACACAATACAAATCAATTAAATAACATAATTTTTTATAATATTATACAATATCTGATGAATGATGGGT
>OY735219.1:4879721-4899721 GCA_963457665.1 Thysanoteuthis rhombus | reverse complement strand
AGCCAGTATTTCCTGAATTTGTCTAGTTCATCTCTCCATCTTGTATTTTGTCAGCCTCGATTTTGCATGTGATCTCTGGGGATCCATGTTGTGAGTCGTGATGTCCATCGGTTGTGTGTCATTCTTGCAACATGGCCTCCCCATTGCCATTCAAGTTTTCTAATAGTTCCTATGATGTCTCGGACTCCCGTTTTCTTCTGTGCTGTCTTGTGATCTCTCCATGTAAGGTTGAGCATAATTTTCTCATGTACGCGTTGCTGTGTATATCTGTATGATAAATTTCAGTTGATATCTAAGACATGCCAGTTCAACTCCATCAGAATGACATACTAGTATGAATCAGTTGGTCATGAGTTCCAATCACACTAGGGCTATGTGGATTTTACATATCAGTTCACAACCCTCATTAAGGTGAGGATTGTTCTCATTTTGCTAAGGAAACAAAGTTAACTCAAGACTTGGTGCTGGAGTTTGACAAAAGAATTTTGAAATCAATCACATTGCTTGGAGGCTGCAAAGATTCATTTATTGATTACTAATTAGAATTTCTATCGTTAATCAATATTCTGTCAATGCAGTAATTGATTTTATTGGAAGTGGAAGAAAATGCAACCTATGTTCGCCCTAACTTTTGATAATCAGCGTGCACAAAAATCTTTTGCTGTGCAAATTCTTATCCTGAGACAGAAGTATGTGCGCACTGACTGCATGTTCAAATTTAAGTTTGAAATTATTTCGAGATAATTTTGGCATAGCCTATTTCTCATGGCAAATAAAACTGTATAGACATGTTTTGATATAACAATACAAGTATGACAGCATTCTTCAAAGTAACATATTTAGTAAAGATTTTAATGTATACTTTGGATTCCTTAGTTTAGTTTATTGTCCCATTAAAGAAAATATCAAAGAGAATTTCTTATTTTTATACAATACAAGGTAGAAATAAATTAATAACGATGACACCAACAATCAATTCAGTGATCATTATCATTATTATGATTAAAGTTGTTTGAAATGATTGTGCACATTTCATTTTCCTTTGTGTGCTGGTTGCAAAATGTGTGTGCATGGCAAGCTTAAAAGAAAAAATATTGAGTTGTCAGGAGTTCTTATCAAAGCTCTGTCTGGAGAGTATTCCGCGATTTAATATGAACGAAAGAAATAGCATAGGGCAACTGCACCTTTCCCTTTAAAGCGACTTCCTTGGTACCTCATATACTTATCTCTTTTATTGTTTGGACTATCCTCATCTTGGTTGTTTTCCATACAATGTTTCGGCCGTAGTACTCTACGGCCTTCATCAGGTATCATCTGGTAGGTGTGGGGGAAGTAACGAACCGAACCCTTTATTTAACTGACAGGGGTATATACACCACACTCACCTCTTAACAGTAGCAGTATTTTCGAATTATTATTGTCTCACACTGGGATTGAACCTAGAACCAATAGATTACTTGCAGTAATTCTGTCTGATTCTCCCGCACACCTACCAGATGATACCTGATGGTGGCCGTAGAGTAAAACAGCCGAAACGTTGTATAGAAAACAACCAAGATGAGGATAGTCTGAACAATAATAGAGATAATAATATTACCTCATCTCAAAAATTCAGAGAAACACCTCATATACTTATCCCAATTTCTCAATTTTGAGATCCCCATCAGCAGCTTTGTCATGATCATGTCCAAAATCTGAAATGTCTTCGGGAAAGGCCAGAAGAGACCATAGGGATCCTAATCTGGACTGTAGTACAGCTGTCATACCTGGGTGACGAGATTATTACGCCAAAAATCCCTCTATCAAATGTGAAGAATAGGCAAGCTTAGTTACTGTGAAAGCCAAGATCACACAGTACACAAGTTCACTAAATGGCATCCTATTGCTCACTGAGAAACCCTACAGGGGAATATCCATACAGGCGCAGTCAAGTCTCCTCAGTCAAGTTTCATCAAGGTCACGCAACTGGTTTTCGATTCATTCAAAGTAGACAGACCTTGTACATTCCTTTAATTCAAGGTGTAAAGTTGAAATTGAAGCTGTTACCCTAATGTGTGAAAGAAGAGTCTTCTTTCCTCTTCTTTTGTTCTTCCGTCTCTCTTTTTAAATCCCTCTTCCTTTCATCTTGTTCCCTCCACCCAGCCATCTCCTACTGATCCTTTCTTCTTTCTTTCCCTTCTCTATTGACCCAAATTCCTTTGCTTCCATGCTTTCTGCATGTTAAAGGTTCGGCTTTGACTAAACACACAAACTCAACAAATATGACACCAGTAGAAGAGTAGCTAGAGATTTGGGAGCCTAGGGAGCTTAGCTTCTTATGAGACCCCTTCAGCATTTGGAGTGACTTGATGAAAAAGGAAAATAAGCAATAAATAGATATGCATACCACTTAATTGGTGGAAAACAACCCTCAAAGGCTGAGTTATCATATATGTATGTATGTACAGATATATATATATATTATATATATATATATATAATATAGTATATTGTCAGTAGAGGTAGCTATAATTTATAGAGTCCCCCCCACACACACACACGCTAATTGGGGGCCTGGGGAGCAGTTGCAATTGCTATGATTCTGAAGATTGATATTCCTTCGTTCTTTTTTTAACATAAATTCATGTATACAAGAGTATGCAGACACAGATGCATGTTCCAAGAAGTACCCTTTTCATTTTGATGTGCTTACTCTTGATGAAAAGGAGTTTTTGTATTATATTCTTGGAAACATGGCTTTCTGGGTATTGAAAAACTTGCTACTCCATCAACCTTCCCAAAACTAAATCTTCACTCCCCCAAAACATCCTTCGGGCCTTTTGGCATTGCTGTGATAGAGCAACAGACTAATCAATTACAACCTCTTGCAACCTGGTCAGAGTTCTATAGCCATGATTTGGAACCGATGCATCAAAAGTTGCAAACATTTCTAGCTTGCCGAGGTGAATTAAGACGGGCTTATCCAGATATAGGTTAATGCAAGTCCTGATACTTCAACAACCACCTGGCAAAAACTGATGCAATAACTACGAATCCCCACTTTTTCCGAGCCTTAGATGCGTGTACACACCAGCTGGTATGCACCAATCTAGGTCAAGTTGAAAATGCCTTCCAGCAGTTCGTTGATTGGCGAGACTCCTGTATTTATTGTGATGGATATAAATTCACCGCCCAGTCGTCACCAACATTGTGTCGATTCTAATGTTTCTTATTTCAATAAATAAAGTTGCATTTTGAGCTGAGTTATGACGCTTTTAGGTTCATCATTTAAAATGGCTATTTATTTAGTTTGAACCAGATATAAACGGAACTACATACACACGACTACTGACTGGAAAGCACCTGAAAATTGCAAAAAAATATCACTTTGTAGTACTGAACCCTGGGGCTCCGTGGAACACAGTTTGAATACCACTGCCTGGTACCATTCCCATTTTCTTCTTTCCAACACTCTCTCTCTCTCCTTATCCTGAGTCTCCCTTACCCCACACCAACAGCTAAGCACCGTTAGACATCGATCCCTCCCACTACCATCTCAGCTTTATCGAGAAACCAACCAAATGCATTGGTGAAATGCTAGCTTACTGCTATTCATGGCTTTTGCATGATGTGTAGTAGTAATTCAATCAAACTTTTACCACAAAAGACGATGCTGTTATCTCCACAACAAGAACAGTTTCTTTACGAACCCTCCAACCCCAACAACCATGCATGGTTTGTTGCGGGCACTGTCTCCCTCTTACTTGTCCCCACCCATTTGAAAAAAAGCAGCTTGCTCTAACAGCTGTCTTTAACAAGTGATGACAAAGTTGGGAGAGGCATATGTATTCACTCGTGTCTGTCTGTCTGTCTGTCCACACGATAGGTCCAAAAGTTCACAATGAATTTGGATGAAATTCTGTAGAAGAGTGTGCCATGGGCTAAAGAAGAAATAATTAACTTTTTGGGTAGATCTAGGTGTTAGTTTACGATTAAGAGATATTTTTATTATTCAGCAGGGAAAATGGATAAAAATGAACAATCCATAAAAAGGCTGAACTTCAATAATAACGGCACCAATTCAATAAATACATATTTCAAGTTTTCTACCTTGGTTTTTCTAAAGTCTTTTGTTCATTTGGTTTTTAGTTAGAGTACGTCATTGACAGAGGTATACGTACTCTGATTGCTTTCTTCTTCCTTTTGTTTTTTTAAAAGTTCAACGAGAAACGTCCGAAATGATAAAATTAGATTTTAAATAAAAAAAATTTTCAAATAAAACTTCCCCAAGGATCAATATCAAAATTCACTCTCTTATTCTCTTACTTTCTATTTCCAGACTATGAAAATTATACATATAATAGCTTTATCCATAATTAATGTAAACATTAATTCCTTACCGTTAACAATCCTTTTCTCTCCTATTTTCAATTCATTTCAGTTGTAAAATTATTAGCAACGCATATTCATTATACATTTAATAGCTTCATTCTGTAAGTAACACGGGCAATAATTCCTGACCATTGACAATACCATTTTTCCTGATTTTCAGTGAATTTCTGAGGTAAGATTATTTACAATAAATTCTCATATACTACACCCAAAGTATAGGTTTATTGTTTGTCTATCACACTTCGAAGGCTATAAATTTCATATTTGTATGCAAGAGTTACTTCCCTTAGAAGACTGTTTTATTATTTGTAAGTAGTAAGGTTCAACACCACTTCATTAAGACGTATTAGTCTCTTAAAATTAACACAGCTGAGACAAATAGAAATGAAAGTAGTTAGTAAAGCTGAAAAAAATTAGCATACATCAGTTGGATTGGAATACAGTCCACATGGGTTGATAGTAATATCATCCAGAAGGAGAATGATGGTTTTACACTATATTTGAATTTCACGACAATTTCACAAATTAGCTTCATACCTTCTCTTTATATTCTAAGGTTTCTGTGATTTCTCTTGCAAAATCACTAGAAAATTGTTATCATTTTTCAACGGTAAACTAGTTATTCGTATAATAACCCTTTTTAACTAATAATGTTTGCATTGATTCCTAACAAGTGTCACTTCCTTTATTCCTGCAAGTCTTTTAAGGTTGAAATCCTCCAAAAAAAGAAGAAAAAATCAAGCATCACTCGAGGATGGCAAGCCTTCGGTAAAGCAAGTTCAACTTTCAAGAACAAAAAGATCCCATTAGTCCTCCTCCTGATAGTCACCTATAGAGCTGAGACATGGAGCCTGATAAAGAGACTGACCCTCAAGCTGAGATCCATGTAATGTGCACATGAAAGAATCATGCTCAACATCACATGATGGCACAATACATCAGGGGAAAAACTGGAGTCCGAGACATCATAGAAAGGATAAACAATAAGCTATGGAAAAAATGATTAAATTTTTGGATGGATCTGTGAAGTTTTTACAGTTACCTCCTCTGCATTGTAGCTATATATCCACACAATATCCACAAAAGATCTCTATGAATATCAAGAGAATTTTGTTGAAGGATAGACCACGGGGTTAGGGAGAATTTGTTGAATTTTGGAGTGTATCCAAGATTTTTTTTTTGATTGAGAGATATTTTTCAATTTTTTCTATACATCTGTATATTCACTCATATTGTCCATACTATCTCCATAAGTTCTCAATTAATTTGAATGATATTTTGTCAAAGTGCAGACCATGAGCTCAGGAAAAATTGAATAAATTTTAGGGTGGATGCCGGAAATTTTACGATTACCTCCCCAGCACCGTAACTATTTTTGAACTGATTTTAAGTTGATTTTTCAGTGACAACGGTGTTGGCTGAGGTAAGCACTCTCCGTGTGCTCTCTAGTCTTGAAATATCAATCAATATGTTTTACTGCAAATCAATCACTCAGTTACTCAATCGATCAAGCCACCAAGTTTAAAAGAAACAAAAAGAGAAAATATATCAAAAACTTTTCTTTTTTTTTTTTGTATGACCGTCTGCTGGCGTGAACCCATCTGTCAGGTTCCATACAATTTTCAATAAGAGATGCCCTGCCAAAATCTCACTCACAACAGATGGGAGAAAAAACAAAAATACATAAAGAAAGCCCTAAAGTGATTTTTTTAGCTTGACTTATATTTTCAAGTGAAAAAAAAAAACAAATGTTTCAGCAATGGTATATTAAAAGATTAATTTACCGTTGGCGTCAAAAAATGATGACAGAACTTGTATAATTTGGAACTGCGTTGTATTTGAAATAGCATTCCAAGCAAAATTATGAATCATTGCAACCTATATGTGCTACTTTTTACTATGTAAATTGAGTAGTAGTAGTGATAAAATCATGCTACCTTGATGAAAATACTATTGGTATGGTTTGAACCATGAATTCATGATTTAAAATTAAAAAGAAGCATGGACAAAAACTAAGGGACCAATTTGGCATGAACTGTCATTAAAAATTGAACCCCCACCAAAAAAACCCTACTGACAAGTGAAATTTTCAAAAAAACAAGAAAACCAAGTTCCCTACTTATTGGGAGGAGTGTGTGTGCAAAATTTTAAGATTCTATGAATAAATACTGAACGAAGTCCAGATACATACAAATATCCGAATACGTGATTAACCTAAACTAAACAACTGTGATTAAACCAGTCTGTTGTGGGTAGCGGTGATTGAAAACGTCTAAGACATTATGTCACTTTACATTTTCTTGTTTATGTTCATCCAGAATGAAGCTGGGTGTTTTTACGCATTTGCAAAAAAATGAATAAGGAAGACTACTCTATAATTAGCCTTTGATACTTATCTCCCCTGACAAATGTTACAGACAAAAAATATAGGCATACATGTGCCTAGGTAGATTCCCAGCATATAGCTGTCGTGCCTATTTTATACTCCATCTGAGGCCAGCTTACTACATTTACTAATTATCATACATGCCGGTCTGTAAGTCAATTAGCATATAAGTCAACCCCCAAACTTGGATGTATTGGTTTATAGCCTATATCTACCATATAAGTCACCTCCGCCCAAAGAAACCATCACAACAGCAACTACTAGTTGATTGTTTCTGAAATTTAAGTACACCATTTTTTTGCGACCTAAACAATGAAGGTTCTACCCATGAAAAATCTGACTATTTTTTTGAAATAGTGTGTGGAGGAGATCTATATTATATTTAATTATTATACTACTGTCCTCATGGTGAGATGTTCATATTTTAATATCATTTCCGTGGTTAAATAAGTTTTACCAAACAGTTGAAATATTTGCGGCAAGCCATGGAAGTTATAGTAAACGGTGCACTGTAAGTATAAGGCAGGCTGTTCCACTTGTTGACCCCTCTGTGATAAAAGTTCACATTCTATACTTAACATATGTCGACCCCTTGTTTTGAAGCCTCAGGTGTTGACTTAAAAGGCTGACATAAATGTAATGTGATTAACAATCTCCTTTCTTTCACTGCAAAGACAGCATTTACAGTTTTTTCCTGGATTTTGTTAATCTTTGCCTTTGTGCAGTTTGTCCTGATATACTTGTATTGGGCTGCACTGAGGAGGGATTCTGTTTCTCTCTTTAGGGATCCTCTGCATAACCATGCTCATAATTGTTAATCTGCTATAATTCTCTGGTGTATGTTTTCTTTTATGATTTTTCTTTTTTTTTCATTGTGTTCTTCACTCCTCACTTCTTAGCCAAGATGTAGCTAGAGATAGCTAAATATCTGGGGGCCCATGGGCCTTGGCTCCCAGAAGGACATACATCATCACTAAATTGGCGAAAGACAACCCCCAAAGGTACAATAATCATTTGGCAATCAATGCACATGTACAAATACATCTTTGTTATTACATAATGTCGGTAGAAATATAATAGGAGGAATACTATCTATTAAGCCTTTAAGCAATGGAGTGGATGTGGGGGGGGGGGTGCATTTTCAAATACACCCCCCCCCCTGCCCTTCACTCCACATGCCTCTGCTTGGTTTCTATTTTTTTTTTTTTCATTTTCTTGTTTGGTGATTTCAAGTGCTCATTTGAGATATGAAAAGAGCCTATCCTGGATTATCTCTGATAATCTATTCACTTATCTATGTTCTCCACTCTCACCTGATGGCTGTTTCCCATAATGAAGTTAATTGGGAGTTCACTAAGGTGTGTTGTCGTTGAAATATTCACGGTGATAGTGCTGCCCTCTTTAGTACCGATTTGCTGTAGCACTCTTTTTCGAATATTTTTCTCGATAAATTTAGTAATGTCAGATTTCCGAAATAAGTAAAGATAAAAGACAGTGACATGGACTATTTCTGATATAACTGTAAGGGTATAAAATCAATGCATCCTTCTGATAGTCACGTACAGGGCAGAAACATGGAACCAAACCAAAAGACTGACCATCAAATTGAGTAGCACAAAGACAAAGGTAATGTGCGACGCTAAAGTCTCCTAAAAGAGAATAGAGAGTGAGGCTTTAGAAGAGGTTAAGACATATATTTACCTATATTAGATAATAAAGTTAGAGAAAGACCACAAAGGCAAAATGAAACAATGTGTAACGATTGACAGGAAAGCATTTGGTATGAATACTGTAAGGACATATTGAAAAGCTCCCAGCCAATATGCCTAAAATGTAAAGTGCACAGTTGATGTGTATTACCAGCTATGAGGCTCAGTTGAGAACAAATTGAGAACCAACTCAGAATTGCATAGATCAATGCTGGGTTGGACACAAAGAGCTAGAGAGAGATCAACATGGATCCGAGGGTGGAGGACAGAGGCGTGGAAAGAGGGGGCAGTCGATCTTGGGTAAAAAGGGTTAAAAAGTTCTTCTGGTGTGTAATCTCTGCTAATCGCTGTCTTCGCTCTGAGGCACTAGGAACCTTCGCTATGCCGCTGGCAAAGGATATTGTATAAATAATTAAGCAACAAAAGAGGAGATTGGCTGGACACTTAGCAGAGAGAACAGACAGTAGATGGAGCAAAAAAAAGATTACTGATTCGTGCCCCTGGCACACAGTAAAACGCAGTGAGAGAAGATCTGACACAAGATCAAGGGATGAGATAGAAAATTTTGTTGGTAAGAACCAGTTGAGGGTAGAGCAATTGTGATTTTCATAGAGCGGGGTGGAAAAAACCTATGTTCAGCAGTGGACTTAACATGGGGGATGATGATGATGATGATCTTACATCGGGCTGTTTTGTTTCATCATCATCATCCTCATCATCATATTAGTGTCAGTCATTGGACATAGACCTTCCTTAAGATTCACCAGAAGTCTCAATCATGGAACCAGTACTTACTGAAATTGTCTAGTTAGTCATGCCATCTCACTTTCTGTCGGCCACAATTTTGCATATGATCTCTGGGGATCCACGTTGTGAATCATGATGTCCAGCGGTTGTCTGCCAATCTTATAACATGACCAGCCCATTGCCATTTGAGTTTTCTAATTGTTTCTATGATATATATTGGAGTCCTATTTTTTCTCTAATATACTGTGCTGTCTTATGATCTCTCCATGTGATGTTAAGCATGATTCTCTCATGTGCACATTGTATGGTTTTCGGGTAGAGGATTAATCTTTTGGCTAGGTTCCATGTTTCAGCTCCATAGGTGACTAGTGGGAGCATGCATTGGTTGTAGTCCCTTCTTTTTAAGACAAGTGGGATTCTTGTGTTCTCACAAACTTGCTCCACTGAAAGCTAACCAACCTAGTATGATTCTTGGCTTCATCTTCTATTCTTTTGAGAATTTCATGGAGATTCGTATTAGTGCTGCATTGTAGGGGAATTCATCTATAACATTAGCCAAGGTAATTCTTGAGATTTTTTCCGTGTTGTTGTCTCCCTTTATCTTTTGAATGAATCACTTGTCTTTAAGACATTGACGGCTTCATTTGTTATCCAAACATGAGAGTTATATTTGATTTCTTCTTCCATTCATAAATAGAACCAAGTAACAGAAACGAATGAACGAAAAACCTGACCTTCTTTCGCTTTTAAGTGATTTTCCTCTTTCATCACATCCCCCCTCCCAGCCTTACGTGATTATCTCAAAACCCCGAAACCTCCACTGACCTCTTTCTGTGAAGAGTTTGTTTTTAATGAGGGCTTATTTTAGGTTTTAACAATCCTGGATTTAAAGAAAATAGAAATAAAATAAAAATGATAATGTAAGATAAAAAGAAAGAAAGGAAAAAATCCCCAGTTAGATCTATTCAAATACGTGTTCCTATTCAAACGCGTTTTATTTTTAACTGATCTGTTCTTAAGCCTTGCATTAAACTGCGGAAATTCAAAACGAATAAAGAGACTTCTTTGAACAACTGAAAATACAGGCATACACTTCTTTGAACAACTGAAAATACAGGCATACACTTCTTTGAACAACTAAAAATACAGACATACACTTCTTTGAACAACTGAAAATACAGGCATACACTTCTTTGAACAACTGAAAATACAGACATACACTTCTTTGAACAACTGAAAATACAGACATACACTTCTTTGAACAACTGAAAATACAGACATACACTTCTTTGAACAACTGAAAATACAGACATACACTTCTTTGAACAACTGAAAATACAGGCATACACTTCTTTGAACAACTGAAAATACAGGCATACACTTCTTTGAACAACTGAAAATACAGACATACACTTCTTTGAACAACTGAAAATACAGACATACACTTCTTTGAACAACTGAAAATACTGGCATACACTTCTTTGAACAACTAAAAATACAGGCATACACTTCTTTGAACAACTAAAAATACAGGCATACACTTCTTTGAACAACTAAAAATACAGACATACACTTCTTTGAACAACTGAAAATACTGGCATACACTTCTTTGAACAACTGAAAATACTGGCATACACTTCTTTGAACAACTGAACTTTGAGTTGAAAGTGAACAGGTCTGATCAATCACTCAATAGAAACTGTTACATAACAAATATCTTTTAAAATGCTATGTTGCTGGTGATCAATCAAAAAATTATAAAAATGGGTGATCAATGAATGAGTTACTCCTTACAGGTTTTGTACAGTGATCATATAAAAAATCTGAATTTTCAGAAAAACAAGTGTGAATGCTACAGGACATAAAGTAGGGGACCAATTTAGTATCTCGTTCCTTGGTAATTGAACCCATTTGAAGAACAAATTGCGCCTTTCCTCAACCTAAGAAGTAAATGCTTGAATTTTCAGCCCTCTACCTCCATTGATACAGCCTGTTTCCTGTTTTTGAAAGTGATAATTATTTTTATCTCCCATGAAGTGAGATAATTTTATCCTGAACATTGCACCAGTCAGATTTTGTATCATAACAAAACAAAGAAAAAAAAAAAGAAGAAAGGATAAGAAACTAAAAATTTAAAAAAATCAAGAAAGGTAAAAATAAATGAATGATAATAATAATAATCAAATTAATAAATGAAGAATGAAACACAAAATGAAAAACTGAGAAAAATTTTGAAAAAAAAAGGAATACAAGAAGACTGAAAGAAAAAAAGAGTGAAAAAAATCTTCATTCATTTTTTTCCTTCTTTTCTTAACCAATAGAAACAGAAATAATGTTGCAGTGCGCTTAGTAAATTGTGTGCCGTCAAGTAACTTATTGATCCCCATTCAAACTTTGTATTATGAGCACCAGACATAGATGAGATATTGTAATTTGAGAAAAATACACATATTCATGCACACATAGCGGCAGTACCATGTCTATCGAAAATTCAGTATATAATACTTGCCACTGAAATAAATTTCAAAATAATAATTACAGATAGATGCAGGTTTTTATGAAATTAGTATTGAGCCAAGATCACAATCATTGAAAAAATAGACAAAACTCCTATCAAAGAAGTTTTCTTGGAGAGAAAAAAAAAAAAATGAGTGAAGCTATTTTGTTTCTGTTCATTTTTCAATATTGATTGTTACATCTACCTAGGACAATGAATCTCCAAGATATTCTCAAAAGAAGAAATCAGGTGAAAAATCACTCAAGGTGGGCAAGTTTTCGATAGATCAAGCTCAACCTTCAAGCACTGGCAGAGTCAGGGGAGGGAATCGAAGGGTTTAGACCCATCCTCAACTTCTCCAAGATCAACCCTTGTACAGTAACGAAAAGAGAACCATAGATAGACTGACAGAAGACATAAATGAATATAAATATTTCTAAAAATCAAGACACCTCACATGGAGGTCACATTTTAACAAAACTTGGATGCATATGTAGCAAACCAGTGTTGCCAATTTAGAGCTTTTCATGCTGAATTAAGAGTGTTCCTTGTTTTGGTAGTACAAATATCCAATTACCTGCACCATTTTTAACAGAATTTAGTGCAATTTTTGTTAATTATTAGCCATTTCAAAAAAATAATCCAACTATTTGAATTGTTTCAGAATGGCGAGCAATGTTTTTAATGCATTTTAATTTTTTTAGATATTGATATAGTGAAAGAAATTGCTTGGACCCACGAAACCCTCCAAAAAACTGATCTGGCTCCACTGCTGCCTTCAAGAAAAAGAAAATCCAACTAGTTCTAAGAAGAGGGGTCTACAACCAATGCATTCTCTCAATAGTCAAGTAGGGAGCTAAAATGATTGACCCTTAAACTCAGAATCATGCAAAGTGCACAGAAGAGTATCATTGTCAACTTAAAATGGAGAGATCAAGACAGCACAATGTATGAGATGAAAAACAAAAGTCAGAGATATCATAGAAATGATAAGAAAACCCAAATGGCAATTGGCTGGTCATGTAGCAAGAATGATAGACAACCGATGGACATAAGATGGCTTCACAAACTAGACAAGTTCTGAAGGTACTGGCTTCATGATGCCCATGATACAGAGGTCTAGCGAATCTAAACCTAAGCTTGCCTTTGCGTCAAGGTTTTTAACACCACAATTCAAAGTCAGGTATATGGTTTGTTGAACAAAGCTATGACTCTCTCTAAAATGACTATAATCAGCTAAATCATGATTATTCTTCATTTTTCAGGTGTTACACTCATTCAACAACCAATTTATCAAATAAAATAATTTTATATAAAGACTGTAGATCAGATTATTAATAAAAAATTGAACATTCACTTTTATTAAACTAATCACATTTAATCAGTTATGGCAATTTTTTTTGTCTGAATTGGAAAAAATCAGCCGGATCTCACAAAAATGGTTAATTTGGCAACCCTGGAAGAAATTTGCTGGTAAACAGAGCATAGGAGGGTTGTGCCCTCACCTATTTGGTATTGAGTGCCCTAGGCCAGCTCTACAAAGCACACCCCATTTTACCAATCCAATTAGTTTTGATAAGGTAAATACCCGAGATTACGCTAGATTATTTTGGTGATTGCAATATGCCAACTGGCACACACTAAGCAGCTCCTTTTATAAAGTATCTACGCCCTATTTTTAAAAGTGTTTAAAAACATTTAAAAGTCTAGATGTTTTCTATTGATTCATTCATAGCCTGTAATGTCCCAGAACAAATTATCTGGAAAATTATCTAAAATCGTCTTTAAAAATAGATCTTCTATCTGAAATTATCTTTAAAAAATTCCAGCACAAGATTTAGGCATTGTTGATCCAAAAATGACCACAGAGACCTGGAAGATTTCTTCTTAAGATAGAAAAAAAAAAACCTTTAGATAGTGCTTAGTGATATATGTCCTTATGTGAAATTTCAAGGTTGTTGCTCCAGAATGTAACCTGGAGCACCCAGAAAAACACCAAGACAGACACTCAGATGAGAAAAGAGAGAAGAATCTGTAGCCAACTTGGCTGGTTGGTCAGATGGGCCATTAGTTGGGCTATGGTGATTTGATCATATCAAGACGCATTGAGTTGTTGAGAGGGTGAAAGTTCCACCTCACTCAAAAGCATCGTTACTTCTTAATTCTTTTTACTCTTTATGCACTAATGATACTTTTAAGTACCACCAGTTTTGTCGATTAATTTGAGACCTGCATGCTCTGGCGGTACTTGTGAATCACTTTTTATTTTTTGATAAAAATTAATGTTTACCAAACTGAGTCTCAATCATTCAATGTTAGTTGTCTTTAAATGGAATTCAATGATAAATTCTTAAAAATATAATTACAAAAAGAATTGAATATTTAAAAAATCAGGACAAAGAAGGTGGAATTTCCAACTTAGTTTTCTTCTTAACTTTGTTATCATCATTCTCCCCTCTTTATGACAGGCCTCCCCCATTTTAATGCTGTTCATTATAGCACGGTTCGTATTACAATATAGGGGGATGGTTGAGCTCAACATATTAATCTAAATCAAAAATATCTGGATCTAGACCTAAAATAGCTTAATCTAGCAACTTTGGAGCTAGATCTATCAGCCAAACTGCTAAATCGGCCACCGCTTATCATGCTTCAGTTATAACACAGTTGGCTTTCCCTGACCCCTAACACACACATTATAACGGGGGACACCTGTACTTGGTTTTCACATGCATTCAGTTGAATTAGGAAAAATTGTTTAGAATGTGGTGTCCCCAGATTTTAGCACCCCTAGTGATTATCTATTTTGCCCCATTGTGTATTGGTGGACTTGGTTGAAATCCATGCATAATGGAAATAATTAAATGCAACTCAAGGCTTTTCAGATTGAAATATTCATCATTTACAAGAAAAAAAAAGAATGTCATATCATTATAAAATTCTACTCTTTTTGAGTTTAACAATTACTTGAATAGAAATATATGCCCAAGGGGCAAACTGTCCTTTTCTTTGCAAATAAGACTTTGAATGTTATAAAAGGTTTGAGCCCAGTAAAGATATCTGGGATCTTCAAGTATCACAAGCTGGGTGCACAACCTGATCAAGTAGCTGCTGGAAACTTACAATGTGGGTTCAAACAATGCAACACCTACTGTGAAATAGTACTTTTGATACCAGTATAAATTTAACTAATACCAGCCCTATAACTGCTAAAATCATCCCAAGATACACATGACAGAGAGTGAGAAGCCCTGGCCTTCTGTGAGCCTAGCGGAGATCCTGAAAGACGAGACTAAAGTGACGGGTATCCCTGACCGACATTCTCAAGATAACAGAAAGACAGCTTTAATTGTTGATGCTATGTACACCATATGGTACTGGTCTTTTCAGAATTAAACATTTAGAACCATCGCTGGATGATACAGAAACCGACTGCTGGATGATGTGCCTACCAGCACTGACATCATACATCTTTGGCTGTGACTGGTACAGAAGACCCAGCCTTGACTCAGCCCAGCAGGAACACAGATACTCCTAGCAAAAAGCAGCCAAAGTATATGAAGTCAGCAAACAACACACAGCTCCCTATTCATATATTTCCTTTGTAACGTCAGTTAGCAAAGCAAACCTTCTGATCTTCCTCTGTAAAAATGCTGCAATAATGAGCTACTTGACGCTGCTCTTGGCTCATCTCCACACGGGTGGTGGATTCAAAGCAGAAACAAAGAGTGAGAAGAGTCTGTTATGGATTTTCCTGATCTCAAATCCACACAGCAGGAAGCTGGTTCTATGGATAAATACTCTACACCCTCTACAGTGTTTGAAATGAAGGAGTTGACAGAGTTATCATCCATACCAAACTCATCGACAACATTATCGTGTGCACGATACTTCTGGAGGCTATCACCTTCAACGGAGAACACATTTCTCCTCCAACTGAAAAGGGCTGATCTGACGGCCATCATTATCAAGAATGCACAAGTTGCCATACACAGAATTTGGATGATCTCAGGATTATTGATATGTAATTCCTTTTCCATCCACACAGCCAGCCAAGCCTGTATCGATGAATAAGACAATCTTGTTGAGATGTGCCAAATGTTGTCAGAAGAACTTTTCCTGTGGCAAAGAAGGCAGTTCCATGCTAAATAGGGTGCCATTGCCAGGGACAGGCAACGAAAGGCAATAGGATACAGTACACTGAAACATTTGAGAGCAGTGACAGCAGCAGTGACTCAGGATATAGCTAGAAAGTGAAAAAATGTGTTTACTCAGGCAAATCAACTCAAAATAGCTGCTATGTCACTATGATAGATACCAAAGTATGTTGGAACATTGGACATTCATATCTAATGTAAGTTCTATGTTTAGAATGACAATCTTGTTTTTCTAGTTCAGGTCAAGTGGAGCATTATTTCGTATTCAACTTCTGCTAATTCTGCATCATATTTGCTGATGGGAAATGTCAATCTGTAGTTTATAACCAAGAAGATCAATGTCAAACCCAGTATTAAAGTGAAAAAAGTGTTTTGCCCAGAGGAATTTTATTTCTTTAATTATCGAAATAAGCCAATGCTCATAAAAGCAGAGATGATTTACACAAATAATGGACAGGCATTACTGAGGGGCCATAAGCAAACCTTTCAAAAGCCTGAGATCTGTGAGCTTGTTCAGAAGACAAACCTTTGAAATGCCTAGCTAGAGATTTGAGGGCCCGTGTGTGTGTGGGTAGGTGTGGCTCTTTAAGGGGGCCACCCTCCCAACATTTAGTGAGATTTGTTATTATATGATTTTTATTATTGTTCATAAAGCTTTTGCAGGGCAGTCCTTCACTTTAAAATCGCCACCCCATCCATGCCCCCCCCCACCTCGGGTTCATTTCTCTCATAAGTACACTAATGAAAAGTGTACACATATGACCCAGGTATAATTTGAAATATTTTGTGACTTGCTGACCCATATAGTGTATTCAGATAACAGTTATCCAAATCAAATCAAATAATTGAATAACCAGTAGATCATACAATGGCAGGAAACCATGCTTAGTTCCTTGCGGCATTTCTCTAGGCAATGAGACGGGGATTACTGGGTAGCACCGATCTCCTCACTTCTCAAATATTTGGCATTTTTAAGTAAAAATTTAAAAAAATAACTTGTACTTAGCTTACCTGTCCAACATAGAGAAATTGTTGCGAAATAACCTCACAACACAATAGGAAAAAAATGGTAAAATCCAGCGGATCCCTGACAAATGGGAATGGATCTGGGATCACCGTCTCCGGATGAACCTGAAATAAAGACGAAACCAATGTAAAATAATTTAAAAAAAACAAAACAGGTCTGGTTAGTCACTCAATAGAAATCATTACATGACCGACATCTTTTCATAGCATGCTGTGTTAGGATTGATCAGTGAATAAATTAAAGTCTGAATCTTCGAAAAACAAATGTGATGTAATGCTGCCGAGAAACAAATTAAGTGATTGATTTAGCATAAATTTGCATTGCAAATTGAAGCCCAAACTAAAAGCCTATTCAGGGAGTGAATTTTCAAAAAACAAAAAAAAAGTTTCCTCTTGACATAATAAAGAAATGTTTAAATTTTCAGCTCCCTGACCCCATTGGTGCAGTCTGTACACATACAACGTACATACATACATAGAAAGCCAGCTACCGAGCCAAACTTGAAAACTGAAGAAACCTACATTGGTATACACAAATACAGGTATCCCATGGTTTTGGAAAGTTTGCTCCATGCCAATTCTTGCTTTCATGTACAAAGTCAAAGGTGAAAATAGCATTCAGTATTTGTTTTGCAGCAAACCATTATAGAAGCAGCATGCAATCTCTTCCTCTCTCTCCCAGAGACTAGGCTCCTCTACATCCTAACCCCGCCTCAACCTCTGATGACTCAACCTAACATTATATCATCACAATTTTGGAGGTATGGGAACGCTCGAAAAAATTTCCCATAAAAAATTAATGGTAATTGCTTCTTTGCTCTTCGCCATTTCATTTAACAAAATGCTCTACAACTGGGTAGGGTGGAAACCTATATTTTGAGGTGCAGTAGACTCCGGTTATTATAATATCATTGAGGAGTGCCGTTATAACAAAGTTTGGTCTCTTTTCTGGGATGGTACACATAACAACGGCTGGAGAATGGATTAGCTGAAACGTTGTGTTAACAAAATCGAAAAAAGGTTAGAAGAGATTTGATTGTCCAAACAAAAGTTGGAATGTCTTTTGATAGTAGAAAAGTTGTCAGTACAACTTCCAGCCGGTAAAGCAATTGATAAGATTGGTGTGAAACTTTACGAGTGCTCATTGCTAATAAAGATTTGCAGCTTATGAATAGAAATAATAACAGGAAGAAAAAACCACAATCTTGGCTGGGAAAATGTCACACATTTCATTCATAGTAATAAAAAGAGGAATACTTCAAGACACTATTTAATGTCTTGTACACACTGAGTAAGTGAGAAGAGCTCCAAATATCACGTCACGTAACATTCAAGAAAGGCATGGATCCATTTCTCTCCCTGGTTATAGGTAATATAGTGCAGAATGAAGTGAGTGATGCCACTTTGGGTGTTTGTCACCTACAAGTCCATTTCTCTAACCACAAACGTACCGAGTATCTGTGATTAGAGAAATAGGCTTATAGGTGATGAACATCTGAAGTGGCGTCACTCACTTCACTCTTCACTACTTTACCAATAACTAAGAGGAGAAATGGATCCATGCCTTTCTGGAAGGCATTAGCGCAAAGCAAACACATACTGTCTATGCCGGAGTTTGAACTTGGGCTCACCTAGTCTATTCTCTGGGCTGTTACCTGCTCGGCCAAGCGGCATTTCCTTGCATACACTACGACTACAATTTATAAATGCCATTACATATTTGCGAAGACACAAATCATGTTTTATTCAATACCTTAGAAAAAACAGGAATATGTATTCCGAGAAATCATAGTTCTCCATTTTGGAAAAGATTTCTTGGACATCCTTCTTTACTTTTTGCCGGAAATTACCAATTCCAACTCACAGACAACCAAGGAGATACGCAACTTCTATGACGACTTGAACTCCATACTCAAAGATACCGAAAAATACTTCAACATCATTATCATCATCAGTCTTTTAACGTCCGTCGTTGGACATAGACCTTCCCCAGGATTTGCCACACTTCTCTATCATGGGCATCGCAAAGCCAGTACTTCCTGAACTTGTCTAGCTCGTCTCTCCATCTAATGGGAGACTTTAATGTTCAAGTAAGACATGGAAATATGACTTGGACTGAACAGGTTCAGAAAGATCTGGCTCTGAGATACCTACACGATCGAGGAGAGTGGCTAATCTTGGGGAAGGTTTATGTCCAATGATGGACACTAAAAGGCTGATGACAATGATGATGAGCATTTTCAACAAGGAGGAGACTGACTGATAAAAGAAGAGAAAAAAATTGGAGAGAGAGATGCAAAGAAAAGAGGCAAGAGATTACTGGGTGAGGAGGAGAGGATAGAAAGAAAGAAAAGAAAGGAGAGCGTGAGATGGAGGGAGGGATTTGCTTGAAAGGAGGAAGGAGTGGTGGGAAAGAGAGGCAAGAGAGAATATTAAGGGAAAGGGATTTGGCCGAAAATTTGAGAGAAAAAGAATGATATGGGAACTGATTGAGTGTAGATGAGTCAGGAAGTAAGAACCGGATATGGCTAAGAAATGGAAAACAGAGAGAGAGAGAGAGAGAGAGAGGATAGAGAATAAGATTGCTAGAGGACAGGGAGGGAGAGAGGATGATTGGAAAAGATGATGAAGAGAGACTGTGAGAGAGAGAGAGAGAGAGATGGGTCAGGAGCTGAGTGATTTTGGTCGGGGAATGAACATTCTTTGCATATTTTCTATTCTCCTATGAACAATCGATGAATCGGGATGTGCGCAAACTTGAATTTGCATGCCACTTCCAAGAATAAGATGCTATGATGGAATGTCACAGAATGCGTGGGAGTCAGGTCTGGGGTGGGGGAGTTTAGATGAGGGCAGGGGGGAGAGGGAGAAGGATGCTCATGTGTGGATGAAAGCATGTAATTTTACATTAAGTCTTTATAGTGACATCCTAGCATATTTATAGGAGCATTTCAGATTTGTGCTTGTAAATGTATGTAAAATATATGTGTAAACTATGTGTGTGTGTACATATGTGTAAACTATGTGTGTGCGTATGTATGTGTAAACTATATGTGTGCATATATATGTGTAAACCATGTGTGTAGATATGTGCAAATATGTGTGTG
>OY735219.1:4819721-4877221 GCA_963457665.1 Thysanoteuthis rhombus | reverse complement strand
TGGTTTTTAAGCTGGTCTGGCTGGCTTACTAGCTATTTAGCATGCATACAGGCTGCACCAATGGAGCTAGAGTGCTGAAATCTTAAACTTTTACTTCTTATTGTGTCTAGGAAAAACGTTTTCTTTCTTTTTGTATTTTGGAAATCCTTCCACACCATAGATTCTCATTGGGTGGGGTTCAGTTTTTTATGCAAGTTTCAGTTAAATTGATACTTCGGTTTTTGTCACACATTTCTTTGAAAATTCAGACATTTTTAGTGATCAGTGCCCCCCTCCCTCTAAAGGGGATAGAAACAACTTATTCATTGATCACTCATTTTTCCAAATTTTTAATTGATTGCTCCCAGCATGGCAAAAAGACTTTGATCATAAAATTGTTTCTATTAAGTGACAAACCCGACTTGTCTTCTTCTTTCATTCCTTTTTTGATCGATTACTTTCATTCATTTCATTCCTTTTTTCCTCTCTTCCGTAACACCTTTTTCATTCTCTTTTTCAACTAACCTTTTTTTTTTCATTCATTCATTTCCTCTCTCTCATTCTTCAACTTTGATTTTCTTTTGGTTTCATATTCTTTCTCTCTAGAGATATTTTTTCTTTTTTTTCTTTAACTTTCCTTCTTTTATTCCTTATTTTCATTCTTCATTCTTTCTTACAAATGTTTTTTTTGCCATGATTTGAAGAAAAAAGATAACAATAATTTTCACTTTATTTCTAAAAAGAATTTTCATTTAATCTAGCATTCCATAAACATTTTTAGAAACCCTCAACCAAAACTGTCAACATAGGTTTCTTCAGTTTTAAAGCTTGTCTGGTAAGCTGGCTGTGTATGTATGTACCATGTGTACAGGCCGTACCAATGGGGTTAGAGGGCTGAAAATTTAGACATTTACCCCCTATCATGTCGAAAAAATTACTTTCCTTAAAAAAGGGTTTTTAGTGAGAGGTTGAATTTACAATATAAGTTTATGAGTAATTGGTCGCTTAGTTTGGGTGTAGATTTGTTCATGCTTGTTTTTTTGAAAATCCAGACTTTTGAGTGACCCAACAAAAGGCAAGAGAAGTCACTTATTCATTAACCACCTTTTTTCCTAATTTTAATTGATCACCCCCAGCTCAAAATATAGCCAGAAGTTCATGGTCACATCATAGTTGACTAACAGGACCTGTGTCAGTTTCCAGTGATATCTGCATAGACTTATAAACAGTAAGTGATTATTCTATTTTAAGTGCTTACTTTCCTTATCAAATTGATTATGTAAGTCAAGAAGGTCAAAATTTTATCAACAGGAAATGAGAACTATGTCTATAAGAGCCAATCACTATTCCTACATGTATACTATTGTCCATAAATGATTATATCCTTCCCACTCATTTATAGAAAGTCAATTTTCTTAAAAACCAAACATCATCATCATCATCATCATCAGTCTTTTAACGTCCGTCGTTAGACATAGACCTTTACCAGGATTCACCACAATTCTCTATCATGGGCGTCGCAAAGCCTGTATTTTCTAAATTTGTCTAGTTCATCTCTCGATCTTGTATTCTGTCAGCCTCAGTTTCGCATGTGATCTCTGGGGATCCATATTGGGAGTCATGATGGCCAGCAGTTGTCTGTCATTCTCGCAACATGACCAGCCCATTGCCATTCAAGTTTTCTGATAGATTCTATGATGTCTCTGATTCCCGTTTTCTTCCTTATATACTGTGCTGTCTTGTGATCTCTCCATGTGAGGTTAAGAATAATTCTCTCATGCACGCCTGGCATGCTTCTCAATTTGCAGGTCTGTCTCTTGGTTAGGTTCTATGTTTCAGCTCCATAGGTGACTATTGGGAGGATGTATTGGTTGATTACTCATCTTTTCAGGATTATTGGGATCAGCAGTCTTCTGCAAAGCAAGCTCAACTTTCTAAAACCAAATATAGCAAGAATTTATTATTTCTAGAGGATCATTACACAATAAAAACGGATATTATCAGGTATCACTTGGCAAGCTTTCGGTAGAGCAAGCTCAACCTCTATGAGCAAGAAAATCCTATTAGTTTAAAAAAGAAAGGTATACAACCAATGCATCTTCCTGATAGTCACCTATGGAGCTGGAACATGGAACTTAACAAAAAGACTGACCCTTGAAGAACCATGCAACATGCACATGAGAGAATCATGCTCAACCTCACATGGGAAGATCAAAAAACAGTGCAGTATATAAGAGAGAGTTGGGGATATCATAGAATCCATTGAAAAACTCAAATGGCGATGGGCTGGTCATGCTGCAAGAATGTTACACAACTGATGGACATCACAACTCACAAAGTGGATCTGCAGGGATCAAATGTGGAACCCTGGCCGGAAGAATACAAGATGGTGTGAAGAGCTAGATAAATTCAGAAAGTATTGGCTCCACTACTTTCATGAGTGAGAGGTGCGGTGAATCATGGCAAAGGTCTATGTCCGAAGATGGACGCTAAAAGGAGGATGATGATTATGATGATGATGATGATGATGACGACGATGACCAAACTCAACAGAATTGAAACTGTGTTGGCAAAAAAATTTTTTTTTTGTAAGGGTGTACTCATTTTTGGTTAGCATTGTATTTATATTTTTGGTGAAGGATCATCCTGACCCACGTAAAAATTGCTGTTCCTTCTTTAATTGCTATTTTTCATTCTTTTCCCCCAACAGCTTTTTTTGTCATTATTTGAAAGAAAAATGATTTTCTTTTTCATTTTATTTAAAAAAAAATTCTTCTTTTTGATTTTGCTTTCTATTATCATTGTTCAAAGCCATCAATTAGAACTGTTAACATAAGTTTCTCCAGTTTTTAAGCTGGTCTGACTGGCTGGCCTATGTATGTATGTATGTATGCATGCATGCATGCATGCATGCATGCATGCATGCATGCATGTATGTATGTATGTATGTATGCATTATGCATACAGTTTGCTAATGGAGTTAAAAGGCTCAAAATTCAAACATTTACTCTATGTCTAGACAAAAAGCGATGTTTTTTTTTTTTTTTTTTTCAAATTGACCCACCCAGAAGAGATTTTTAGTGGGTGGTTCAATTTACAAGTGGAGTTCATGGTTAATTGGTCACTTACTTTATGTACAACAGTGTTCATGCTTGTTTTTTTTTTATTCCGTTTTTTTTCAGTGATCAAACAAAAGGCGAGAGGAGTAACGTTTTCAAATTTTAATTAATCAACCCTAACACAGCGTTCTGCCAAAAGATGTTTGTCATATGACAGTTTCTATTGAGTGACTAACCCAACCTGTCTAAGTTTCCCTTGATATCTTCATAGGCATTCATGCAGAGAGTGATTATGTAATAAAATTGAAATTAATAAATTAGAATTTATGTCATTTTATTTCATCTATTTTTCTGGATGAAATATTGTAAATGCAGAAATTAGTCATAAATAAGTCTGTAAAGACGTGATTTTAACCTTTTTCACAAGAAATAAACAAATATGTTGTTTTGATTTTGTTTTGGAATTATTTAATCATATCAAGGATAAAAACAACTATTTTTCACAATCAAAAAAAGTATATATTATCAAAGTGAAATCAAATTTTTTTCAACAAAAAAATAAGTGAATTTTGCCAAACAGACAACTTTACCTAATTGGCATGACATACGTGCAGTGTAGCCCATAAGTGAGTACACCCAATACCACATTTTTTTAATAGAAAGTTCATTTTCTTCTGAATCAGACATACCAGGATTTTATAATTTCTTGCCGAACATTAAACAATCAAGATAGATATCATTAGGCATCATTTATGACCAACCTCAACAGCATTGAAACTTTGTTGCCAAAGATATTTTTCCACATGAGGTGTACTCATTTTTAGACAGGAATTTAGGCATATCTTATATTTAGGTAAGAATTGCTCAATGTTCGAGTCAACATGTTGGAATGGAAAGGGGCAGTCAACCCTTCTCCTTTTTTCCAGGTGTTCTTGGGAGCTGGTAAGGAGGGGAGTTCATTCTCATTTTTCACACTGTGACCCTCCACCTACCCATCTGCAAATTTTTTGAAGATTATCTTTTTAAATTTTTTACACAATTAGATTTTTCAGGGTTCCTCAGATACACTGCACCCGTAAAGCTCTGGCACCTCCCCTCACGCATCCATAGGTCCTACGTGTGATCTCTGGATACGATAACAAGATGTTTTTGACAAAATCAAAAGTTGTTATTTATATCTGTTTTTTTCAGATTTTACAAGGTCGGAAAGAGACAATATAAACCTAAGATATCCCCAAAGTAAATGATGGTCTAACATGGGAAATAAAATCAGTAGTGATGTATATCTAATGAAATATGATGATATTCCACAGAAGATCAGCTATTGTTACCTTCCCTGTTTCAAAATGGCTGCCGCTCTGGCTGCAGGGTTAGTTTTTTTACGGCTAGTAATTTTTGGGTTAGTGTCAGGGTTTTTGTTATCTGCTTCTTTGACTCTAAATTTGTCATCACTGATTGTCACTCTTACAGAACGAGCGGTGGCCATTTCCAAACAGGAAAGGTCAAAGTTGCCAGGATATCTTTCGTCTAACCTTTCTCTCATGAAAGACCAATTCTAGTAAGGAGGTTGAGAAGTCTGGTCATACTATTAAAAACTGCCCAAGTGTTATGTCTATGAATCCATTGGATTCTTTTTTTGGCTTTTCTTACAAGTGGATTTTTGACTGAAGCTTCATAGTTGATGTCTGTCCCTGGCATCTATTTTCCTATCTCCCATTTTACAAATGCTACCAGACAAGATAGATGGTACTTTAGAGCAGTGGTATTCAAGCTGTGTTTTACGGATACCTCGGTTCCACGTGACCTTTCCAGGGGTTACACAAAACAAAGTGACATTTTCACAATATACCTAACAATTCTTTGCTACATGAACGATTCCATCACAGCTTTTACATATCTTTATTTCATTTCTTCAACACAATTTTGATTAAGAATATCTTGGTTATCTACATGACACAGGCATTTTTCAGTCAGTAGTTTGAATTTATACAGTAGGCTTCAATCTTTCTTTTCAATTAAAGTGCATATTTTCTATTTACACACAATTGGATAATCCTATAAACAAGGCCAAATTCCAATTGTTGCATATGTACATAAGCATATATATCTATATATATCTATCTATATATATATATGTAGAAGGGAAAGTGGTTATTGAAGGGGTCCTCTTGAAAATTTGATTATTGAAAAGGGTTCCCAGAGTAGAGAGAGTTAATAGACTGCTACCTCAGAAATGGATTCTATGATGTCCCTGACTCTTATCTTCTCCCTGATGTACTGTGCTGTCTTGCGGTCTCTCTATGTGAGGCCCAGCATAATGTTGCATAAATGGCAGACAACCGATGGACATCGTGACTCACGACATGGATCCCCCAAGATCATATGTGGAACTGAGGCTGGCAGAATATTAGATGGAGAGACGAGCTAGACAAGTTCAGAAAGTACTGGCTCCGCAATGCCCATGATAGAGAAGCGTGGTGAATCCTAGGGAAGGTCTATGTCCAACAACGGATGTTGAAAGACTGATGATGATGATGATTTCAGAAAACAGTTCAGTCATATAATACATGATGATGAAGAAGTGAGTGTTTATACATTGACTGTATAGCTAGGGATATCCATCATGATATAGCTGACATGTGGACGTTGATAATGGAAAGAGATCCATGATGCGGACTCTGTCTTGAATGCGTCCGCTGAGTGGTAGTGCATAGTTCTTCATTAACAAACAATTCTACGCTCTCACTAATGTTCGTGTTGAATTCAACTAACATAAGGCAAGTAAAGGAACATTGATTCACAAAGCACCATATAAAACATTCACTTAATCAGTTTTCTTTCATTCACTTCATGAATGCTAATCACTTGTACAATTAAATTTCCTCTTGTTATTGTTCATATCTACTTAGTTCATTCTATCAGTAAGTAACAGTCACCTTCATTTAATTCATGTGTACATTTCAATACCTTCTTGTACGCAGTTATATATTTGGAATAGCTAACAGTTGACTAAGGGCCGATGAATGACCTCCATTCTATCTCAGTAAACAATTGAACGTCTCCCTCCAGGGCGTGGCCCTAGGCAAAGTGTATGGGGATCAATGATGCCCAGTCATCAGTATCCCCCACTCAGCATTACTGATGTAGTCAAGAGGATAGAAAAAATTGGTATGTCAGGCATAAACTTGCCTGCAGGAGGCTCCACTCTCTGGTTTGGAATCAGGGTTGTTCTTCTCCTACACTGGTTGCCTTTCCAAGGCTAGAGAGTCCAATGTGCCTGGTTACTTTTATCCAGATGGATTAATGCCTTCCCTAAGGGTGTTAAAGCAAAGTGGCGAAGCAAACATAACCAGCCCCGACCAGAGTTTAAGATAGTTGTTACCGACTATGCCAATCAAACATTCACACAATACTAATACAATTATAATATAATTATTATTGGTCACTCAATAGAAACTGTCAAATGACCAACATCTTTTGGTTGCGTGGTATGTTGGGGGTGACCAATTGAAAAACTTGGGAAAAGAGGTGATCAATAAATAAGTTGCTTCTCTCGCCCTTTTGTAGGACAGTGATTACTAAAAGAATCTGGATTTTCAAAAAACGAGCTGGCACAAATTAAGTGATCAATTTAGCATGAACTTACATTGCAAACAGAACCTCCTCTACACTAAACCCTATTTGGGGTGGGGGGATTTTTAAAAAAATGTTTTAATTTTCAGCTATCTAGCTTCATTGGTGTGGTCTGTAAGAGTAATACATACATTCAAAGCGAGCCAAAACTGAAAAATGAAAAAACCCATGCGGACACTTTTGCAGGTACCCGGACTGAATTTCAAGAAAATTATCTAAAATTATCTAAAATAAACAGATCTTTTATCTGAAATCATATAAAAGAAACTACATGTGACTTTTACAGCAGAACGTTGGGAGTAATCAGTTAAAGATTTGGAGAGGTTGGAATCAATGAATTACTCTGGCCTTTTGTTGGGCAGTGGTAACTAAAAAAAGCCTGAATTTCCCAAAAAACAATCATGAATTCTGCCGGACAAAAAGTAAGTGACCAATTAAGCATAAACTTATCTTGCAAATTGAAACCCCCGCTAAAAAACTATTTAGAGGTTGAATTAAAAAAAAAACATTTTTCTAGACATAATAAGGAGTAAATTTTCATTCCTCCAGTCCCACACAGCCAACCAGCCAGCCAGATCCACTTAAAAACTGAAGTAACCTATGTTAACATTTTTGGTTGATGGTTTCTAATATCATAGAATCATTCATCAAACCTAGTCAGGCACAAGGCCAAAATAGAAATTAAATGAAGATTAAACTTATTGCACTTGGACATTAGTCTGCAAGATTAGCTCGTTAGTTATCATTATAATCAATTATATTAGGAATTTAAGTATTTTCTTTCATTTCAATTTTAGTGGTTTTTCATTGCAATTGCTCAAGCCTTCAGTCTGCGGCAGTAAGGGAATAGCATAGATCAGAAATGAAGATTAAGCTCTCGGTAAGACTCAACCTCACTTCCTTTTTACCTCGAGGAAGCCTGGTATTATGAACTAGCTGCTATTACCGATTGAGTTACAAGAAGTCTACAGTTGGCGGAAGATCAAATCCAACTTTGGAATCTACCCTTCATTTAATAATAAGAAGAATAATAACTTGTAAAAATGAATCACCATAGCCTGCGCATGTACTAGAACTAATAATCTAAAAAATTATCGAAAATTATCTTTGAAAAAAATAGATCTTCCATCTAAATTTATCTAAAAAAGTAGATCACAACAATTATCTTAAAAAACAGATCTTTTATCTACAAATATCTAAAAAATAGATCTATAATAATCTAAAGAAATTGATATTTTATCTTTGATTATCTAAAAAAATAGATCTTTCATCGAAAATTATTTGAAAAAAATAGATCCCTTATCAAAAATCATCTAACAAATAGACCTTTTATCTAAAATTATCTAAAAAAACAGATCTTTTATCTAAAATCATCTAACAAATAGACCTTTTATCTAAAATTATCTAAAAAAACAGATCTTTTATCTAAAATCATCTACAGAGTACCAGCACAAGATATGAACATAGATGGTCCAAAATGTCCATAGAGACCGCAAACGATACTGCTTTGAAATAAAAAACAAAGAATATTCCAGATGGTGTCTCATAATGTATACATGTAAATTCTCAAGCTTTTAGCCCCCAAAGTGGGACCAGGGGCACCTGGAGACATACACACATAGATAAATAGGCACATGATCTGTAAGCCTACTTCGCTAGCTGGTCAGCCCATTTGTAGAACTACGGTGATTCGACAATGATAAATTATAAACAATAATACAAAAATAATAACATCAATTGATATTAATGCTTGTCTATGCTTCATCTGCTAAAAAATAAAGCTTGTTAACTGTTGCACTATGGTAGGTGGTCTCATGTTTATAGTATAAATGACTAAATTAGTTAAGCTGATCAAGTCTATTATGGTCTGATTGGCACGTATCAGCTACTTTTATGTCCAAAAAGGACCCTCCCACATTGGACCTAATCAATAATCACTTTACCTGACCAAGATTATCCTACCATTCACTCAATCAATTGCAGTCAGCAATTTATATCTCAATTCAATGATAATTGATGAACGAACAATTGCCAGCACTTGAAAATTTATTTACAAAATTAATTTCTCCACTTGATAAGATTTTTTTTCAGCTGGTATTAGAAGCAAGCGATAATTGTGTTAAATTGTATTGAAACTCTCATTTGAAATGATCTCCCATTGTTATACAGGTAATGTATCACTTGGCCTAGATAACATAAATAGAATAAACAATTAAAAAAATGGGGTTGCTGCAGGAATCGAACCTGCGACTGATAGGATAGCCACTTCAGCATAGCATTGCTCTTTGCAGTGAGCTAATCAGCTGCCAGAAATGCAAAGGTTCAAATAACTGTTTTCACTCCAAATTCTCATCTCGTTCATTTTTCCATGTATATCTGCTCCATTCATTTCTTTCAACGTGACAGTTATGTATTGAGAAATGGATATATATACATGATCCGACAGAAAGATTATCAATCGCATTATATTATAAAGAAACTTTTATTCGGAATGATCTTCTGTCATTAGGCTATCACTTTGCGTAGACAATGTAAATCGAATAAACAATGAAAGAAAATGGGGCTGCTGCATATATATATATATATATATATATATATATATATATATATATATGTGAATACATCATATTATTTGAAACTCTATTCGAAATGACCTCCCATTATTACATGGAGAATGTGTCATCTGACCAAGACAGTGTAAATAGAATAAACAATTAAAGAAAATTCTACCGTAGGAATCAAACCTGTGACCAATCAGGTAGCCTCTTTAACATAGTGTTGCTCTTACCATTGAGCTAAGCAGCCCAGCAGAACAGCAAAAGCCCAAATAACTGTTCAATTCCCACATTCTCATTTTTGTTAACTCACTGTCCATATCTGCACCAGTGTTTTTTTCAATGTTGACAATTATATTACCAAGAAAAGGATATTTAATCAGACAGAATAATTATGAATGAATTATATTATTTGAAATGATCACCCGTTATAACATAGAATGTGTCACTTGGCCTCGACAGCATGAATAGGTTAAACAATTAGAGAAAATGGAGCTGCAGCAGGAATCAAACCTGGTACCAATTAGGTAGCCGCTCCAGTTTCTTTTGGATTAGACATTTCAATAATGTATATACATAATTGATTGCTCGGCACTCATTTTACTTGTGAGCAAACATGAGGCCTTAGATCATGTAAATAAATAAAGAAATGAGCATCATGCTGAGATCCTTGAATAAATAAACAACAAATAAAAGTGTGTTTCAAACTCCTGTCTTGCCATGAGAGTGCTGTTAGCTCAGTTGGTAAGAGCAAAGTCTGTGTATAAGTCTTCCTCCAAACTGGGCTTGAGTTCAATCCCCGCACAACGTTCATTTCTTTGTTTATTTACACCACCTAAGGCCACTCATTTGCTACCCAGTATATCACTGCCAAGCAATTAGTACCTAATAGATAGTCTTTATACTTATCATATTCTGTCCGGTATAAATTATCCATTCACTATTATTTCATACATATATATATTATCAAGAAAAAGATATATAAACCGACAGAAAAATACACAAATAATATATAATGCTTTCATAATTATATATATATGGATAGATAGATAGTCTAGAAAGCTTTACAGCTTTAAACACTTGAGACGCAAAAGAATTTTTAAAAATTTATGCCATTTCAGTCGATGGTTTCCCAATATCTGCAATTTATGTAAGCTTCCCAAAGGGTTTCATATCTTATACAGAATTCAATATTATGATACCATGTGTGAATTTTTCTGGTTGGTATCACCATTTGTTTATCATGTAACCATTTAGGGGATTTAAAACAATTCAGTTATGTAAACATGGCTACCCAGCAGTGCTAATCAAACACTACCTCCCCTTTAACTATGATTTTGATATTAAGCTTTGTTTTATTATTTTTAGGGCCATTTCATGATACATGTAGTTTGTCATTTTATATATAATGTTTTGTATATGGATGTTATTTTATACTAAAGGGCTCACTTACAGAAAAAATGTATTTGACAATGAGGGATCAGTAAATATAAGAGTGGAGGTGACACATTGTGTTTGTATTACATCTACTGTGTGTTTACCCTTGTGAATATTAAATCCATTATTTTGGATCTATCTCTCTCTACATATATATACCTATAAACATTACTGTTTGTGGCCTTGTAACTCTGGATTTGTCATGCTATACTTATGTTCATATTTAAGTGTGTAGACCACCTACACCTTTCATACTTCGTACACATAGCCATGAAATATGCCTACATACATGGTATAAAAGAAAAAAAAGAACATTCATGTACTTGAAGCAAATCTCAAACTAAAGTGGGGGATCGTTTTTCTATTGTTTCTAAGTAATAGACTGATCCCTCTATGATTGATACATCTCGGCTTAAGATATCCCTGGACATGAAGAGGGGGATCTCTTTTCTATTGGTATTTGAAATAAACTGACCCCCCTCATAATACAATACATCTATTGCCTCAGGTAATAAATCTGTAGATGAGATACACTTTTCATATTTTGTATACAAAACTGCTAATTATGTCTGAATAAAATGGTATTAAAAGAAAAATTATTTTTGTATACTTGGAGCAGGTTTCAAACTGTTTTCAGAGTCTCTGTACATAGAGTAAGGGGAGGAGGTCAGTATGATGGGGAGGGTCAATTTTCTATTGTCATCAAGTGATAAACTGACCTCTCAAACTTTTTGTCGAACTACGGACCCAAGTTGGAGTTGACTTTATTTTCCGGCTGTCCGTATTTTTCAGATCGCAATAATGTTATGGTTAATGATAGACTCATAGTGCTTGGGTGTATGACCATGCTCAAGAATGGACAACTTTCCACAAGACTGATTTTTGCAGAAAAGATTGAATGAATATCTCTATCAAAAGGATATGATTTTCTTTTCCCTCTCAACTGGAAAAGTTCTCAATTTGAAACATTTTGATATTTTGGCAATACAAATAAAAGGTCATGTGGATGGAGACAGGGGTGTTTATCAGATCATTTTCCAGATGATCTCAAAAATCATTACAGAAGCTGGTACTACAATCCACTAACAGAAAAATAATGAAGATACTTAGATTGGGCACTGAGATCTGAAACCATCTTGCATTAATCACTAGCCTGATAAACATTACACGTAAAATGTTACATGCAAAGATTTGGGCTTATAAGGTTAGAAGCAATATCTTTTTTTGTCTAACTCTGAGTTGGAGCTCACTTTGTTTTTCCCCTGTAACAACAAGAACAAGAACTGATCCTCACCTAATTCAGGCTGAATTTAACATTTCCTCACCAGAATTTGAAATCCCTACCAAGTGATTGTGTAGGGGGCTCTTTCATCAACTGAGCTAAACTGACAAGCGTTATGTATTAGCGAATATCATTATAAATACAATATAAAATTAAAGTAATCATCATTTGGAATAGATGTAAGGGTAGAGATTGACCCTACGGCAGCCACAATTTTTTTTTTTTCACACTAGATTGTTATCGAAAATTGATGAAAAGAATCCCTGAACTGATTTAACAGACGTTGAAATAGGAGGGAGCAGATCTGGTTGACCACCACTGCCCCCCTCCCCAGGGAGATTCATTCCCCCCCCCCCGAGCAAAAAAAAAAAAAAAGAAAAGAATATAAGATGATATAAAATATAAGCCATCAATCATTTCATTTTATCACTGTGTGCTCGTGTTGAATATTGGAAACAATTTTTTCGGGGTGGGGGGCTGCAGGATGAGGGGCCGTGGAGTTGCGGGGGGGGGGGTTAGATTCCAGTCAATTTTGAGCGCGACGATGTGCATCATTCTCGACCGTAACGCGATTAGTAAACCAGATTGTTCTTTAGTTGTCAGCACTAATGAATAACTGGACGAGATAGAAAGATCACACGGTAAGCAATCGCATTTGAGTCTAGCAATGAAAAAAAATCAAATTGTCGATTATTACCATTATTTTCACAGGTCTGGTTAATCACTCAATAGAAAGTGTCGTGAGTTTGGGGTGATCAATTAAAGAAATTCGGAAAAGTGGTGATCAAACAAATAAGTTACTTATCATGCATTTTGTTGAGTAGTGATCACTTAAAAGTTTGAATTTTCAAAAAACAAAAAAACAACTTGCTGAGGATTTGCCCCAGGGCCTAGTCCACCTTGCACCGGATTTGTTCCGTGGGACTAAGTGACATAAGTTGCGGTAACTAGGGAAGTTTCAAGCACTGCCTACATACGGGACCCCACCCTAAACTCAACCTGGTGTCTCGATTCAGTGTCATATTTCCCGTCGTGAGGAGGCAAAACTGATAAGAAAAGTGTAGTATCTGTTCTCAACAGCTTAATATCTGATACATCCTCAAAGTGGGGACAATGATAATAAACTGATACGCATTACTATAGAATACAGGTCCCTAACCAGCTGCAAATTTGACTCGAGGTCGTTTTTAAGTGGGGTGACAGTTCGGGGACTTCAAAAATATCACCAGTCCCTGCAACTGGTGTCGCAAAGGCGTCAGGGTAAATCCCAGCCCATCCCTTTTAGTGTGATGGGACAGTACTGCCCCCGGAGCGAACTACTTCCCCGAGACTGAACCAGGTAGATTTTTGAGACTCCAGGACGAATCCTAGGCCCCATTATCGAAGTCCCCATGTTGGACACGTATCAAATATTAAGCTGATAAGAACAGATACTCTGATCTTGGCCAAAAAGCCGATAAATCACAGAATAAGCCCGGTAGACTGACTGCACATTATGATAGTAGCGTAAGAAGTTTCCACTTAAATATTTAAAATAGAAAAAAAATTTGTTTTGCATCACTTTAACGAAACTACTCCCCAGTCGTTAATACAAGTGTCAAGAAGTTGCTTGCTGTAAGATTTGAACACACGGACCAGAGCGAGTTCAAGTTTCATCATAGGTGACTTCCTCGTTTCGAATTTTATGTCGTGAATGAAAAAATAGATAAAAAATAAAAACACGCGCATAATGTCTCATTGTTAGGAACACACACACACACACACACACACACACACACAGCGCAATGAATGGGGAGGAACAGCCTGGGGCGCGGGTTCTTCGCAACGTTTTATAATGCATTTTTTGGGTTGGGGGAGGACGTAAGAAAAAAAACTGTGCCGGGTAAACAACAACAAAAAAATATCTGTCTTACGTGGGAAAGAAATAACATCTTGTTTTATTTTCGATCCGAATCTATTCAATGAAAAAAATGTCCAAAAGACAGGTTTGTCTGCTGCAGAGTCAAACTCCATCTCTATTCCGACTGAAGATATAATAAACAGGGGTGAATTATAGACGAACATATTTTCAGTATAAACTTTTATTTACCTATTTGAATGAAATAAGCCCGTGATTATTAACATCTATTTCTAAAATAAATTTTCGTTGGTGTGTCAGTTTGTTTCAGTTGCAGTACGAGAGAGTTTATTCCCCAAACTCTGGTGAAGATTCTTCTTGTTATTGTTGTTATGGTGGAAAAACGAAATCAACTCCAGCCTCAGACTTGACAACAAAAAAAACAACCAAGTGTTCTCTTGCAGTCAAACACAGAATCAGGTTCCCTTGTAATATGAGATGCGGTAAAAAAAACAACAACCGATAATTGAATGATACCGATAGTATTAATTAAATACTAATAAATGAAAGTTACAAATAACAGCAACAAAAGAAAGAACAAAACAAAAGCCAATTTAAAAAAATAAGATCAAGAGTTAACAATAAATATATGGTGACTTACCTTTCTTAATATCCGTATTGGGAGTATTTTTCCATAATTAGTAAATCGATTTTCTCTTTTTTCTTCCTGGTCGGAGTAAAAGAAAAAAAAAACAAACTTTTTAACCCCCGAACAAAGGCTGTGAACAAAGCGAGCTATATTGTTGAAACCTTTAAATAAAAAAAATTAACAGGTACTTTTCTTCAGTCTTCAAGACGAGCAGAGCCAATTAACGTCTTATCTCCTACTTATATTAAATTAAAATAAGATAAAAAGTTTCTTGAAACACTTTAATCTGAGAATTTGCCCTATAAGTGGAGGGTAACATTAAACAAAGAGACCTTTATTGTGAAGAGGTTTTTTTGTTTTGTTTTTGACTACGGTTTTTTTTTTTTCACGCAGGACTGGAGGACCTGAACATATCAGTAATAAAAATCAGACGAGGTACTTTCGCTTAACAAAAGGGTAAATCCTCAATCCTCACGTAAGAAAGAGAAAAAAAAGGGGGTCAAAGTACACAAAGAATCCAAGTTACTTTATTTCTCCGATGTACAAGTTGTCTATTTTTTTACCTTCAAGACGCACAATGAGAAATATTCCTTTGAGCGTGATGTCTTCTTTTCTTTCGATCAAAATGAATCCAGGTAAAACACGATGAACTCAGGGAAAAAAAATTAACTTACTCTAATGAAAAAAAAAAGGTATTAGATAATGTAATTAAAAACTAAGGATATTCGCGCCCGGTCCGTGTAGGGTAGCTATCATAAATGAATTGAGTGGATTCTTTTTGTTTTTCTTTCACCTGTCCATCTTCCCCGATGACTGACTATGGTGAGAGAACGGTTGTTGATACACGTAAAGGCGAAAATCAGGTACATTAGATAATGATGTAGCTACCTGGACAGGTGCGAAAAGAGATAGGTGAGGTTAGGTAAGTAATATGCTTTCCTCGGGTTGTTCATTTCCAAGGTGCGTCGTCCAGTAAGAGTGGAGTCAGGTTAAGCGGCCGATAGCTAAGATCTGTCTTGAGTATTTGTCTTTTCATTTTCTCTCTCTCTTTCTCTTTCTTTCTTTCTCCCCCGTCTCTCTCTGTAAGAACCTATGTATGTATGTAGCCCTGTCTCAGCTGTATATATATGTTTGTATGTGTATGAATAAATATAAATGTGTGTTTATATATATATACATATATATATATATATATATATATATATATATATATATATGTATATATACATATACATATAAAAATATACACACACACACACATATATATATATATATATATATATATAGATAGATAGATATACATATAAAAATACACACATATATATATATATATGTGTGTGTGTGTGTATGTATGTATGTATGTATCTAAGAGTGGTGCATGTGTTGAGCAGGCTGTAGCTCTTATCCATCTTATATATCTATCTATCAATATACATATATATATATATATGTATTTTGTATGTGTGTATATATGTATCTCTTCTCCATTCCTATATATAAACATATATATGTTTGTATTGTGGATGTGAAGTGTGTGTGTGTGTGTATGAATGTAGTTAATGTATATATATGTATATATATATATATATATATATATATATATATATATATATATATATATATGTTGGTATATATATATATATGTACTCATGTATGTATAAACACACATATATATATATATATATATGTATATATACATATTTATATGTGTGTGTGCATGTCTATATATACACACATAAATCTGAATATATACAAAGTAATAAAGTTATCTAAAATATATACTTAGTGATCGAAATAATTGAATATTTGTCCCAAAGCATGGTAAAAAGTAAGAGATAATTATTTATTGCCAAGGGGTGCCAACAAAGGCATAACTGAGGGAGGATGTTGGGTCGATTTCAAATCGACCTCTTGGCCCCCAATGGAGGGGAACCCCTAAAAGCTTTATGAATGGAACTTCACCTACTGCATTTCTCACCAAGTATTGAAGGAACCAACCAGCTACACGGCAGGGGGCAAGAGGAGTTGATGTTTGAGACCAGGTCAAAAAAAAGGATTTTCATTTTCTAAACAGGTAGACCGGTCCCACTTGATTTATTGACACATCACAGTCTTCCTCCCTCAATTTTTTGACATGTGTATATCTGGAACTGTGCTGTACACAAAGCTAAGTTTCTTGATAAAGAAAAAAAAATTAAAGACAGAAAGGAAGAAAGGAGTGTCTTACTTGAAAAAATGGCTACTATTCATAATATGGATGTTGCGGGTTGGCTTAACACGGAGAATAAACCCAGCCAACTGAGTCAAAACTTCAACTGTGTTCACTTTGCACTAATGCCCTTGGGAAATATATGAATCCATCTCCCCCTCCAGCTATAGGTAAAATAGCACAGGGTGATGTCGGTGACACCACTTCAGTTGCTTGTCACCTGACTTGTGATAGACTGAGCCCTGGGAAGAACGGATGGCGCCATGGCCAGCGTAAGGGCACCACTCACTCACAATACATAACATGAAAGAGAATCAAGATTAAAACACAGTGAACACCTGTTCTTGTCTGTCATTGTTTGCTTAAGCCATTCCTAATCCTGGATTAATAATCTGAGACTTAAGACTGATTTACAGGGGTCCCTAAAAATAATATCAGCCTGGAAGTTAATAGCTGAAGAGATGGTTGACGTTTTTTGTAACTACAGGTCCCCCTCCCCCGCTAACCCCCATGTGCAAAAGTTGACCATTCCTATGAAAAAAGATCTTTTGTTGGTTGAAATGACATAAAGCCCAAAAGTGATCACCAGTAATTTATATAGGAAATTTTTTGAGTGTTTCCAGCCTGAGCCCCCTTTTCTCAACTGGTGAGTACGGTTTATCTGGGAATGCTCAAAAAGTCATCATAGGTTGGGCTACTGAGAGGTTTCTGGAGATTGAGATCTAGGGTAGAGAGAGGGAGAGAGAGATGGTGGGCATACGTGGCCTCTATAATGGCTGAATACAAAAAAAAAAAAACCAGAATTCTTTTTTTGTTTTTCACCTTTTTCATTAAAACTGAAAAGTGATGTAATTTGAACTTTCAAAAAGCAGGGAACTTACCAAGCTCATCTTAGTCTGGCTCAAGGCCACAAGCGCTCAGTACCAAGTAAGGATCACAAAGAATTACCAACTATTTTGCCACAACATGGCTAACTAAATATGAAGGAGTAGGAAGATCATGTTATGTCAATCTTCCAAACATGGAAAGTCTGCCTGCTCAGAAAATCCAATATATATATATATATATATATATATATGTGCGCACGCACGCACACACACACACACACACACACACACACACACACACACACATACATATATATATATATATATGTGTGTGTGTGTGTGTGTGTATGTACTGATCCATGTTTGAATATGATTAAATCAATCTGACAAAATGGTATTAAAAATGTGTATGCAGATTTATCTTACAGGATGGTTTTAAAAATGTGTTTGTAGAAACCAAATTTGTAGAAAAAAATTATTACATTAACATGTTCCTTTCTAAACCATCTTCATCCGAATGTGAAGAAATACAAGTGTAGGTATGTTAGCTGGATTTTTTATTCACTTATAAACTCTCTTGGGTGATTAGGATTGATGACCTCTCCAAGTGATGACATCTCAATATTATGAATTCTCCTGTAAGAATTCCCTACGCATGAATTCTCAGACATTCTGATGAAGTTGGTATTCTACAAAACATGTTAATTTAATAGATTGTTTCATTTTTACAACAAATTCTCCTTCCACTTTGTCTTTTTGATATGCTCAAAGAAGTATATATATGCATGTATACATATATGTATACAAACACATATGACAGATACTGCCTTGTAACATCTGCGCATATCAGAGATATATGAGCAGGTAAGTCAGCCCTGAATACTTCATTTTGGTGAGGTGAATGTAGCAGATATGAGCAAGAAGAATGACATATAAAAACCAAATAGTCATGGCCAGAAATCTCCCCGAAATGGCACAGCTTTTGTGGCGTTTATATTCAGTTGTGGTGAGTACCTATCGGCAGAGGAGAGAAAAATCACCAACTGCTGACAAGGCATTGGACAGCCTAGATTTATTGATGCAGGAGGTAATCAGATGCTTTCCTGGCAACTGCAAGCATACAGAAGGGTTAAAGTGGCACGAATTGCCAATAGGATTAATCAAAGTGAAAAAAGAAATTCAGGATAATACACTGTGTCTATGTTATGTATGGGACTGTATAGCTGTAGACTACTCATAGTTCTCATGTTAACTGATGTCCGTCTCCAAAACTATCTTAAATGGGCATGTTAGCACTGAGACTGAACGTTGTATCAATGGAAGAATGTTGTCCGGTCCAATGTGTCTAGCTTTCTCCTAGATTAGGTTGAAGGCAACTTACAGGTGTGATGTTATCCTGTGTAAGTGACAGCACCGTGATGAAATGTTGGAGAGCTATAAGCAGGTGGAAGCAATGAGATGGTTTCAGCAATGTTCTGCCGGGAAAAATTATCATTCACGCGGAAAGTAATTAGTTACATGAAACCTATGTCAGTATCATTGCCCCTTTCATGGCAACAGTCTTCCACGATGGTAGTGGCATCTTTTAATAGGAAAATGCAACTTGTCACCGTGCACAAGGTGTACTGGTATGGTCTCAGGAACCCTTTCAAAGAGTTCACTGTGTTGCTCTGGCCACCAAACTTACCTGGTCTCATTGGTCACTCATGAGATGTACTGGACCGACGAGTTCACTCCGCATATCCCCAACCACAAAACTCGTAGCAGTTAAAGGATCTGCTGTTAACGTTGTGGCTCCAGATCCAAAAGAAAACCTTCTTTCTCTGCACCGGTGCAAGTTTCTCTGAAAAAGATGGCTAGCAACCATCAAAGCGCATCTATACATGTCAACATGATGATACAAAAATTTCAAGAAGTAACACCTGCTTTTCTCTTTACTTTCCAGTTGTCACTTTCATCCACAGATGTATGAATTATATATATATATATATATATATATATATATATATAAATAAATATAAATTGCATTTTATCATATTGAAATTCTTATTTGAAATGATCTCCTGTTAATATATCACTTGGCCTAGACAATATACAAAGAATAAACAATTTAAGAAAATGGAGCTGCTGCAGGAATCGAACCTGCGACTGATAGGGGAGCCACTTCAATGTATCATCGTTCTCATCATTGAGCCAAACAGTCACCGGTACGGCAAAGGCCTAGTGGCAAGAGCAACACTATATTGAAAAGGCATACATATATGAGATATGAATGATAATATTGAAAGATTTGTTTTAAAATCATTAAAATCTTATTCTGATATTTCATCCATTTTCTGGATATCTTCTGAAGGCAAATGAATAAAGACAACTGTTTGTAAGTGAAATTTGAATCGTTGGTTGACAAAATCGAGTATCATTTTTTAAAACAGTTGAGTGCTGCTTTAATCAGTATCAGATGTTAATAGGAATATATATGAAAATGTTGAGATTAGCACAGCCTATCCTGTTTTTCATTCTTTAATGTATATTGCTACAATCCACCAGATTGTTTCATTGATGTTTTCAACTTTTCAAGTGATATCTATTAGGTAGATATTTTTTGATTAAAAAAAAACTACTTTTTAAAATGATTTTTTTAGGTAATTTGTTCTGGTACACATGCAGGCTATGGTGATTCATTTATAGGCAGTACAGATACTCTCATGTATTTTTAGATTTATTTATATTTATTACATCTATCCATCTATCTATGAAATCGGCATGAATACATATGTGTGTATATATACTTACAGATATATATGTACTAGTTAGGCCCTTAGAAATTCCACAAGTGTTGAACACTTAGATTATCTGTAATCTCATATCTGTGCTCTTCTCTCACGCTAATTCTGTATCTCCTCCCTCTCTCCCTTCTCCTTTCTAATCTTTGTTGCTTGGTTCATGATTTTACCTAAATGTTTTGAAAACAGGGATGAGATACATGTGCAAAAATCTCCCCAGACCCACAGTAAACTATCTAACTCTCTTTCCTCTCATCTCTTACTACGCTCTTATTAAACTATCTAACTTCCTCTTTCTCCTCTTCTTTCTTCCAACCCTTTCAGTAAACTACCTGACCTTCTTTTCTCCCCTCTTTCTTTCAAGATAAAGTAAGGAATATTTTAGATGAAATAAGTTATGTTTTGATTCTTTAAATTCATAGTAATGAAACAAATGATGAATAAAACAAGTAATGATTTAATTCATATAATTCAAAACAATAAAACAATATTTTTTGTAAAATAAGCAATACCTTTATTCATTGTTAAAAAAGAATAAGTAATGCATCTTCTGGAAAAATTACTCTGGTTTGCTCAACCAAAGCTTGACCAATATTTTTTACAAATTTGTTATTCCATCGCATAACAAAGAAATAAATACCCCAGTTGTCAGGTCAATTCAAATTGCAACATTTCAATTTCTCTCTCTCTTGATAGGTCAGTTTTTGACAAATAAATCCATCATTGCGTAATGTACATATATTGTGACAAGCATAATAATACTATAGATATTTATCTATTCACATGTTTTATATACATATATATATATATATATATATATATATATATATATATATATATATATATATATATATATATATATATATATATTATTATATATATTATTATATATATATATATATATATATATATATATATATATATATAAATGCTACATTTCAATTTCTCTCTCTCCTGATTGGTCTGTTTTTGATAAATCAACTGATCATGACATAACATAGATACATTGTGACAAGCATATTAAAAATAAAGATATTTATCTATACATATGTTTATAAATATATATGTATATGTATATATATATATATATATGTATATATATATATATATATATATATATATATATGATAATGAAATGGATGTATATGATAAAATAATTATAAATGCATTTGGCATATTCCCTGAAAAGAAATGGGATGTTGGTTCAAATAGAGTTTCAAATTGAAATGATGCATTTATATTTATTCTGTTGTGTTATAAATATATTTCTTTTTGATATAATTGTCCGCATTGAGTAACATAATAGAAGATATGGACAGTGAATGAACCTGACAAGTGTTGGGTATGAAACAGTTACCTTAGCCTCTGACTTACCAGCTGGCTACTTAACTCAAATGGTAAGACTGGCATCATGTTCAGATGATCTCCCATTGGACAAAGGGTTGATTTCTGCCATGGCCCATTTCTTTCATTGTTTATTCTATTTCCTCTGTCTAAGCCAAGTGGAACATTCACCATATAAAAATGAGATGTTGGTACAAATAGAGTTTCAAATAAAAATAACGCATTCATATATATATATATATATATATATATATATATATATATAACGCTCCCCCATTCAAGGTTGAGCACTCTTTAAGTGAGGTAACTCATTCATTGTAAGCTTATGCAATACTCTTCCAACATGGAATGTAGTACTCTGGTGGTCGGGGAATATATATGCATGAATAAATATTTCGCTTAAATTCAACCTTACTGACCATCCAGTTCTGTGGAGTAGAGGGAGGATACCAGCCTCTGGGTCTGAAGCTAAGGTTTCGATCCTACGTTGAGGTACTGGATGAGGTAATGGATTGTCTATAGCCACACTGAAGAGTTGTAATACAATGAAACAGCTGTCTGCGGATAACACAATAATATACATATATATATATATATGCACGTAGATGAAAATGACAATTGAAAGTTGAAGAGAAAAACTCAAGGGATAGGTATTACATTTCAAAATTTTTCATCATTATTCCATGGTAATAGTTTGATGCATTTTGACGAGGACCAGCCATCTTTTTCAGAGAAAAATATTTGCAGTGGTTTACAGAGAAAAAAATGAGAAATTTCCTCGCTAGACATACTTAAAAAAAAAAACAACCACAAAAAACAAATTAATTCTCCCCCAGAAAATTTTCAATTACAAAATAGCCTACAAATCCATGCTACATATAATTCCAGTGCAAATAACTTAATGATTAACTTGCACAAAATCCACATTACCTATGACATGGAAATATACAAACATGGAAATTCTTGGAGTTACTGACTGAAACACATAGAGAAGGATCCAGGAAAATGAATAAAATGAAATATACCGAGTAAACGTACCTCAATATTGAAGAGCTTGCAACTTTCATCAAGTTTTTCATACAAGTCACTATCACTTGAAATTTTTCAAATGTTTACTGAAATTTATCCATGAAGATGACCTTAGTGGCATTTATTTGATAACAACCAAAGCAACAGCAGCAGCAGCAACAACGATGATGATGATGATGATGATGATGACGATGATGATGATGATTACAATGACGATAATAATAATGATAATAATGATTATGATAATGATAATAATGATACTAATAGTGATAATAAAGATGATAAGGATGATAATAATAATGATGTTAATAATGAGATGTTGATGATAATGATGATGATAACAATAACAATGATAACTACCATACCAACAGAACAATGATTACAATAATTCTTCTTATTATTATTATCAGCAAACTCACACCAGTTGCCTGGTGGTAACTGCTGGAGTTTGAGTGACAGCAAGTCTCCTCAAGTCTCCAGCCCTTCTCTCCTAGTACTCATAAGTCGCAGTAATTCTGCGATTTACAGTTTCATACCGGTTGCCCAGTGGTTATCGCTGAAGGCTGAGTGACAATAAGTCTCCTCGGGTCTTTAGCCAACGTCTCCTCTCTTTTGCCTATCATGTCAGTGCTGCGGTTTGCTATTCCGCTTTCATTTCCTTCCCTCTGTTGGGTCACTGTTGACAGTTAACGTTGTAGTCCTTATATTTCTAGCACTTTCCTCAGTATCCGTGCAGTTCCCAGAAGTGCCGTGGTCTGTACAGTCTCAATCCTTCCCCTAATCCCGATCTCCTCTAGTCTCACCCTCAGCGTTTCTGGGACAGTTCCTAGTGCGCCCACAATGACCGGTACTACCCTGGCTTTCTTCCTCAATTCTCTTGCTAGGTCCTGGTATTTTTCCCGTTTTTCACTCTCCTTCCTTTACTATATGGTCTGCAGGCACAGCCACGTCTACTATTTGGCAGGCCTTCCTTTTTTTATCTACTATTACTAAGTCCGGTCTTCTTGCCTCGATGAGGTGGTCAGTTTGGATGTCAAAGTCCCAGAGTATTTTGTGATTGTCATTCTCCAAAACTGCCTCTGGCTTGTGCTGATACCACTTTTCCACATGGTTGAATCCCATTTGTTTGCTTAGTTCCCAGTGTATCATCGTTGCTACTCTATCGTGTCTATGCTTATACTCCTTCTGGGCGAGTTGACTACATTCACTAGTTATGTGGTTTACTGTCTCATCACTTTCACTGTACATGCGGCATTTGCTGTTTGTCTGTGTTCTGTCGATTTTTGTTTTTATGTAGTTATTATTATTATCATTATTATTTTCTTTTTCTTTTTGATGACTGGTAGTATTCGTTGCAGACTGACTTTCGGCTTGAAACTTATGGTAGGCAATAATGTTATGACTTAGTAGGCACAGGCATTAGTTTTTTTTTCCCCAATCATCATATACACAAGAGAGGGGGGTTCAATATAGGACCACACACAAGAGGCTACATGAGAGAAAGTACATTGATATAGAAGAGGAAATATTTACATGGACAATGCTTTGCAAAGGATATGGACAGTTCTTATGTGAACAATTTTCTGTATTTCATAGATTCTTGGGTTTCCTGGAATTCTACCTAGATATTGGTTGACGTCCTTTATCATTATAATTATCATTATAATTATTATTATCATTACCAGCAATTGCACACCAGTCACCTGGTGGTTACCAATGGAGGTTGAGTGACAGCAAGTCTCCACAAGTCTCCAGCCCTCCTCTCCACACTCTCATAGACCACAGCAATACCTTGGTAAACAGTTTCGCACCGGTTGTCTGGAGGTCATTGCTGAAGGCTGAGTGACAGTAAGTCTTCTCAGGTCTTCAGCTTTCCTCTCATCTCACCATCCCTCACCAATCACAGTAATGCTGTGGTTCAGACCTCTGCTACCAACTGGGTTTTTTTTTCCTTCCCTCCTCCTCAGGTCACTACAAACATTTAGGGTCATAGATCTTATATTTCTACTCTTACCTCGGTATCCTTCAGTTCCTAGCAATGCTGTAGTCTCTACAGTTTCAATCCTTCTTCCTCCAACCTCGCCCTCAGTGTCTTTGGGACAGTTCCGAGTGCGCTTATTGTTTCTGGTACTACTCTGACTTTCATGTTCCGCACCTTCTTCAGTTCTCTTGCCAGATCTTGGTATTTTTCCAGTTTTTCACTCTTTTTCCTCTTTGATCTATGGTCTGCAGGCACGGCCACATCTATTATTTGGCAGGTTTTCCTTTACTCGTCTACGATAATTAGGTCTGGTCTTCTCGCTTGGACGAGGTGATCCATTTAGATATCAAAGTCCCAAAGTAATTTGTGGTTTCCATTCTCCAGGGCTGTCTCTGGTTTGTGCTGAAACCACTTTCCCGCATCTTTAAATCTTATCCGTTTACTCAGTTCCTTGTGTATCAAGTGTTGCTACTCTATCGTGTCTGTGCTTTTACTCCTTCTGGGCTAGTTGACTGCATTCACTAGTTATGTGGTTAACGGTCTCATCTCTTTCACTGCACGGGCGGCATTTGCTGTTTGTCTGTGTTCTGTCGATTTCTGTTTTTATGTAGTTTGTCCTGATGCTTTTGTTTTGAGCTGCCATGATTAGCGATTCCGTTTCTCTCTTCAGGTTTCCTTTTTGTAGCCATATCCATGATCTCTCATCTGCCACATCCAGTATCTGTTTGTTAAATTGTCCGTACAATTTTTTCTTTCCCCATTTTTCTTTCCTTCTTTGCTGTGTTGTTCCATTGTTTTCTACTTTTTGATTGTTTGTGGCACTACTTCAGGCACTCTTTATGATTTCTTCACTGTTTGCTTGCACATACTTTTCTAGATCTGCTTTGGCCCTCTGGACACAGTCCTCTATGCTGATAAGCCCTCTGCCACCTTCTTTTCTCTTCATATATCATCATTATTATTATTATTATTATCATTATTATTATTTTTATTCAAAAGTACCATTTAACTCTTCTAATGTCAAGTTTTAACACACTTAGATAAATCTACCATTCACATCCTGACACCGATATAAAAAAATCCAAAATAAGACCACCACCCCCCATCACCTATCCCAACTTCCCACAAGATAACACAACCTAACACGACACTAACTCAACAAAAATAGCAATCCATCATAAACCCCATGTGGAAACCCAGTTGAGCACTGACCACACCAAACACAGACCCTGACCCCAATATGCACACATATGAGCAGAGAATGAAAAAATAAGAAAAAGCAAAAGGCAATACCTTGAAAGAAAATGAGATGAAAACAAGAAAAAAAAAGCCCAGAAAAACAACCCTCAAGTTGTAAATTGCAGACAAGAAATGAACAGAAAAAAACTCAGTTGTCTGTTGATTGGAATAACAGTGTGAAACTGATCAGTAACAACAAAATTGCAAATTTCTGCCAACAGATTTATCAGCAATACCACAAAAGAAGAGAAAAAAATCAAGTTGCTTAACCCATTTTATAATACATTTTATCTGTTAGAGGATCCAATAAAAAAGAAAAAAAGGATTCCAAGATAGTGAACGCAAGTCAATAAACAAGGGAGATACACAATTTTTACTGCCATCAGAAATAAGGGACCAATAATTTTATCATTAATATTAGATTTTAAATTCAATCTTTGATCTCAACCAGATAGAAAATACAAATGATGAATGATAACTTCCTCATTTTGAATCCTGATCAGATGAAATTTGGAATACAATGAGATTATGGCACACTTAAAACAATGCATGACCCATTATATTAATCAGATAAATCACTGACCAATTAATTATTTAATTAGTTGATCAAACACTGTAGAAAAGACAAATAATGAGTATAACTTCCTTATTTCACATCCTAATCAAATGAAGTTTGGAATGCAATGAGATTATAGCATGCTAAGCAAATGCATGGTCAATTACTCATATCTAATTAACCATTGGGTAATTAATTACTCAATTAGTCGATTAAATGAACTATGGAAAATGCAATATGATAATTTTGATGTTCTAAAAATATATATCTCTTGGGTATTCTGTAATCACCAAACTTCACCAGTTTTTAGGAAAAACAATGATTTGAAGCTTCATCAAAGTCTACTTGACATTTATAGAGTAGAACCAGTTTTGATACAGTTTGAATTTGACCAAACCTTTCAGACTTTGCAAGAACAGATATTCATGCATGGCATCACATAACTTGAAAATGCAATGGAGAGGAACCTTATATTTCGGCATTTGGAGATTCTCTGATGAAATTCAAAGAAAAGGCCATTTAGTAGCCGGTAAATTGAGGGTATCCTGTACAAGGCTTTTCAACCACTTGGCAGAGAAAAGACTGTGGAGAAAATAGGAGCCATGATTGTGCATTTTGTAATGTTCCTATAATATATACATATATATATAATACAAATCAGGAATATAATGCAATATGATATAATATAATATAATATAATATAATACAATACAATACAATAAGTGTTGGATGGGTGATATATATATGTATATATATATATATATATATATATATATACATATATATATATATATATATAATTACAGAAAATCAGTGAGATAGACTCTTCATGTGTTCTATGGCTTACCCATTTTTTGTATAGAATAGTTAACTAACCCTGATATAGATATGTATATATATATATATATATATATATATATATATATATATATATATATATATATGTATATATGTATATATATATATATATATATATATATATATATATATATATATATATATATATATATATAATGACATCAAGGATTCATTACACAAATGTTTCTTCTCTGTTTGGGCTTCTTCTGGCAGATGATTTGATTTATTCTGAGATCCCTATTTAAGACATTTTTGGGCTGAGTGTCTTTTTTTCTGGATGGTGAACATCTCTTTATTCCATTATATTTTTTCAAGTTCTACTTTCACTTAGCTTTAATGTTTACTGTTTAATGTATCGAGCACTCAATGAAATAAACCCACCACACATCAGATATTTCAGTACATCGTATATTATATTGTATTCCTGATTTGTACATTGTTATATATATATATATATATATATATATATATATATATATATATATATATATATATATATATATATATATATACATATATACATATATATATATATGTATATATATATGTATATATATATATATATATATATATATACATATATACATATATATATATATATATATATATATATATATATATATATATATATATATATATATATATATATATATATATCAGGTTAGGAGCTAGTTGACTTCTAATTGAACATAGTTAGCTTCCAACTATATATATATATATATATATATATATATATATATATATATATATATATATATAAAGAAACGGACATTTTGGTCCAACAGAATGGATTATAAATTACATTATATTATGTAGAAACTTATCTGGACTGATTTCCTATCATTACACAGTTAATAAATCATTCAATATATATATATATATATATATATATATATATATATATATATATATATATATATATATGTATATATATATATATATATATATATATATATATATATATATATATATATGTATATATATATATATATATATATATATATATGTATATATATATATATAAGCTAATTAAAAGTTTAGAAGCTAGTTAACTTTCCTGTAAACAATCATGGCAAGTCATAAAACAATGTCAACAGCACATTAGCTTGATGAAAGTATAATTAACTCTGTACGTCTGGACAGATTTATACTTCAGTCAGTCAAAAGGACACTTGAATTTTTTCCCCATAACCAATCATTGTTAAGTTTATCTCATAAACCTGAGAATTTCTTGTAGAGAGTCAGAAAATGATTTTGTCCGTGAGAAGTGGATATCTGTGGCTTTTTTGTTCTCTGAAGAGCTCTTTAGGATTTTTTATTGAAGGAATGAATCGGCTCTTCAAATCCTTTTTTCTTTTTTGAAGGACAGTCTTCCAGAGCCATCAAAACCGTAAAAATGAGGATACTAGCCTGGATGATTCATGAAATAATAAAAATGTGACTTCATTACATTACTAGATTAATGTTTTTTAGAGTGTCATGTTTGGCATAAGGTCACATTACCTGAGCTTCTGGCAAACGTGGCTTATATGTGACAGTTCAGATCCTCCAAAAAGTATTATCTGGATTCATTTTTTCTTTGATGAAACATTGTCAATTGAACAACCATAGCCATCAAAGGTGGCCAATGGTTTTATCCTTTTTTTATTAGTGCATTTATTTGTTAATACATTAGTGAGTTTGATTGCTAGCTTATTTATATATTCCAGCATTCCTGGCCATACCGTTTTGTCTTGAAAATTGGCATCAGTACTCCACTAAGACCCCTTCTAAAAATATTTTTTTTCAGTTTTTTGGAAAAAAAAGCTTTTTTGACCTCTTTGGGGCCTCATTCTTATGGTTATATCAATTTGTTTGTTTGTTTGTTCCAGCATTTCTAACCATTCTGTTTTTTTCACAGACTTGAAAATTGGCACCAGTACTCCATTACACCTTTGCTAAAAATGCTGTTTCTGATCTTTGGAAAACATTTTTTTTTACCATTTTGGGGCCTGATTCTGATGGGTATATTGATCACCTTTAGATTCTCCAGAAACTATATGTTTCTAGATGTTTTTACTCTATTTTAGATGTTTTCCAGTAGGAAATGCAAGAATGTCATAAATAAAATTTATTCTAACCATATTTATTCTTCTATGATATTTATTATACATGATTTCAAATTTTGACGCTACGGTCGTTTGGTTATTGACTGTGATGTCAAATATTTCTTTTATCTTAATTTTTAGTCTCTTTTTCATTGCAACTCGGATGTCGTCATTCTATGCCCCTCAGTCATCAGAGCGGATCGGAACTCGCATCTCTTTCATCTTGGGATCCCCCGCCTTTGTATGACAGCTGCTCTATCATTTGAGCTACAAGAGTTTTATGGTTAGACAAAATCAAATCTAATCATATTGGCTAGTAGTATTAATAGTAGTCTGCTTATCTTGTTAGTTCTATTGGATGAAACATTATTAATAATTCGTCTAGTATATCTTTCATCTTAATTTTACTTACGCTTCAGAACAACTACTCAGACCGTCAGTCAATGGCATTGTGCAAACTGTACGGATCAGGAATAAAGAATAAACTCTTGGCTGGAAATCATCATTTTTAGCTGTGTCGGAAGTTGATAGTTCTCAAAATGGGGAAAATTTTGAATTGGTTAATGGCGTTTGTAAGGAATTAAGTGGCCCAAAGAGAGAGAGGTTAAAGAGAGATAGATAGCGTTGGTAACAAAGAAAGAAAACTGTTATCCTAATCAAGGGAGGTGGGATAATAAGAGAGAGAAAGAAAAATGAATTATTTCTTTTTCACAACACACTATGACATATCATTCATTTTGAAAAAAAATCAATCCTCAGGATAAAATAGAAAACAAAAAAGAAAGAAACAAATAAAAGAAAGTTGACTAAACAGTGTTCATAACTTCATATATATATATATATATATATGACACAATTATTAACTATATATATATATATATATATACATACATATATACATATATACATATGTATATATATATATGTATATATATACATATATATATATATATATATATATATATATAAATAAATATAAATATTAAAAAAAAAAAAAATCATACTGTCATCCACAGACAGCTGTTTTGTTGTATTACAACTCTTCAGTGTGGCTATAGACAATTGGTTATTCCATCCAGTACCACCAGGCAGGACTGAAACAAGACCCGGAGGCTGGTATCCTACTACTGAGCCACAGAACTGGACGGTCAGCAGAGCTGAATTTAAGCGATATATTCTGTTTTTGCTTAAATCCCCCATCCACCAGAGTGCTCTATTCCTATGGAAGACCATTGCATATATATATATATATATATATATATATATATATATATATATATATATATATATATTGTGTCACCCACACTATCTTGTTGTATTACAATATACATATACATATTTGTATACGTCATCATTTATATATAATTTTAACGGGGATTCAACTGAAAAATTAGTTGGAAACAAATACTTTTTAATATCATCATTATCTTTTTTATTACAGAAACGTCGAAGGTTTTAAACAGAACTTGTTCTTTTTCGTAAATTCTAACGAAGAACGAAATGATAGGAGTTGTCTAAGGGAAGTAACTCTCTCGTGAAAATATGGAAGTAAACCCCCCTTACTTGATATTTCAATCAATTTCATTTCCAGTTAAATAAACAATAACACAGGGCTTTAAAAATATTACGTTGAAGTTTATATGCAAGACTATGTAGATATTTATATAAAAAATAGTCTATTAATGTAGTCACTAAGTGACAGTAGTATTTCATTATTTTTGCAATGGCAGAAATTCTATGTTCCTCAGCAGAATAAAACCGAGTTTTTTTTTTATGCATCGGCAAAAAACAAACAAAAACAACAACAAACAAACAAACAAACATCCCAAACAAACCTTAAAGAAACAGATATAGAAGACCAGTCTATAATAAGCATTTGATAATTATCTTCCTGTATAGATCCGACGGAAAATAATTCGGACATGTTCGTAGAATATTTTACAAGTAGGTATTAAATATATATATATTTTTGCTTATACATTTGTTTTCTTTTTTTGGCAAACATGCATTTTTATCCAATTTTAGTGAGTAATGCAAAGCAGTGCATAAGTCGAAACGAAAACAAATATATATACTTATCGTTTCCGAGTTACTCTAGATGTCTTTAAAATTGGTTTTTATGTGTATATATGTGTGCAAATTGATATACCAGGAATTGAAATCTAAGGGAGGTAATTCTTTGGTGATGTTCCGAAGTAGCCTCCCTTGAAAATCTATTTTTTTTTTCTCTGCTGACGTGTCGTTAAGTGCAGGAACAAGGGAGATGATTAGAAATTACTCAAACATCAAGTTTTTTTAAATTCATAAATATGAAACACTTGAGATAAAATTTAATTTGAAAAAGCTGATGAAGTACTTCCATATTCAAAATTACCAAACGTTATCATTGATTGATATATGTATGTATATTGTTTATTACAAAAGCTTTCTTTATATGAATCAGAAAAGTTCAGTAAACATAAGGAAAGCTGTGTGCATTACGTAAAAATGTATAGTAATTTTCCACTACGTAATATGGAGAGGGGATATAGCTCAGTGGTAGAGCATTCGACTGCAGATCGAGAGGTCCCCGGTTCAATCCCGGGTGTCCCCTGGTGGTTAAATACCCTCAATTTTTGCAAGACGTTGATTATCAGAATTTTATCCCCTTTCTGTCCAGAGAAAAACAATCTTTTGAATTTTTTAAAACAAATCTTTGCACAGAAAAATTCACGTTTCCTTTAAAAGAACCAAGATATCCCCTCCCTCAATACTGAAACGGTAAGAGATCATTCCGTATATTTCAATGACTGTCTATATTATATCCAATTTCATTTTAAACATAAACAACTTTTCAGCAGGTTCGTTTCTCTCTCTCCCTCAGGTATCCGTTATCTTTGGAATTCACTTGGAAGATACAACGACGTTCCGATATCTTTTACCGCTTGAGACCAAATTTATATAGTCTTTGGGCCGGATTAACTCGATTCAGTACCAACATTATCAAATAATTTAAAATCCATCATCAGACCAAATTTGCATGGTCTTGGGATCAAATTAAGTAAAATTAGTACTGAAATAGTCAAACAACCTGAAATCCATTATCAGACTAAATTTTATAATTTTGGGACCAAATTAACTCGATTCAATACCAAAATAATCAAACAGCTTAAAATCCATCATCAGATCAAATTTATATAGTCTTGGGGCCAAATTCAGAAGATTCGGTAATAGAATGACCAAATAACTTAAAATCCATCAACAGACTAAGTTTAGAGGGAGAATGGATTGAAATACATATTTTCTATCATGTATATTTATGCTAAGTTGCCAGTAATGTGGGTAGTTTTGTGACGCCGTGGAAAACTTTTATTTATTTGATAAATTTATTCAATTAAAGTTTTCTATGATTCCCTTTTAGAAGTACTTTCAAAAAATGTCACCACCTTTTTTATGGCTTGGTGGGTATAATTTTCAAGATGCCATCCAAGATGGCCGCCAAATATTTATGCCCATCACTCGTTCATTATTCATTCTACAAAAGACTTTTAACAAGAATTCTAATATCCTTCAACACTGGATATTTCATTCGTTCGTATGAGTTACGTTATGAAATTCTTCTTTGTTACTATTCAACTTGTTAACTTATGTCATAAACAATCAGTCCATAACATAGCTAAAACAACACGCAGTAACTTGCTTGCTGTCAGTCCAATACAAAGGGCTAAGGAATGATAAAGTCAATCTCATTAATTAGATATGACTTTTTTTATACCTTTCATCACCTTCAGATGGGTCTTCACAGAAGTTATATTATCAAATCATCATCACCCTTATCATCAATGGCTTGGTGGCGTCCATTGTTGGACATATACCTCCCCCAAGATTCACCAGATCTCTCTATCAAGGGAATCACGGAGCCAGTACTCTTTTAATTTGTTTGCTCTTCACACCATCTTACTTTCTGTCGACTACAATTTCGCATATGATCTCTGGAAATCCACGTTGTGAGTCGTGATGCCTAATGGTCGTCAAGTATTCTGGTAATATATCCAGCCCATTGCCATTTGAGATTTAAAAAAATGTTTTTTTATGATATCTCGGACTCCAGTCTTTTCTCAAATATACTGTGATGATCTCTTCATGTGAGGTTGAACATGATTCTCACCTGTGAACGTTGCAGGGTTTCTCAGTTTCAGGGTCAATCTTTTGGTTAGGTTCCATGTTTCAACTCCATAGGTGACTATCGGGAGGATGCATTGGTTGCAGACCCTTCTTTTTAGGACTTCTGGGGATTTCTGCGCTTCGCCCTAAATTATAGTCAGATGCTACTAAAAGAATTTCGAAAAATAAAATCCATTAAAATGAAAAAGCAGTCAAAATGTTCTCATCCAAGTACAATTGAAGAAATCCCCGTGACTCTGAGCGAGTTCCTGTGTATACCACGCGATTACTCGACAACTGGCCTTTGTATGAAGGTGACATTAGCCAGATATATTTGTCAACCCAAAAGGCGGAAGTTGGTCAAATTTTTTTTAGATCAGTGGTTCCTGAGAAATCTGATTAAAACAAATAAGATATCAAATATTTTAGATCCTAGTCCAAACTTAATGTCTATGTTGGAAGCACCGAAAAGAAGTAACCGAAATACTTCGAAACCGTAGTTTGGTATGACAGGCGCAAAATCACTGTACATTAAAATTATGCTATGCTGCTTCATACACGGTAAAGTCTGACCCTTTCCAAACATGGACTTTGGGAATGGACTCTGCCTGGGTATTCAAATTACTAAACAATATCATTCATCAGGACCTACGTGAATTTCCTTTCCAACAAGAGCTCTCAGAAAATCATCGTAAATACTCCTTGCAACGGCACCCGTTCTAACGTCACCCGTTCCAACGGCACTATTTAATGCAGCACGCACTGTAACGATACGTTTGTTTTTTTTATATTCTCGCAAAACTATTGTCGAAGTTTTTAAAATTTTTTAAATTCATTTGTCTAATTTGTTGACCTATGACCCGGATATTGGGCATAAGACTATGAAAGGGTGATTAAAAGTCATTTGTGTTAGTACTTTTTGGTTTCTCATTATTAATACACTTTGTATGAAATCCATTCAACAATTCATGACGTCAATTTGGTCGTAACGACACTCTTAAAATTCTTATCTTGTCGTGATACCTGGAATTTTAAAATTCTGTCGACTGTTGACGAAAACAGCTGTATACTATGAGATTTTAATACATAGTGATATTTACCTAAGACAGGAGTGGGGATATAGCTCAGTGGTAGAGCATTCGACTGCAGATCGAGAGGTCCCCGGTTCAAACCCGGGTGTCCCCTGAATGATTTTTTTAAAACTCTCATGCAAAATTTATTCCTTCTTCAAACTATTAAAAAAAAGAAAAAAACTGGAGACTTTTTTTTTATCAACCTTCTTTTTGACCCCAAATATTTTTTTCTCGTGAGAACAACTAGGTGATATCCTGTCTTCATACTAAAAAGGCAATCAGAGGTTATTCCATTTTTTTTCTTCATAGAACTATAAATCAGCGGAAGACTGACCCATTGGAATACCGGGGAGTCTTCCGATGGGCTTCATCAAGTTGGGCCCATCTGTGATGATAGCTGGTTGATAAGTTCGCGTGGAAGAATACTTATTTCGCAATTTTTCTTGTTTAAGGTATGTGTAAAGATATTAAGATATCAAGATACAAAACTAAAACGTGAAATAAAATGAGATTTGGATCTGAAAAATAAATCACCCATGTATGAATAATTCGGTAAGCATAAATAAAAAGTCGGTCTGATCACAAGACCGACTAAATGTAAGGATTAGGTACACCCTTTAATACATTTTCTCATGAGAAATCTTTGGTCCATTCCGCTGCTGCTCTGATAATATCACATTCATCTCAGCCTTACTCAGGGGTTCATCATATTGAAAATCGCCAGAAGAACATGGGTTAGCAAATTTGACGCCCACTTGGTTCCCTATTTCTGTGTTCTTATTCCTGACTAATTGAAATCTAGTGAGTATTAACCGGAAATCAAAGAAGAGAAAAAGCATAATGCAAAGAATATTTAATGGTTTTAGAGAACTAGCAAGGTTCGATGTCACCCGAACCTAGAAGAGGGTCTAAGGTCATTGACACCCTGGGCAGTAATCCATGGCGTCATCCTCCTCCTTCCAGAACTTCCTCTCTTCTCCGGATATCTTGAATTTTGGTGATTTCTTTTAATACTCGTACTGTTAATTATTCATCATGATTCTCCTATTTTTTAGAATGTGATGACATAAGCTTATTTGTGAAATTATATGAAGAAAATGAGTGTGGGAACCTTGAAAATATTTTTTTTTATTCGGTGTCTTTAAAAGAAACTCTACAATGAAACTACAAAGCACTCAGAGAGCGCACACCTCTGCCATCGTGACTGTCAAGAGAAGTAATTGTGCGTGGATCCGCCCCCAAATTGAATTACCTCATCCACGGCCTATTGTCCACCCTTTCATGACATTCTATTGAAATTCACCCGGAACTTTTGGGGATAGTGCGTATGCAAAAATGTACGAAACGAGAAAATATCTCTTAATAAAAAAATAATAAAAATATCCAAAAAAAAACATGGGTCTGACTCAAAATTCAATCAACCCTTTTTTAATCCATTGTCCACCTTTCCACGAAGTTTCATTGAAATTCACGGAGAACTTTTGGAGATATTGTGTAGAGTCATGAACTTTCGGCGATATTCTGTGAGGTGGACTTTTAAGTACGATGTAGGGGAGGTAATTGGGCATAGATCTGTCTAAAAAATAATCACTCATTCCTTGCTCTATTGTCCACCCTTCCTCTAGATTTCATTGAAATTTACTGAGCACTTTCGGAGATATTGTATGAAGACACATGAGTTTCATTAGGGAAAAAAAGAATTACCAACAAACTAGATGAATTCTTTTCAGGCATCTTGCTGTGACTCCCTCTGATGATGTTACCCGCAGGGAGTCATCCCTGCCTGTCACCCCTCACCCAAGTCTATACACGTCCAATAGTCGAGTTTTCAAACTTCTCTCTCTCTGTGCACTGAGGGGTTGTCATCTGTTATAATAGTTTTTTCGGTTGAAACCCGTTAATGACAAGAAAGGCTAATAGTTAGTTTCAGGCATACAATTATTTACACGTTAGAAAAAAAACAAAACAAAACAAATATCAGCGTGTACATCGGCGGCTGTTAAGCTCAGTGAAAAGAGCAACGTTACATTGAGGCGGCTACCCTATCAGGCCGCAGGTTCAATTCTTGCAGCGGACCCATTTTGCTTATCTTATTTACATTGTCTATGCAGAGTAATGTATTAACCATTGTAATGACGGGAGATCATTTCCAATAAGAGTTTCTATGTAATATAATGCAAATCATAATCATTCTGTCGGATCATGTACATCCGACCCTCAATACATAACTGTCGCGTTGAAAGAAACGAATAAAGCAGATATAGACCAAGAATAAAGGAGATGAGCGTTAAAGCAGCTACCCTATCGACTGCAGGTTCGATTCCAGCAGCAGTCACATTTTCTTTAATTGTTTTTTTTTCTGTTTATGTTGTTTAGGTTAAGTGATAGATTCACCGTGTGATGACGGTATATCATTTCAAATATAATATTATGCAATTTATAATCATTCAGTCGGATCATATATATATATATTATTGTGTCATCCACAGACAGCTGTTTCGTTGTATTACAACTCTTCAGTGTGGCTATAGACAATCCTTCATTCCATCCAGTACCACGAAGCAGGATTGAAACCTTTGCTTCGGACCCAGAGGCTGAATTTAAGCGATATATTTATTATAGGTTAAATTCCCCGTCCACCAGAGTGCTCTATTCCTATGGAAGAGCATTGCATAAGCTTACATATATATATATCATATATTGCATAAGCTTACACACACACACACACACATATATATATATATATATATATATATATATATATATATATACATGCATATATATATATATATACATCTCTCTCTCTCTCTCTCTCTCTCTCTCTCTCTCTCTATATATATATATATATATATATATATTTTTATAAAATCCCTCGAGCGTATGTAACATTCAATGAACGACCAGATCTTGAGAAAAAGCACTGGGCAGCGACACTTTGAATATAGGTAGAGCTCTCACATACTCTGATTCTGATCTTAGGTAGAAGTGCAGATCCATACATAAACAATACCTTTGTTTTTTGACGTTGTTATTATCATTGAATATTCGAATAATGAAAAAGACTACAACAAGGGGACTCACCACCACCCATATATGCTGTGTTCGGGGTGATAAATTAAAAAGATGGAAAAGAACATGATCAATGGATTACTTCTCTTACTTTTTGTTGGGCTGTGACCAATGAAAAAGATTTGGATTAACCCCCCCCCACCAAAAAAAAAAAAAAAAAAAAAAAACAAGCAGGCTCAAACTAAAGACAAATTTTCCATAAACATTCATTGCATAGTGAACTCCTCACTCAAAGTTCATTATGAAGTGGAATTCCCCGAAAACAATTCAATTTCTCTTCGTGTGCAAAATTTCAAGCTTCCACTATGGGTGGTAAGGGCCGGGCGAAGTCCGGATGGATAAATAGATACATATAAATATCAGAACAAATGAATAAACGAAACCCACCAACAGTGTTCGAACTGTTCTGTTATTGGTAGCGGCGATTAATGTCTTTAGCTGAAATTGCATTTCTGATCAAAGTACTAGCTGTTATAAATTTTGCCTTAGGAATTCACTGCTCCAGGTTCACCGACCTTCAGCTTATGAGTCACTTTGGGAATTCTCGTGAAAGTTTCGTGAAATCTTTGTTAATATAACTATAGGTCGGTCTGATCTTTTACCTCCTCTTTCTCACCTTCTCCGTCTGGAGAACTTGAAACGAACATGACGTACATATTGCATTCTCTTTAACAAGCTAAAAATAAGATGACGGAAACTTTCGTCAGTCACACACAGTTGAGTCCTAAAACTTCAATGATTGAAACTCCTGTCATCAGCAATTAATGGGTTTTCAGTTCTTGTCAGGACGTATCTGCAATTGGACTCAAGTCGGTCGGTTGGAAGTCGACGTATGACCAATAATTGAAATTACCGACATCCGCTCTTAATGGGGTTGTTAGCTCTTGTGGGGGCGCATCTACAATCAGATGTAAGTCGGTTGGACGTAAATCGACGCACGACTGTATCATCATTAGTGGAACCTCAATGATTTGAATTCTGGTAATCCGCAGTTAATGCACTTTAAGTCATCGTGGAGACGTATCTGCGATCGTACGTAAGTCGGTCGGGCGTAAGTCGACATGTAACTGCATCATTATTACTTTGGTAATAATTTTCCAAACAGGTGTTGTTGGGTGTATTAAGCCTCTTCCTCGACAGACCCTTGTGGTCATTTGTGCTTTGTTTCGTTATCCCTGTCTTGTTTGACGAGACGGACAAAAGGAAAGTCACATGTATCCTTCACGTCATTGTCACTCAAAAATATTTTTGTCAGAAATGGACGAGCTACTAATTATGGATTAATTACTTCATTACGTAAATTACACATTTGCCGTGTTTCCCCGGCGTCAAACGCACAACTTTTGTCCCCGAAATGATTCTCGAAAAATGTACCCAGTGCACTTTTCCTTTCTTATAAAGAAAATTTACATCTCAAAACTTGGATGAATCAAATACGTTAATTAAACGCCTTGACAAGTTGCGTGTGTGTGTTGTTCTTTCACTTGAACAATCTACAGTACTGAGCCGCCTGATCTCTGCTCAGAAAAAGTTCAAAATCAGCAAGAGGCTGTGATCACAAGGTTTTCGAGGCCAACTCTGACAACACACCGACAGACTCACCCTTACTCCTACAGCTGGCCTTTGGTCCCGGTAGCATGACAATCGTCCAGGGCGTCAAGAGCTGGAGGGCACTTGTCATATGTCTGAGGCAGTTCAGCTTTCCAAATACAATTGACAAAATGGTAAAATGAATAAATCAAACAGTATGAAGGCAGTCAAAATGAGGAAATTCCATCTTGCAAAGTCAGATTTTTCAGGAATATCTTTCAGTTAAATACGTTCTGTTGTAGTGGTACTAAGAAAAGCTATTGACAAAGAAAATTCTCATGACTGACAACATATAATCATCAGTCTTTTAAAATCCATCGTTAGACCTTCCCCACGATTCACCACAATTCTCTATCGTGGGCGTTGCGGAGCCAGTATTTCCTGAATTTGTCTTGTTCATCTCTCCATCTTGTGTTCTGTCGGCCTCAGTTTCTCATGTGATCTCTTGGGATCCATGTTGGGAGACGTGATGTCCATCGGTGGTCTTTCATTCTTGCAACATGGCCTGCCCATTGTCTCTTGAGTTTTTTAATAGTGCCTATGATGTCTCGGACTCCTGTTTTCTTCCTTATATACTGTGTTGTCTTGTGATATCTCCATGTAAGGTTGAGCATGATTCTCTCATGTGTACGTTGCATACTTCTCAGTTTGTAGGTCTGTCTCTTGGTTAGGCTCCATGTTTCAGCTCCATAAGTGACTATCGGGAGAATGCATTGGTTGTACACTCTTCATTTTAGGATTATTTGGATCATCTGGTTCCTGAAAGTTAAGCTTGCTCTGCCGAAGGTTTGCCATCCCAAAGTGAATCTTCGCTTGGTTTCCTCTTCTTTTGAGGGTCTCATGGAGATTCGTAGTCCTAGGTAGATGTAGTGGTCTACCTTGCCGAATTTTGTGTCTTTTATCTCGACAGTTATATTCTTATTCTCAACATGATTATTGCACATGATTTTCGTTTTACTGAAATTCATATGGAGGCTGACTTTTTTGCTTTCTTTGTTTAGATCATCTAGCATTAGTTGGAGGTCGTGTAGGTTCTCTGTGAAAATGATGATGTCGTCTGCAAATGCAAGGTTGCTCAAGTATTCGCCGTCTATTTTGATTCCTCTGTTCTCCCAGTCCATGTTCTGGAAGATCATCTCAAGGCAGGCTGTAAAGAGTTTAGGTGAGCTGGTGTCACCTTGTCTTACTCCTTTTTGGAGCTGAAACAGTCCAGAGTCCTAATGTAGCCAAATGAATGAGTTGCTGTGGTTGTATATGTGTTGCAGCAATTCAACGTATACAGGATCTTCACCTTGTAGGGTAATGGCCTTCATGACCATAGGAATTTCTACAGAGTCGAATGCCTTCTTGAAGTCTATAAATGCTACCGCGAGTGGCATTTTGTATTCTGCTGCCTTCTCTTTCAGCTGATTTATTGAATGAAGATGGTCCATGGTCGAGTAATTTCTTCTAAATCCAGCCTGTTCTCGTGGTTGATTTTTGTTTAGTGTTTCAGTAATCTGGTTGGTGATGATTTTTTGTGAAAAGTTTGTATATACAGTTGAGCAGGCTTATAGGTCTGTAGTTATTGAGGTCTTTGGTGTTACTTTTTTATGTAGAATCATTACAATAGCAGTGTTCCAGTCTTTCAGGACTTTACTCAGTTTTAGACACAAGTTAAATAGAATAGCTAGCTTTCTGTTGACCATCTTCCCAGCTATTTTGAGTAGATTGATGGTGATGTTATCAGGTCCAGGGGCTTTTCCTTTTTTAGTTTGTTTGATGACTTGCTTTGCTTCCCATGGTGTAACTACGGGGAGGTCCTCGAACTGATTGTCGGCATCTTGTGTATTGTGGTGGTTGTTGTTGTATTGTACGTGTTTTAAAGAGTACAGTTCCTGGTAAAATTCTTGGGCGCGTTTAACTATTCAGTCTTTATCTCTATATCTGTTATATCTCCGTTTGCTTCGAGAATGCTAGTTATCTGCTTTTTTCCTTTACTGAGAGCTTTGTTTATTGCTTTAAATCCTCGACGTTTTTCAAGATTGGTCTCGATGATGGCTGCCGTATACCTTCTCTTGTCTTCTCTTACTTTTAAAAAAATTGTTTTGTACAGTTCGATTTCTTCTATCTTTTCCCTTGTGGTCGTTGGTGGTTTGAGGTTTCAGCACTTTTCAATTAGTTTCCTTGTTTCATCTGAGATTTTACTAATGGTCACTGTGTTTCTTGGTTAAAACATGTCGGCAGCTTCTTATAGAGAAGTTGTTATTTTGTTCTGGAGTTTGTGGATGTCGGTGTCGTTTTCGTCGGTAAGGATATCAAATCTGTTTTTCAATTCTAGCTTGAAAGCTGGGGTGAGTTCATTTGGTACGTTTAGTGGCTGTGGTCTAGTGTGGAACATTTTCCTGCGTTCTCTATTTGCGTTTATTTGCATCTTACATCTTACCATTCTGTGGTCGCTCCCTACATTCACTTGGTTTAGAATTTGAATGTCTTTGATGGTCTGGCTTTTGTCTGCTAAAATGTAGTCTATTTCGTTTTTAGTTTCATGGAAGATAGTACTATACCTGAAATTCAACTTGCCTGAGGCACCAAGAACCCTACGGTCGGTCCTGTCGATCCCTGCACAAGCTGAAGGTATCAGATTGTCATGGGAGGTGAGAACAAATATATCTATCTCAGTCAGTTCATAAATACATACCTACATATCTATCTATCTATCTATCTCATTGTCTATTCATATATGTCCGTCACAATTAAATCAAACTTTTATTTTTTAAAATCAAATTCCAGGAAGGGCACCGGTGGCAAGTCGAATATTAGCTGCCTGACTTGGCACAAGTCATTCTCTACAGTTGCACACAGAAATGAACCAGCGATGTTTACACTAACAGCGAAAGACCCGTGTTCAATAGCCAATCCGATCTTGAACGAGGATCCCCACCTCAAAGAACTGGTAACGGCTGTTGACAGCATTAAATGTGATCCTTTATTTCGTGTCGCTTGGGATGTCGTTCAAAGCCTGATTAAACTGATGCAGCACATGTATCATATGTTATCAAAGCATAAAAGTACACATATATATATTAAAACACATACATTTATTACTTGCGTAGCAAAGGCATTTTTTTTTAAATTTGCGATACAGCCAGATAAATCGAAAATGCCTGAAATTAGAATCATCATCATCATCTGTCTTTATGTATACATGATTGTCTCTTTGTGGTCTTTTGAGTTTTTGCTGTTGTTTACAAGATATCGGCAGTATAGATCTTTTTTCAACACATCGGCGTTCTTTCAATATGAATAGCGGTTCACAGAACAAGATGGCTGCCGTAAAAATATGGCTACTACGCATACAAAAAGGATGGTTGATGCAAGATAGCTACCGTTTTGCTTAAAGGCCAAAACACACAGCTTTATATTGCATTATTTAGACCGTATGTGGTGGTCCAATTAGAAGATTATCCAATCAGAACGTGAGCACCCCAAAGGATATATTTGTATTGTCTAGTGTGTTTCATAATTTCTGATTGGATGATCTTGCTTGTATTTCTTATCGCAGACATACGGGAAAATCGATATTCAGGAACGCGAGTAAAATCGAAAAAAAATACAATAGAGTTATGGAAGGAGAAAAATGTTTTAGAAGTATCAAAGAAAAAGTGAAGATGGAGCAAGTAGAAAAAAAATAAAAAGATCGGGCTGTTTTTTTTCCAAGAGAAATAGAGAAGATATAATCATCACGAGTCTTTTATCGTTCATCGTTGGACATAGACTTACTCAAGATTCTCCAGACCTCTCTATCAAGGGTGTGAGTAGCTGATACTTTCTCAACTTGCCTAGTTCATCTCTCCATCTCGTATTCAGCCGGGCTCGGTTTTGCGTATGATCTCTGGGGACCCATGTTATGAGTCGTGATGACCACCGGTTGCTTTTCTTGAAACATGACCAGTCCATTGCCATTTGAGTTTTCTAATGGATTCTATGATGTCTTGGAATCCTGTGTTTTTCCCCTAATATATTGTGCTGTCTTGCGATCTCTCTGTGTGAGGTTGAGCATGATTCTCTCGTGTGCACGTTGCATGCTTCTCAGTCTGTGAGTCAGTCTCTTGGTTAGGTTCCATGTTTCAGCTCCATAGGTGACTATCAAGAGGATGCACTGGTTGTATACTCTTCTTTTCATGACCTTCACATGGACTTCAATAAAACAAAGATCACGCACAAAAATCACGTCGGAAATGAACACAACAATCAAAATTGAAAACAAAGATCTGGAAAAATGAAACCAGGGCATTTACCGAGGACAATGGATCTCCATGAAATCCCCAAAAGAAGAAGAAATCAACTGAAGAATCATTTTAGGATGGCAAGCCTTTGGCAGAGGAAGCTCAACCTTCAAGAATAAGAAAAATTACAATAATAATTGTCAAACTCTGTAACTGGAGTTGACTTTATTTATTTTACCGTGCCAAGAACAAGAATAACAATAACGTTCCTCACCTAAATCATGCACGTAAACCGATTTGTAATATTCACATTCCTTAACTTGATTTGAACTCACTACCAAGTGATCGCCAGGAGACTGTCTTAGTGACTGAGCTTAACTGACAAGCCTTATTATCGACGAATTTATTATTCAGATACGCTAAGGTGTATTTCGTTCAGATAAAAATACATTTATACCAAAATTATTTATTTCTTTACGATTTTTTAAAAATTCATACAATACGAAAGTTGCAACTATCATCTTCAGTCTGATAGAAATTGAAGTAGAGTTTGACGCTGCAGCAGTCAAGCTTCTTTTATTTCGTTTTAATTTTGATCCTTATGCAACGGCTATGACTTCAATTTCAAATACCTTCTTATTCATGCGTCATAAATGTACCAGTAACATACCATAGTCTCATTAATTACTCTGTTAAGATAATTACGCCAATTAAGGGTGATAATTGGTAAAAATCGCTGAGTTCAAACAACCAGTAGTTCATGAAGGCTGAATGCAGTATATTAACGTTGTTCATATATATATATATATATATATATATATATATATATATATATATATATATATATATATATATATACATCATCATCATCATCATCATCAGTCTTTTAACATCCGTCGTTGGACATAGACCTTCCCCAGGATGTGCACCACTTTTCTATCATGGGCGTCGCGGTACTTTCTGACTTTGTCTAGCTCATCTCTCCATCTAATATTCTGCCGGCCTCGGTTGTGCATGTGATCACGGGAGATCCATGTCGTGAGTCATGATGTCCATCGGTTGTCCATCATTCTTGCAACATGGACAGCCCAATGCCATTTGCGCTTTTTGATGGATTCTATGATGTCTCAGACTTTTGTCTTTTCCCGGATGTACTGTGCTGTCTTGTGGTCTCTCTCCATGTGAGGCCCAGCATTATTCTTTCATATGCACGTTGCATGGTTCTCAATTTACGGGTCTGTCTCTTGGTTAGGTTCTATGTTTAAGCTCCATAAGTGACTATCAGGAGGATGCATTGATTATACACCCTTCTCTTGAGGATTAATGGGATCTTATTATTTTTGAAGGTTGAGCTAGCTCTGCCAAAGGCTTGCCATCCAAGTGTGATTATTCGCTTGATTTCCTCCTCTTTTGAGGGTCTCATGGAGATTCGTTGTCCTAGGTAGATGTAGTGATTTACTTTCTCCAGTTCTGTGTCCTCAATCTTGATCATAGAGTTATTATCTTTGCTGGGGTTGTTGCACATGATCTTCGTCTTGTTCTCTTCATTTAGTTCATCTATCATTAGTTGGAGGTCGTGTAGGTTCTCTGCGAAAAGGGCAATGTCGTCTGCAAATCTGAGGTTGCTCAGATACTCGCCGTCTATTTTAATTCCTTTAATCTCCCAGTCTAGTCTTCTGAAGATCATCTCGAGGCAGGCAGTGAAGAGTTTAGGTGAGCTGGTATCACTCTGTCTGACTCCTTTCTGGAGCTGAAAGGGGTCTGAGTCTTTATGTAACCTAATAAAGGAGCTGCTGTGATTGTATATATGTTTCAGCACTTCAACATATACTAGATCTACACCTTGTCGACTGATGATGTCCATGACCGTAGGGATTTCTACTGAGTCGAACGCTTTTTTGAAGTCGATGAATGCTATGGCAAGTGGTAGTTTATATTCTGCTGCCTTTTCTTTCGGCTGATTTATCGAATGTAGGTGGTCCATCGTCGAGTTGCTTTTTCTGAAGCCAGCCTGTTCACATGGCTGGTTTTCATCGAGTGTTTTTGTTATTCGGCTAGTGATAATCTTTGTGAAAAGTTGGTATACGCAGTTGAGTAGACTTATAGGCCTGTAGTTGTTGAGGTCTTTTGGATTTCCCTTTTTTGTATAAAAGTATTATGATAGCAGTTTTCCAGTCATCTGGGACTTTAATGTGTTTTAGATACAAGTTGAAAAGGACGGCCAGTTTCCTGGTGATGATTTTACCCGCTTTTCAGAGTGGGTCAATGGTGATGTTATCTGGTCCAGGGGCTGTTCCTTTCTTCGTCAGTTTAATGGTTTGTTTCACCTCCCACGCAGTTGCTTCTGGGAAGTCCTCGAGTTGATTGCTTACGTCTTGCGTATTCTGTTCATTGTTTTGTATTCCTTGTTTGGACGAATTAAGTTTTTAGTAAAATTCTTTGGCACGTTCGACAATTCTGTCTCCGTCTGTTGTTAGGTTTCCATTTTCCTTGAGTATGCTGGTTATTTGCTTCCGTCCTGAGTTGAGGAGTTTGTTTATAGCTTTGAAGCCCTGACCTCTTTCAAGAGTCGAATCGATGACTGCCATCTTGTATCTCCTTCTGTCTTCCCTTAGTTTTTTCTTGATTAATTTATTAAGTTCAGCTTCTTAAATTTTCTCTCTTGTTGTTGTCGGTGGCTTGAGGTTTCTGCGTTTTCCCATAAGATTTCTGGTTTCGTCTGAGATTTTACAAATGGGTTGTGTGCTCATTGGTTTGAATATAGTGGCGACTTCTATTATAGAGGCTGTCATTTTGTTGTTAAGTTCGTTGATGTTGGTGTCGTATTGTTCAGTAAGAATTCTAAACCTGTTTTTCAATTCGAGCTTCAAAGATCGTGCTCTTATATATATATATATATATATATATATATATATGTACACACACACAGCACACGCTACTGAAGATGGGAATACCTCCCGAAACATGTCTAGACCGTCAATGAAAACATTTACGGATAAATTAACGTAACTTTCATACACTTTCACTCCTGAGTCCGTCTCACTTCCTATAGTTCAAATCATATATATATATATATATATATATATATATATATATATATATATATATATATATATATGTATATATATAGTAGAATTTAACTTACGAATCAGAACGAACTTGAGCAAATATTTTTAATACATGCCAAAATTTAGAAAATTCTTGCAATCTCTGCCTAAACGAGAAATTTGAGATTTTAAACTTTACTAGAATCACAAAAAACCCAAAGAACTTTTACTAAAGAGAGAAAAAATGAAACGATACTGCTATGCAGGCATCGTTCTAAATTCCTTTTAATGAATGTAAAATAACAGCAACACACACACACACACACACACACACCAATAAATCAAAAAAGTAAAATAGACAATTCGCTCCCATGTCCATCATCCCTAAAACTTTCTATCATCATTTTCTACCTCCAAACATGTCTAAACATATTCTTAATTAAAAATCAAAATTAATACTATCCGCTGGAGCCACAGAGGATATCAACAGGGGCAATAAAACCCAATGCCAAAATACCAAGGTCAAGATAAGAATTACTCCCAGATTACTACTAAGCATTCTTTCAGAGATGACCCCAAGACCCAGTTCACACCCCTTGACAAAATAAATAACCCCATACCACTCACTCACATTCACAACTTTTTCACCAAATTCCCCAAAACTAAAACCAAAAAACAAAGACAATCATTCGCCTGATGAGGCCCAAAGAGGGTAGAAACATGAACTAGTTTGTGTAGTGAATCCATATTCTACTATTTATTTCCAGCTCTACTCTAAAACAACTCAATTTCAATAGTAAAATGTTGTATGTATCGAGCAATCTATGAAATAAATACTTTACACATCAGAAGTGGCTGTATATTATTAATATATAATTATATTATGTTATACTACTAGCCTGATCTGTACCATATATATATATATATATACATATATATATATATATATCTATATATATATATATATATATATATATATATATATATATATATATATATATATATATATATATGCATTAAGAAACGGAGATATGTGGCCCGACATAATAATAATGAATTGCGTTATCTTACACAGAAACTTATTTGAGATGATTTCCCATAATTACACGGTTAATATTTCACTCTTCCCATACAATGTAAAAAGGATAAACAGTTACAGAAAATGCAACTGCTGCAGATATATAACTACCTCTTCCTTTTTAGAAGGCCGGAAATAAAATGACCAAAAGTAGTTTTACAAAAATGGAATGAAAGTTCTAGTAATTATCTGAAATCATTGACGATACATCCGGAACAATGACGAAGACCACAAATATTTTCCGTTCAATCAGAAACAATGGTACCTGAGGTAAACAGGATTTGCTACACAATTCACCCACACACAGTATCCACACACATTTTTTACTTTCAACATTTTAAATGCAGAGGTCGAATCGAAGTTTTCGGGTCACCAGGTCGTCGAGGCCAGTAAAATACTTGTATGGTCGGCTAGCTGGTGCTGTACGTCAAGTCACTCCCTCGAAAATATACCCACCTTCAAATCGACGTTACTCACCAAAATCTCCCTCCCCCCCAAAAAAAACGATGCAGTAATTCGAACATTCACTATACAATCATGCAGCGATTCATCAACACCCACACAACTCATTCTCAACATCACTCCGAGCATTCGGCAAACTGTCCAAATCAACTTTAGGGAGAACTTTTTCACTATTGGATTCTTCTTTAATTCAGCCAACATACAAGTAATGTTGCATCTTTTGCTATTGGAATTGTTAATACTTAGTTTGTATTATCATTCATTCATTTCTTCACAAACTCTAGATGTATGCCCGTGTAGTGTCGTTGAGAATATTCAACTTGTTCCAATAAGCATAAATGCATACTTGCGTGCATATATATATATATATATATATATATATATATATATATATATATATATATATATATATATGAATGATATAAATGATAATATAAATATATATATAAAATCCCCAAAACAGTTACATGGTGAACAACTGATGACCCCAACAAGAGAATATTTACACAAAGTACCATAATAACTGAAGATATATAAAACAGAAAAAAAGCTCTGAAGAGCGTTACATGAATTATATTGACAAATATTAGGAAGTAAGTGACTGATGTCACAAAAATACACTTAAAAAGAAGATTTTTCATGTTTATTGATTAAAGCTGTAAAGCTTTGTAGACTATATATATATATATATATATATATATATATATATATATACTTCTTGGTGGTGTGAGGAATGCCTGTATCATATTTTAGTGATCTTTAGTTTGGCGTGTATAAATCTGGGCTCACCAGCATAGAAATCCTCGAGAAGTCATACAAAGGCTTCAAAAAGTGTTATCTCTTATTATAAAGTTTAAGTAAACAATATATTCATCAGAAACGAACGCAAAAATGAAATTGAAAGCCTCTCTTTCGTTCTTTATCAAAAAATAAAAACGTTGTTTCGGCACGTCGAATACACTGTTTCCGCCGCACCCTGACAAGTTCATGGTGTGCAATCTGATGTGCAAACAAAAGACGGACTCCTAATTTTCATTTACGCAAAAATATTCTTTAATCATTCTTTTTCAATAGAAACAAATGCAAATTTTGGAGTCTCTGTATGATATGTAGAACCGTATACTTGTAAACCTCGCCGTAGGTGTGTTCAAGTCAAACAAAAGAATAACTATATTTAGTTTTTATTTTCATACTTCCGACCGTCCTCTGTTTATTTTTGAAAGAAAGAGAGAATGTGAGGGAAATATTGATTAAAGGGATTTTAAATGTACGAATTTGGATTAGAGGACTTTTCGCTCTTTTAGGGGGAACATATAGTGAAATTGCTCTTGGGATCTTTTTTCCATCTCGCCCGAGAAAAAAGACCAGCGAAAAAGCAATGCAGGCTAATTAAAAATTGAAGATCTAAAAGATTTTATCTGGAAGTTTAAGGATTTTACCTGGAAGTTTAAGGAATTTACCTGGAGCTTTAAGGAGTTTATTTATAGCTTTGAGGAATTTATTCGGAAGTTTAAGTATTTTACCTGGAGCTTTAAGGAGCTTATTTAGAGCTCTAAGGATTTTATCTCGAAGTTTAAGGATTTTATCTGGAGCTTCAAGGAGTTTGTTTATAGCTCTAAGGATTTTATCTGGAAGTTTAAGGATTTTACCCAGAGCTTTAAGGAGTTTATTTAGAGCTTGGGGAATTTATTTGGAAGTTTAAAGATTTTACCTGGAGCTTCAAGGAGTTTGTTTATACCGTTATGGAATTTATCTGGAAGTCCAAGGATTTTACTCGGAGCTTTAAGGAGTTTATTTAGAGCTCTAAAGATTTTATCTCGAAGTTTAAGGATTTCATCTGGAGCTTCAATGAGTTTATCTAGAGTTTTAAGGATTTTATTTAGAAGTTTAAAGATTCTAAAAGGCACTTCAAGTATCTTATCTGAAAGTTTAAGGATTATATCAGGAGTTTCAAAGGTCTAATTTAGAGGTTCAAGGATTTTTTATTTTTCAAGGGCCTCATTTTGGAATAGATCACTGCTCTCCTTCGATCCCATTGTCGACATTCTTTTGCTGTCTCGGACTAGACAAAAGGTTTTGAAAAACATTATAAGCTTTACATACATAAGCATTGAGGCACACATTAATTATTTGATAATCGAATCAGCATTTTACTTATTAATATTGCTCGGAGGCGTATTCGACAGAATACTCATCTCTGCCTCACTGAAGTAATCTTAAGAAAAGCTGAGCAATAAGTTTGGCATCAGTTTAGCAGCATTTACCTGAAGGAAGTCAAAGGTCGGATCCATCTGCCTTAAGTGGCTCCAATGCCAGGTTTGGAATCATAGTTGATCGTCTTCTAAACTGGTTGTCAGCAAAGGCTGAGGAGCCCAGTCTGCCTTGCTATTTACCCATGGCTAGGAGAATGGGTTACCACTCGATTATTCAACAAACGAGGCGTGGTTGTCTCATCTGAACGTATAGTTATTGAATGTATAACCACCCATCTCTGTTTTAGACTTGGTCAGTCCTTACGATACCAGGTAAAATCCAATGACCTTTTTTGAGGACATTTTGACGAGTGATAGAAAGTGGAGAAGGTAATGCAACAGGGAATAGTTTGACACAGGGGCAGGTTGAATCATTAAAAAAAAGATAGTTCGAGTTCTATGTGCTGTAAGCTGAAAAAAACGTTTTTACACCCAGGTAAGTAACCTTTTCACTTTGACAAACGAGCGCATTGTTCATGCTATGTTATGCAGCTGAAAGTAGCGTAGTCAAAGCTCATGAGAAGAGACAATCTATAGCATAAATATACATTGTAAATCAGGCCACTTGGTCTTCTCTGATTATATGCAATTGAAGCAAAGGATAAACAAAAATCTTGCAAAATAACAAAACGAACTTCGTACAAGTCATTGATGTCGTCATTCTTTTCTCTTTGTTCTTCTTTCCATCTTCCCCCTTTATAATAATGCATCATTGAGGTCCACTCACATATGGTTCCACTTATCCTACCAGCAGCAGGTCAAATACGTTCTTCTGTCTAGTTTGAAATCTTATATTTCGCAAGTATAACGATATATTAATGAAATCTGTACCTACTAGCAAGATAACTAACTTGCTCAATCAGATTATACCAACTATCACCACTGGTTGGGCAGGCTTATGCACTTTTTTCTCCCGAATATTTAAATGGGGATAAATAAACTTGACAACTGTTCCAGATTTAAACGACTCAATAAAACGAAGTCAATTCGCAATAGTAACTCTTAGTAATACAGTTTTACAGTCACAACTGTTTAAGTGGAAATTACAAACAAGCCCCCATCATCCCTATATATGGTTGAATTAGAAGGGAGTTATCTGGTATGTGCTCTTCATTGATACACACACTGCTCCCAGTTTAAGAGCAACTTGTTCAGGAATGACGTGGTTAACAATATTGAAATAATCAAATATTCCGATTGTTCAAACAATCGTAAACCTCTTTTCTAATAATCATATCTGCTCACTCCGAAAGTTATCCAGAATTGTTTGCGCATTTTCCTGAAATGTGGACAACTATTGCGAATGACCTTTGACGAGAAAAGGCGACGGTTTTGTGATATGATGGGAAATTTCAAGTCAGTCTAATAAGGACCTACCTAATTAGGTAGCCTCAAGTGTTGGCTAAGTATATATATATATATATATATACATATATATATATATATATTAGTAGTTAGGGATTCTTTTTTGCTCACTGGCCAAGAGACACGAATTTATGCGCGTGGAGCTTGGATATAAGCAGAACAGCGTGGGAGGTGAAGAGTGCAGTGGTGGGCCTGTCGGAAAGGGATACACCCTCTGATTCACCGACAGTGTTAAGAAAGAACCATCCACACAAGTACGTAAAGGTCAAAGTTTATTATAACAGATACAAGTGTGTATGTGTGTTATCACACACTCTCACACACATACACTCACATATATATATGTGTGTGTGTATATCATGACTTGACTTCGCGAACGAAGATTTCGGAGGATTTACTATTTGTGGCTCATGCAGGAGATTTTTCATAGCGGTTGTAGGAGAAAGTCTCTCAGCTGGTGGGGAGCTCCCACTTTTCGGCGCTGCCGTCCTTCCTCTGCTTTTGCCCCATGGTTTGTTTCGGTTGCATAATAGACCTTGCACCTTTCTGTTTGCATCTTCGGTCCATTGTTGGAGATTGCTGTCGGAAGAGATCAGGGTTCCTTGCTCCACCGCCTGACCATGAGACAGCTCTCCAGAAAGGAGAATCCTTGGCAGCCGATGTTCTTCCACCCTCGCCACGTGACTGTAAGTGAGTCTCTTACTGCACGACCTTGATGTTTGTGGCTTTGGCTCTCATGAGGACGTACGCGTTTGTAATAGTCTCTTCAGGACACTTTTAGAATGGTGCAGAGTGCAGCAACGGTGGGAATCCTCAAGAAGTTATAAGCACCGATGGTATACGACCAAGGATTCGATATTCATATAGAAAGGTAATGAATATTATGTCTTGTATTTTTTCTGTGCTACCTGTCGGGGGCTCAGTTTGTTTCAGCTTTAATTGCAATGTCCATCATATATCATGGACAACTTTCAGTGTAGTCGGAAAGCAGGGGGTGCTTTGGCTTCAGTGTGAGTTGGCGTAGGATTGCCGTCTTTTTAATGCAAACTTCTATGCCAAAGAGTTTCGTGATCTCTGCGAAGCAGGACCACATCAGGACCTATCTGTGAGAGCAACCAGGGCTGTGTCGTCAATGGACAGCTGTACAATAGTTTTGTTTGTGCTACGAGTCGCTTCGGATTGAACAAGTCACTCCATGTGCAGATGGTAGTGTTGTCCGTGTCAATCAATCAATTCTAATGTCATATTCAACATGGTGCTGAGGAATATTGAAAACAAGGCAGGGGCTAGCACATGGTTGTCCTAGCACGCACTCAACAGCAGACTTTCTATAATCCATCGTGGCATGCCAGTGATGAGAGACTTTCTCAATGTATCTGGCGATACGACAGAGTGCAGGGTGAAGTGCAGAAGTTGATTCATATTTGTAGCCAAAACCAAAATCCAGTTCGGTGATTTCTCTTTCCAAGCTATATATATATATATATATATATATATATATATATATATATATATATATATATATATATAGATATATAGATATATATATATATATTTATATATATATGTGTGTGTGTTTGTGTGTGTATAAACAAATTTCGCCCTTCAATCATGAAAAAAAAAACCTTATACTTTTCAATAAGAGATTATACTTTTTGGAGCCTGTGTATGCTAGTCAACATAAGTTTATGTTCGTCAAACCAAAGGTCTTAAGAGTATGATATAGGTATTGTTCATATCACAAAGTAGCATATATATATATATATATGCTACTTTGTGATATGAACATATATATATATAATATATATATATATATATATATATATATATGTACACGCATGTGCGTCTTTGTGTGCGTGAATGTGTCAGTCTGAATGGATGGAAAAATCGCACAATAAGTTTCGCTCTTCAATCAGGAAAAAAAAAAAGAAACAAAAAAGAAAAAAATAAGTTTTCCAGAACATTCTAAACTACGTTCCGTTTTCTTTGTCAATTATTCTTTGTTCCTGAAAAATGTCTTTCGCCATTCTACCTTTCTCATTCTCTCATTCTTTGTTTTTCTCTCTGTCTTTCTCTTTCCCTCTTTCTAACCTCCATTCCCCTCTCTTCTGTCTTTCTCTCCTTTTCTTTCTCTTTGTATCTCTATTGCATTATTTCCCTTCTCTGTCCTTCTTCCTCTCTTTCTTATTGTCCCTCATTTTTCTCTCTCTTCTCTGACTTCTCTTTTTCAATTTTTTCTCCTTTTTATTCTTCTGTTTTTTCTACCTTCATTCCTCCCTCTCTCTCTCTCTTTAACTTGTTTTCTCTTTCTTTCTCTACTAGTCCTTGTCTCTCTTTGCTTTTGTACTTTCTCTTTTGGCTTTCTCTCTTGCTCTTCTGCCTCTCCTTCTTTTCGAAGAAACGAGAAAAAGCGAAAGAGAGAGACGCGTTTTTTCTTGCCCTCTTTCTCTCTTCTCCCCTTCTCTCTCTTTATCCTTTCTTGTTCATTTCAGACTCAAATAATTGATGAAAAAGCTGAACCTTACAAATAAAACATTTAAAAAGAGAGAAAGGGAGAAAGAGAGAGAGAGAGAGAGAGAGAGAGAGAGAGAGAGAGAGAAAACGTGAATCAACAAAATGAATTGCCTTGTTACTTTCGATACTTCTGAAATCCATAAAACATGCCTCACCTCTGACCAATGACGTCATTGATCATTGCAGTCCTTGGCTGGCCAAAGTGACATTTAAAACAAACGAAGACTATTGAAATGCTTTGAAATAGCTTTCCCCCGTTATCTGAAAGGAGTGTTCCTATACAAAAAAAAAAATGCCTAAATGGCGTAAAGTGAAGGAGTGATTACAATTAATTTACATTGGAAAATTTTTCAATCTTTCCATTACTGGAGCCCTGTTATAAGAAATATGAATATGTTACCGTTCAAAAATGAGTTCACGCAATACAAAAAAATTTTGAAAATCAATACTTGTAACCACCTTTATTTCCTATTACTCGTAGTAGTCTTAACGACATTAACTTCACTAAATTGGCACAGTCACTGGTATCTTTTCACTCCGACGGTGTACATTCTTTCAGATGTGTCTTGTTGAATGGACGATGCTTTTGAACTTTTCGTTTCAGGGTATTCTAATACTCGATTGGTTTTAAATCCGACGACATTCTAGGCCAATCGAGCACTTTACTTTTTGCCTCTTCCGTGGTCTTTAGCGAAGTGTTTTGGATCAGTATTTACTGAATTAAACGTTTATACACTGGAAACTATGACTTTATAAGAACTATAAGAATATTACATACTCTATACCTAAATTCATTTAAATGCTCTTTTAGAAGTGTATATATATATATATAGCTTAGAAAATATTTATTCCAACATTTCTTTGGCGATCAGTATACTGCCATGGTTAGCAACAATAAGTTCGATTCTTAATGAGCACCTTACTTGTCCAGTCTAACACCAAACAAAGCAAAGCTTACTCAAGATCTTGTCACACACAACTTAACCATCATGGAGTAATTGGGAACAAACTGATTATATATATATATATATATATATATATATATATATATATATATATATATATATATATATATATATATATATATATATGTATAAGACGCTCCCTTATTCAGGGTGGAAAACTCTTTAAAAAAGGTAACTCGTTCGTTATAAGCTTATGCAATGCTCTTCGAACTCTGGGATTGAGAACTTTGGTGGATGGGGAATTGTGCGTAAGTAAATATATCGCTTAAATTCAACCTTGCTGACCGTCCATTTTCTCTGGCATTTTCTCTGTCCTACGCTGGATTGGACGGTCAGTAAGGTTGAATTTAAGCGATATGTTTACTTACGCACAATTCCCTATCCACCAGAGTGCTATTTTTCAGATTTGGAAGAGAATTGTGTAAGCTTATGATGAACGAGTTAACTTACTTAAAGAGTGCTCAACCCTGAATAAGGGAGCATCACACACACACACACACACACACACACACACAAACATATATATATATATATGTATTAGCATTATTAAGAAATGGATGTATAATCCGACAGAATAATCATGGATGCATTATACTTGTACTTACTTACTTGTACTTATATTTGAAACTCAATTTGAAATGACCTCCTGTTATTACACGGAGAATATTACACGGTTATTACAATGTAAATAGAGTAAATAATTGAAGGAAGTGGGACTGTTGAAGAAAAAAAAAGGACAAAAGAAAGTACGAATACTATAGAGTGGGGCTCTCCATTCACACATACAAAAAAAAAATACTCACCTTCCAACAACGTTCTAAATAGGATTCCAAATAAATCTAATCATTTGCCAGAAAAAAGCCATAAGGGCGGAAACATGAGCATGTTTGTGTAGCAAATCTTTTATTTCCCCATATTTAAAGCTCTATTCCAATCTAGCATTTTTGTACTGAGCACTTTTATGAAGTAAAACCATTACATATAGCTTACTTGTATTTTAATACATATATATATATATATACTAGAGTCACTAGATTTGTTTGTATGCATGTATGTTTGTCTGTCCATGTTAAAGAGAATCACTGGAAACATAAGTTTAACTCTTTCCTTCTCTATAAAGCTGATTAAAGAGAGGAAGAGAATTAAACTTGTGTGACTGAGTGCTGATGCTTTGCGTCCATGTTTGAGCACGTTTTGTAGCACGACTCTCCAGAGTAAAGGTCCCGATTCATTACGATAATGATTTTCAAAAGCTATGACAAGAAGAAGAAAAAAAAGAGAAAGAAAGGAGAAAGACGCACAACACGTCTGCCTTCCGACCCACTCCACTTTATAACCCACTTTATCCTCTTAGCTCCCGCCTTACACTTACTCCCCCGCAACTGTCACTAACAAAATATCCAGCAGACATTTTCTATAGCAAAAGGATAATTAGATAAATAAATAAAAAGATTGATGAAAAGCACAAATCCATTTTTCCTGATGGCCAAAGTTCAAGGATTTTCTGTTTCAAGATTTCAGTTATATTTGTTTTGATTTATATTGAAGGAAATACTATCTTCATTTTGTTTGTTATCAGAACATTTTTATCAAAATAGATACGTCGATAATTCGTCCATACCTAAATGATCTCGTTATGTCTTGATGGGTAATGCGCTAGTATATATATATATATATATATATATATATATATATATATATATATATATATATATATATATATGTTATGCCAGTTGGTATTTTTCCTCGACATACCCCAGCTCTATCGGTATCATGACATTTAGAGTTATGTTTTTCTTGTAAGGAATGAGGATGAAATATACAGTCATTTGTATTGACACACAAACAACGGTCTTGCCGATTCGTAAAGTGATAGTTCTATTATTGTTGATGACTCACATATCACGTATATTTTCATGAGAGGATGAAGAAGGAATGTTGGGTTGCAATAAATACAACTAACAGTCTGGTTAGTCACTCAATTGAAACTGCCACTTGGCCAACAACGTCGTCTGGTTTGGCACGTTTGGAGGGTGATCAATTGAAAAAAAAAAGGGTACTAATCTTCGCTCTTTATCTCACCGGATCACAATTGTTGAGAAGATGTCTCGAGGATAGAACGTAGCATCCGTTATTTGATATCACCGTTCGTTTCTCTTTGCACCCCCAACACCCTTTAGCAAATGTCTTCTATTTTACTGAGTTTTTTTTTTGCCTTAGCCACCTTGGACACTAACGACGATAGGTCCTGGAGAGTGAACGCATAAGGTCTTCACGTCAAGATTTGATATACAGGTACACCATCGATTATACGGTACCGGATTGATATCCATTTTAATCCAGGCAAGATATCAGGCGGACACCCAGATTATTTGTGGCTCTAACACTAG
>OY735219.1:4667221-4814721 GCA_963457665.1 Thysanoteuthis rhombus | reverse complement strand
CCAATTGTCAGAATAAAACATTTTCTTTTATACATTGTTTTATTGCATATTGATCTCAATAAATTTCTGATTTTGATCTAGGTGTAAATATCTACCTGGGTTTAGGTAAGTGTGTAGTGCCCTTACGCTGGCTACAGCTTCAGCCGTCCCTGCCAAAGATCCACGTATCACATGGCCATTCACCTGGCCCATTCAGATGCGGCAAGTACCCATAGTAAAGAGGAAAGATAGATTCACGAAGTGAACAGCCGGAGTTGGACCTCGTCTCGCTCTGTCCATTCTCCGTCAGGTTAACCCCTCGGCCAATCCGCACCTCCTATATGAATCATTGCCTGTGGGACCTGCAGAGCTCTGGGGCGCAACATATCTAAGGAACCCTGGAAAATCTAAAAAAAAATATTCGAAGAAAATGCAAAAAAATGTTAAAATTGTCGAAAAAAATCTAGAGAAATGCGACCTTGTGCAACTTCTGAAATCGTCGATCATTTTAGTTTCCTGTCAGTTTAGATCATTGTAGATGAAAAAAGGATTTTAGTTTGAAAACGCCCACTAAATGTTTCATTGTTTAAACAAAACAGGATTTGTGTGAGACAAACAAGCAAAAAAAAAAAAAAATGATAATCTCATTCCGGAGGAGAACGTGTAAACATAAGGGTGGAAATTCTAGAATACGATCACAATCATTGTATAAGCTCTCAAAACCTTCTCACGATCATTCTCAGACAACAGTGTGATATCGACGTAGATTTGCTTATGTAGATCAGGGTTGGGCTGATTACAGCCCACGGGTCGAATCCGATCCGCTGTGACATTTCACAGTGTTTCACAGTGATATTTCATTCAGCTCACCAACCATGATATGCATTTATTGTTAAACAATAATTGCTTTATTATCTTCATATAATATCATAATGTATAGAATGTAAAACAATTCTTCGGTATATTAATCTAATATTTGTAAGTATGAAAGAAAAATTATAATACGAGTATCATCACCATCAGTCTTTCAACGTCCGTCGTTGGACATAGACTTTGCCCAGGATTCGCTTCAATTCTCTATCGGCTTTTTAATGGATTCCATGATGTCCCTGAACCAAGCTTTTTTTTTCATCAAATATTTTGTGATTACTCTTTCAATTTAACAATTGAAAATGAAAATATTTGACAAAGTTACACAGAGTTGCGTGCAGTGTTAGTGTGCAGAATGCGCTTTTAGTGTGGGATAGCTTTTCTCTTGTTTTTTTTTTCCTGAAAACTGAGCTGTTTGGTCAAACTGTTGTTTACAATACAGCTACAATGTTTTTCCATTCATCTTTGACGGCTTCCCACAGTTGGGTCAAGGTTCCAAAATTTTCTCCCAACCAGTTCGGCCTTAATATGCGCCCACAAGTCATCTATGATGTTAAGATCTTTTATATGATGGAATGTGCACGGCTCATTTTTTGCCCAGGCGTTTATGTACGATGAATAGTTTATTTAAAAGGAAAATAAAAGTTGTTTTTATTTCAGAAAACATTTAGAATGAAATGGTTACTAACCATAACAAAAAAGTATATCAGATGAGAGAAAGCAATTGACCACAGAAAAGTATTCTCAAAACAATGGTATATCAAATTTCTGATGAACTTGACCTTTCAAGATCAACTGTTGTATCAACCATTGAAAATTCCTTCATGATGATACATTTTGAATGATATATAAAGTTACATCTAAGCTGTGCACACACGTTTTGCAACGAGCAGACAGATATTATTAATGTGTACACAATTGTTTCAAATTTTGTAAATAGCTTACTGAGTGCCTGTTGAGAAGTATTGATTAATCATATCAAATTCAAAAGAGCGTTCATACTTTCGTCATCGGGAAAAACATTTGTAAAAAAACAAAAATTGTGCACCCACTGACTACAAAAAATTACTGGGAAAATTGGCAAAACGCTTTGGATATAGAGAAAAAAAAAGACCAAAGAATAGCAATGTATTCACAATGTATAAGTTTAACGGTGGTAATCATTAAAAAACAGTGAAAGTTGGTCTTCTGGTAAGACTATTTAATTGCGTCTAGCATTCAATGGTGCAGTACTGTGGCGGGAGCAACATCCCCTTAGATTATTTTAACGGGAACGACATCCCCTCACTAACTATCTATATAATACTAAGAGACTGATTTTCTTCTTTTTTTTCTCTCAAATTATCAGAAATAGTGCATAATATATATATATATATATATATATATATATATATATATATATATAATGCACTATATATAATGCACTGTATATATATATATATATATATATATATATATATATATATATATATATATGTATATATATATATATACATATATATATATATAAAATCAAATATCCCAATTATGCAAAAAAGTCCAGACCCAATCGGGTTTTGGCTCTTCCTCAACACTTTTCTTACCACTATATCACTGCTAGTATTTATAATTAGGATTAATATGTCAGGGTGTTTCACCTGCAAAGGTCGTTTTTGGTGGTTACATGATATTTGCCTTGCTCAAGGTTTGAAGAAACGAAGAATGTGACAAAAATGCATAATCTCTACGTAAGAATACCTGAACAATGAATACCTGAACGATGAATACCTGTGTTTGCTTAAATATCAGTCTTGGAAAACGTCACAAAGCTCGAACTGCCGGAATAGTTTCTATCATTATTGCAAATTAATAAAAAGTGGCTCACTTCAAACGATTTACTTCTGGATTTTTTACGATACTTGACCAATCTCGTGCGTTTTCCAAAATCTATTTCACTTAAACAAAGTTTAAAGAAGAACCAGGACTTACGTTTGAAAGACTATTTGTACCGCTTTTGGGATTTACCTTCGATTCGAGAAGGTGAGTATGAGTTTGCTTTCATTTACCACAACCAAGTAAGTTATATATCACGCATATTGGTCCACACAATATTTCCAAAAGTTAGTAAAACTTTTTTAACGGTGGATTACAGGTTTAAGAAGAATTGATAAAACTTGTTGACGGTTGGAGGAATCTTTTCGATTTAGAGGTAAATTTTTCATTTTTTTTTCTCTTGCATATTTAGGTGGAAATCGTTATTTTTGCATAGATCAGAAAAATGGAGCTTTGTCCAATCTTAGAACAATTACAGGTAAAGCTTCTGCTTCGTCAGTTCCACCTGGATTATCATTGACCTTTGCCAACCAATTTAGAAAGAGGTGTGTATTAGGCCGCATTTGTGTTTTCGTCTGTTCGTTCGTCTTTTGTCTGTCTATACGATATCTCTGAAAGTAATGCATGAATTGCGATGTAAATTTGTGGAAAGTTCGACAATGAGGTAAAAAAAGAGGTAGTAAAATTTTGATCCGCAGATCCTGGGTAATTCTTTCGATTGGGATATATTTTTTTCTTTTTTCTTTCAATAACATTTTTTGCATACGCTCATTAATCTCTACAAAAAATCTCCAAAAGTACTCAATGATTCCCTATCATATTTTGTGACCGTGTGAAAAATAAGCTATCAAAGAAGTGATCGAATTTTGGAGCGGATCCATGGACAATTATCTCCAATATATCGTAGTTACCTGTCCAAACTTCATAATATCGCCAAAAGTTTTGTCCATACGTTATCTCCAAAAGTTTCAATCATACTTTGAGGAAGGGTGGACTAGGAAGGGAAGGCTATGATTAGAGCTGATCAGATTTTTGGGCAGATCCATGCAGAGTTACTCCCCCTGTATCGCGTTGGCAGAAGTATAGACTAGTTCAATTGGACATTCAATGCGGATCTTTCTTAGCAAGTTATCAAGTCGACAATTTATGGTTCCCAACATCCCTAAAACTACCCACTCTCTTTATTCTCCATAGTCTCTTGATCTCACGTTTAAGGTCCCGGCATTTCTCTAATTCCAATGTTTCACTAGATTCAACTCTTGTGCCAAACAGACAGGCTACGCCAATGATCATGCTCTCCTTTTGGTCGTTATCTACCGCTATTATATCTAGTCTGGATTGTCCCATAGCATTTTGTACTGCGCAGTCTCGAGAACTGCATCTACTGCATGTTTGTTTCATCTATCAGTGCATCTGAACCCAAATTTTTGGCACAGCATCCAGTGCATAATTCGGGCAGCTTTATTGTGTCTCCATAGTTTATGTTCCCGTCCAGCAAATTTTAGCACGCTGTAATATGAGCCACTGCTTCAGGGCATTTTCTACACATTCTACACAATCCCCATATAAGTTTTTTTTATCAATGTGCATTTTTATCGCATTTGTTCTTTGCTGCTCCTGAGCTGTACAAATCGCACTTTCTGTCTCTGTCTTCAATACTCCTTATCGTAATCACAGCTATGTTTTCTCTTCATCCATAAAATTCTTCTACCTGCTGCACCATTGTCCCAAGTAAGATTTTCTCTTTATATCTGTGTGTGTGTTTCATTTTTTTCTTTTTTGAAAAAAAAAAAATGATTTTGTCTCTTTGCATCCTCCGATGTCAAGTATACCCCATCTTTCAACCTTTTCAAGTGTCAGTTCTGCAGATCACTTAACATACTCCATCAAACTATTCTCTTCCTGAATAACACAACCCACTATGCTGATTATCTCCCAGCCGCCATCTTTCCTCGGTACATGCAGTCTATTTACATTATTATTTGAATTTAATCCTCCTTGTTCGATCATAATCTTTCGCACTCTCTTGTCCGATTCCTTTTTGCTCTGCTTTTTTTTCCAGTTGATTATTCCAGCTCCATATCCCAATAAAAAATACCGTCCAGTTGTTAATTACCGTTACTGCATTTTCCCATTCAAATTTGATGTTTGAACCTTCTTCAACCTGTAATATTCTTTCCAGGTTATTTCTTCCATTGTCTTCGGCTTCACTGTGTCATTCAGGGATACCACGATATTTGCTGCCCCCTTCCTCGACTGCTTTTTATTCTCTTTCCACCAGGTATCCCCCGATTCCTATACATTTTGTCATGTTTCCCCGCTTTATACATTTCTTTACCCCAAACTCTATACATATATCTTTGCACCGTTTGCACAAGGGTATCAATTCCACTGTCATTTGTCCATACAGTTTCAAGTCGTTCATATACAGCAAGTGGTCTATAACAGGTTTGTCTTTATATACATTTATCTTATAACAGGCAAGTCTATAGCGAGCTTTGGCATTCATGTAAAATCAACGACAGACGAATAAGACAAATGATGAATATTAATGGTGATAAGTTGTCTCCCTGTAAAATTCCTCTTCGAATTCTAACACTTCCCTGTTAATTTCCAACTGCTGTGAGTGAAACCTTCCAGTACCTCATGCTGTTCTCAATCGTTTTTATAACTTTCTTGTCAATTTCTATCATCTGAAATATCCACGAATGTCGTATTCCATCCATTTGTCCTTCTTTTCCAGCAGTTCTTCAAAATGAGCTTATCAATTAAAAGTTGATTTTTGTTCCTTGAGATAGCATTTTTACCCCCATTTTGTTCGATGTGGTCATAAATTCGCTCAGAGAGGCGGCAAGTTGAAATCTGAGTTCATTATTGGGACAGGAGGATGGGGGCAGAATATAGGTATAAAGTTGTCAGTAACATTCCCGTTTGTTGTATCCTTCACGCATAGAACGACTCTTTCGAACGTCATCTATTTATGCACAATTATAGTTTCTACAATTTCTTACAGTTGACTTACAATTCTCTCTTGAAGGCTTGATGGTTGTTTAATCCAGTATCCTTAGACTCAGTTTATTGCAGGATCTTCCATATAGGTACCTGTCTTAGTTTCAGATTATTTAATGTAATTTTGCTCTCGGTCGGAGCATTATTTCCCATTCGCCTTTTGACGTTTCCAATCGACTCGGCCTTTCTGTTGTATTTCATGTCCTTTATCCATATATCATCCTAGAATATCATTGCTTGCTCAGCCTCTTGTACAATCCTTTCCTGTATCATTCCACCATTAAACTCCTTGTAAAGTTTGGCTTGGTTTGATCCATCAGAAACTTTTTACTTGGTCTTAATATTTCATTACGATCATCATATCTTCTAATCTTTTCCCTTTCATCCATTATTCTGTCTTATCTCCTCAATTATCATCTTTACACTTTTTTGCTCAACCTTAAATTTATTTTCCATCTCAACCATGCTCTGCTTATTTTTCAGCGGGTTTCTTTCTTTCACAGCAGCTCACACAGACATCTAAGTTCTGCGATGTTATCTTTACTCAGACACCTTTTAAGTTCTGCTATATCCTTCAGTAATCTTTACTCAGACACCCAAGTTCAGCGATGTCCCTATGTGATCCAAGTTCTGCGATGTATCCCTCTAGTCTTTACTCAGACACTCGATTTCTGCAATATTCCCCTCTGATCTCCATTCAGATACCTTCCAAGTCCTGCAATATCACCATTCTAATCTTTACCCTGACACTTTTAAAATTCTGCAATGCCCCAACAGTAATTGTTACTCAGACTCCTTCTAAGTTCGGCAATGTCCCCCTATGATCTTTACTCAGACACCTTTTAAGTTCTGCGATTTCCCTCTGTCTACGTACTTCTCTAGTTTTCCTAACACGTTCTTTTAGCCGCTTAGTAATTGATCTAATACATGTCACTCTGAGTTTATCAGTTGATATATCTTATTTATCTTATATCAGTTATATCAGTCGTACTCACACGTTTTACTGTTTGATTAATCTTATCAATATCAGTGTTCAATCTTTTGTTATTGACTTATTTGAACTACACACCCGGCGTTTTCTAATCTCCATTATATATTTCAGTCTATCTGTCCAGGGTTTCCTTTTTCTTCCTGTGTCCTTTCACTCTCCCAAGCAAGTTCGATTGTAGGTGAATCGTGGCTCCTCGATTCTCCTGCCTAACCGAATCCATCTGTAACAGTTTGATTCACAGCCAGCCAAGATTCCTCAGGTGTGCAATACTTCGACCATCTTTGATCTTGCAATTCCTTCGATCTCTGCTTCACTCAAACATCCATTCGTTCTAATCATCCTTGTCTGATCTAAAATCGTTTCTTCAGTCAATTAAAGAAAAAACAACGCTTTTTTTGATTCCATGGTGCAAGCTTTTCCTTTCTAAATCTGTTTTTATTTGGGTTGCTCCAATAAAAGAAAAAAAAAGCCATTCATAATAACTTTGCTGGTCATTTTCGTTGAGCAGTAGTATCAAGACGACCAGAGGGGGACTTCGCCCCCTTCCCCGTCTGATGGGAATTCATAATCATCGAATAAACAAATGGTTTCATCTAGATTTTCCTTCCCTCGGGTATTTTTTGTGACTCAATCACTGGAAGGATTATCAACCAGGGCTAAAGAGTACCCTGTACAGATGATTTGCTGTTATCGTTGTTGTAGCATCATTAATAATAATAATAATAATAATAATAATAATAATAATAATAATAATAATAATAATAATAATAGTAATAATAATAATAGTAATAATAATAATAGTAATAATAATAATAATAATAATAATAATAATAATAATAATAATTATAACCAGTTCGCAGAAATTAACTTTTAAGCCATCTGATTTGTGAGTTTTTAGTCTTAACACCCACTTACTCTCCTAGTGTGCTAGAGCGTAAAGGCCTCCCTTCACTTTCTGTAGTATATGCGCTTGGAGATCATTATCGAAACTGCAAGTCTTGTTTTACTGAAGTAGTAATTATTATTATTATTTGCAATCTCACACCAGTTGCCTGGTGGATACCGCTGGCGTTTGAGTGATATCAAGTCTCCTCAATTCTCCAGCCCTTCTTCTTGTTATCATAGGCCACTGTAATACTGCGATTTACAGTTTCACACCGGTTGCCCAGTGGTTATCGCTGAAGGCTGAGAGACAATAAGTCTCCTCAGGTCTTCAGCCAACATCTCTTCTCTCCTTTGCCTATCATGCCAGTGCTGTGGTTTACGTTTCCGCTTTCATTTCCCTTCCTTTGTTAGGTCACTGTTAACATTTAGTGTTGCAGTCTTTATATTTCTAGCACTTTCCTCAGTATCCGTGCAGTTCTTAGCAGTGCTTTGGTCTGTACAGTCTCAATCCTTCCCTTTATCTCCTCCAGTCTCGCCCTCAGTGTCTTTGGGACAGTTCCTAGTGCTCCCACTATGACTGGCACTACCCTAGCTTTCATGTTCCACATCTTCTTCAGTTCTCTCGCTAGATCCTGGTATTTTTCCAGTTTTCACTCTTCTTCCTCTTTACTTTATGGTCTGCAGGTACAGCCACGTTTTCCTCTTCTTGTCTACATTTACCAATTTCACACCAATTGACTGGTGGTTACCGATGAAGGTTGAATGACAACAAGTCTCCTCGAGTCTCCTGCCCTCCTCTCCACACTCTCTTAGTCCACAACGGTACTGTGGTTTACAGTTTCACACCTGTTACCCAGTGGTTATCGCTGAAGGCTGAGTGTCAGTAAGTCTCCTCATGTTAACAGCTGGGGTCGTAGATCTCACATTATTATTGACAAGATCTTGCAACAAAAAAGAATAACTCTTCACCACCTTACACAGATAAAGGGTTAATCTTCTTATCTTTTGCTTACCTTTTTTCCCTCTTTTTTCCTTTTTCTGTGTTATCTACTTCTTTAATACTGTGCCCCCTATGACCTTCTCCCTCTTTTTTCTTTTTCCTTGTTTTCGCTCTTTATTTCTCTTCTATGTCTACTTTCTCTCTCGTTTTTAACCCAAACGTTTTTAATTCTTTTTTTTTTTGTGGCAGATTTTTCTTTTTTTCTCTTCTCAATGCTCCTCCTTGACCTCTTTTCCTTAACAATTCTTCTTCTTCTTCTTCTTCTTCTTCTTCTTCTTCTTCTTCTTCTTCTTTTTCTTCTTCTTCTTAACTTCCTCTCATTTTATCTCTCGAAACAAATAAGAGCAACAACAGGAAACAGTTCCATGCAACGGTAACTAAAACGGAAGTGACGTAATTTCCCCTTTTTTTTCTTCTCTCCCAATACGCACAATGGTCACTGCACGCTCCTCCCCTGACCTCAGAAGTCCTAAAAATGATCTTAGTCATCTAGCAAACCACTCGTCTTTTCACTTTCTGACCACTCTCTGCCTAATTCCTCCTCATCCTTACCCTTTCTATTTCTCTGCAATAAGTTCTATTTAAAAGCATCTCCCCTCAGAAGCGTGTCACGGAAAGAGCAAGTTAAGCACCGGAGCTAGACTTGGTGAGGCCCAAAGCCAGTAGTTTCGAAAGTAAAGGTTTGATCTCGATTCACAAATTGAGTATCAAAGGGAGGTAACCGATTACATTGACACGTGTCTGCTACCGCTGCTGCTAACGTACTGAATGAATGAAAGCAGAAAACTTGAACACTTAAAACTGTATTTTATCAAAGTTAGATATGAATTTCGTTCTATCAAATCTAATTTGGGAGGATTTAATTCAGGGTTAGTTTTAGCGTAAAGGTTATGTTCTGGGTTAGTTTTCGGGTTAGCTTTCGGCTTGGGGTTAGTTTTGGGTTGGTTTTTGGGTGAGTTTTAGTTTTAGAGTTAAGGTTAGTTTTAGGATCAGGGTTAGGCCTGGTTGTTGGTTAAGGTTAGCGTTAGGGCTGCAAGTAATTATTAACTTCTTTTTCATAATCATAAAACTAAAAAGAATATACACTGGTAACTAGCAATAAGAATTCACAAAACCTTTTTTCGATATCTGACACTGTTCCTCTAAATCAATTCATGTAAATAGTCAGTGAAAATGGTTTCTTAACTACCAAATTGTCAACGTAATATCCGTTTAGTGCACAGTAATAACAGTAGTAACAGAGGCATAAGCAAATGTAATCGGTTACATCTCTGGAATTTAATCTACGAACGGGGAGCGTACTTTCACCGTTTCGAAACTCAAGGACCTCTTGAACCGAGGAAATAATCTGGTGGACCCTGATTTCAATCATTTATTTTTGAGGTTATAATCAATGAACTACAATAATAAACAACTTTGAAAATCATATTTATTCTAGATGGATTACATTTATTTGAATTCTTATATAAGATACAGATATGTGCAAAATAATTGTCTTTTCGTTTGTTATACGATGGGTGATATTGTTGCTCTGTCACAAAATTTACAATGTCAGGTTTAGAAAGATCACTACTGCAGACCCTTCAGCTTTATTGGTTGTACACCCAGTTTCGAAAACACTGCCCTAAAATATATAAAGCTTAGGGGCCTCTTGTTACAAGATTATGCCAGAAAACTGGAACCCAAAACTTGAAAATATATACAGTTTGATTTTGTTAAGACCTTTGCAGATTGTGAGAAGTAACCTCAGAGGGGCTGACGACATCGTCCTCTTTGCTGAGAACCTTCACGATCTCCACATGAACTTCAGCAAAACAAAAGTCATGTATAACAAACATGTTGGGGATAAAAATGCAATGATAGAAATCAAAAACTCACGACTGAAGAATGTAGACCACTACATATACCTTGGACGGCAAGTCTCCATGAAGTCCCTAAGGGAAAAGAAATAAAGAACCACATTAGGTTGGCAAGCTTTCAGTAGAGCAATCTCGACTTCGTAGAACAAGAAAATCCCACTCGTCCTAAAAAGAAGGATATACAAAATGCATCCTACCGATAGTCACCTGTGGAGCTGAAACATGGAACCCAACTGAAAGATTGACCCTCAAACTGAGAACCATGAAAAGTGTACATGAGAGAATAAGGCTCAACTTCACATGGACAAATCACAAGACTGCACAGTATATCAGAGAAATGACAGGAGTCCAAGACATCATAGAGAGTGATTGAAAACTCAAATGGCAATGGGCTGGTCATGTTACAAGAATGTCAAACAACCACTGGACATCACATCTCATAACGTGGATCCCCAGAGATCTTTTGCTTCTTTGGCCAACAGAAAGTTAGATGGTTTGACGAGGTAGATAATTTCAGAAAGTACTGCCTCTGCGATGCCAATGAGAGGAAGGTTTGTCGAATCTTGGGGAAGGTCTATGCCCAACGACAGATGCTAAATGACAGATGATGGAATGCAGCACCGACTAAGCTGATACCTGGGGGTCAGATTGTGAGGCAAGGTAGCTCTGCAACCATTTTTCTCTAGAGAAGGATCAGGTCTGGTCGGGGGTAGGTTTGAATTGATGGGGTCATATGATGGGGTGTGTAACATCCCTTGGATTTTTGTATTATTTTCCACGTTGTCAACTTACCACTACCAAATATGATGAAGCAAAAATGGAATATCCATGAAATTATGATGTTCAACCCAACATTGAGACCTTTATGAATCTGTCTTTATATAACATTATGAACCCTCAAAAGTTCTGTCGAAACATTTCATTTTTATACACGACAAAAAACATATCAGAATATATTTTAAAGACATTTTTGGGGAGCCCATGAAATCGTGCAGTCTTGTGAAGCTAGACTGTTGTACTTCCTTAAGTACGACTTGGGATCAAGTTAAAATTCGCCATTTTATCCTGCTGCCTATCTAATTACCGACGAGCCCGCTGTTTATCACGTTATATAGGATTCCATCCTTCAAGATTGTCAGTCAGACCTACGACAATATTTTGTACCCAGGGGCTGACATAATTAACGCATTTTAACAAGGAATTTCCATTTGGTCGATGCAAAAAAACATCAACAAGAGATGATTGATAAGGAGTAAATACCTTCCATTTTCCTTTCCCTTTCAAACTTTCTCTTGTTTCCTTTTTTGTGTCGTCTGCTTCGAGAATATTTGTGTCATTTTGACATATTTTTTTGTCTCAGTCCTTGCTTTCGTTTCTTTTACCTCTTATTTCTCTCTGGAATCGTTTTCTTCCATTAATTTAGATTTAGCAGCATAGATCCTGACGTAAATGACGGGAATAGCGTTAATATATATATATATATATATATATATATATATATATATATATATATATACACACACGCACATATATATATATGTATATATATATATAACGCTCTTCTAACTATTGGATTGAGCACTTTGGGAGATGGCAAATTATGCATAGAAAAATATCGCTGAATTCGGTTCTATCGATAGCCAAGTTCTGCGTTGGGCAGGGGTAGAACACTGGACTCTGGACGTTTCAATCCTGCCTGGCCATACTGGGTAGATATCGAGTCTATAGCCACACCGAAGAGTTGTAATACGACAGCTGTATGTGGATGGCATTATGTATATATATATATGTATATACATAACCTAAAAAGCTTTAAAGCTCTGAACATTAAGAAACTTTTTTGGGTCACAATAGTCACTTATTTCCCAATATCTATCAATGCAATTTATGTAATTACCTCCAGTGTTTTTCTCCCTATTTTACAATTACTTTCTTATTATGGTACTATGTATACATTTTACTTGTTGTGCTCATTAATTGCTTACCATGTAACTGTGTCTGAAATTCTAAAAAAAACAAAACACTTATATTAACATGTCACCTCAGCAGTGTTGATCAAAGACCACCTCCTTTTCAGCTATGTACCTTATGTCATACATGTAGTTTGTCATTTTATATAGGATAGGGTATCATATTTTATATATATATATATATATATATATATATATATATATAGAACAAGTTATAAATCAACCGTATATAAATACAAGTTATATGAGTCTGAATAAATATACATGAGATGGTCAGAGACGTGGATGATTCAGTCTGAGGTTAATGATCCTGAAATGTATGTGTCAAGTTCTCCTATTGAATACGTTCGTAGAAAACCGGCTTGAAATTTTTTTTTCTGATTTACTAGCATTCATGAAGATGATGTCATAAGTTGGTATGCATGTATTCTGAGATTAAAATCCGACATGACGGATTTGATATTTACATGGATAAACAATCAACAGAATTGACACGGACACAACGAGTCACATCGATTATTATACCTACTGATCCCTCATCGTCAAATTCATACGTTTTTTTCCAGTAGCCTATATAAATTAGCTCTTTTTTTCAAAAAATTGATAATGTTGAATATGAAATAACATTCATGCACAATACATGATGATAGTGTCTTATATAAAATAGCACACTACAATATATATCGAGCTAGATATCAACATATAAGTTTGAGGGAAGGCAGTGTTAGCTCAACACTGCTGGAGAGTCATGTTGATATAGCTATTTTGCTTTAAAATACCCCTAAATAGTCACATAGTAAAGAGCTGATGATCCCCACAAGAAGAATTCTCACATCGTCATCATCATCAGTCTTTTAACGTCCGTCGTTGGACATAGACCTTCCCCAGGATTCGTCACAATTCTATCATGGGCATCGCGGAGCCAGTATTTTCTGAATCTGTCTAGTTCATCTCTCCATCTTGTGTTGTGTCGGCCTTGGTTTTGAATGTGATCTTTGGGGATCCATGTTGTGAGACGTGATGTCCATCGGTTGTCTTTCATTCATGCAACATGGTCTGCCCATTGCCATCTGAGTTTTTTGATAGTTTCTATGATGTCACGGACACCCGTATTCTTCCTTATATATTGTGCTGTCTTGTGATCTCTCCATGTAAGGTTGAGCATGATTCTCTCATGTGCACGTTGCATACTTCTCAGTTTGTAGGTCTTAGTACCGTAATATCTAATTCAGAGTAAAGCATACAATCCTTTGAAAATCATGCATAAATTGCATTTGCAAATATTTTGAAACTAATATATACCTGTAAATGTCGGGATTATTTATGAATGTATCAGCACTAAAGAACCTAAAGTTATTTCATAGGGTAATTCATTTTTTAAAAAGTATCCTAATTTCAAGTTTTTTTTCCAGGTCTCAACTCAACACAAATGCCAAATGTCTCTATGACTCATTTTCCATCGTTAAGTCATAATAAGAAGGTAAATAAACCAATCAGAGCATCCCAAACAGAGAAGCAATTTACATGTATGCTCGTTATTTGTAAATTAGCATATACCCGTCAAAAATGACAGGGTTGTGTATGGATCGGCACTAGGGAAACCAAAGTAATCTTATTAGGTAATTCATTTCTAATTCATTAGTATCCTAATTTCAAGTTGTTTTTTTTTCTCCCAAGTATCAACTCATTACAATCTGCTGTAATGTTTGATCAGACATAAAGTCTTGAGAGTTTCTATCACGTGATCTATCACGTAATTTTCATGGCTATGTCATGACAAAACGGTTAATTAACCAATCAGAGCGTCCCATTAGAGCCCCAACAGACAAACTCAGAAGAAATTTGCATATGTACACATTTTATGTATGGATAATTGACTAAGATGACTTGAATAGAAAATATCTTTATATACCTTTTTATACCTTTAGTGTTTAAAGCTGCAAATATTTTTAGAATATATATATATATATATATATATATATATATATATATATATATATATATATATATATATATATATATTGCGTTTTTTATACATGGATCAAGAAAATAACCTTCTTTATCAGTTATCACATCTGTTTAACTTTTCTACCATTGTCTTTTTTTCTAGTGGTACTTTTCCGGCTGTCTTATTTTCCTTTCCACCTATCATTCTTGCTCTCCTCATTCTTGCCACAATCATTATTATTATTATTATTATTATTATTATTATTATTATTATTATTATTATTATTATTATTATTGTTGTTGTTGTTGTTGTTGTTGTTGTTGTTGTTGTTGTTCTTCTTCTTCTTCTTCTTCTTCTTCTTCTTCTTCTTCTTCTTCTAGCAACCTTTGCCTTTCTCCCTCTCTCTTTTCTTTATCTTTGCTCCTCCTCTAATTTACCCATGCATAAATCTTTGGTTAGTTTTCTCGCCTGTCAAGTGCCCAATTTTTTTTTTACCTCGAAACTCGAATGCTTTCCTTCTCGTTGTATTGAGCAATGCATGTTTGTTCTCGTTATTCTTGGAGGATTTATCATTCAGATCGTATCCTTCGCTTTGGTCTTTTAGTAATTGCCGATATAGATAATTCTCTGGCTTACTTTCAAGACATTTCATTGATATCATCATCATCATCATCATCATCATCATCATCATCATCTCAACCATCATCATTATCATCATCATTATTCTTGTGCCTGCATGTTCAGACCAGATGTTATCGCTAGACACTGAGTTCCATCCCGTCTCCTGAAGTCCCCAGCCCTCCTATCACTGGGTCTGCAGTTCACAACAGTGCTGCGGTTTGCACTCTCTCAATCGATGTCAGGTGATCATTGCCGAAAGCTGAGTGATGAAAAGACTCCTCAAGTCTCCAGCCCTCCACTCATCGTCCTCACACATCACAGCAGCGCTGTGGTTTGTACTGCCCCCTTCTCTAACACATATCCTCATGACATGTTCATTCTTGCTGTTATGCCATTACTGATGACCGGATGTCGTCGGTCTCATATTTCGAGTACCCTCCCGTCAATATTCTCGCAACCCCAGTAGTGTCGTGGCCTGCATAGTCTTGTTTGTATCCGTTTGGTCTTCACACCAGTTATGACTGGTATCTTCCACTGGAGATCAAGTGACAACAAGCATCTTCAATATTCCAGAAATCTCCTCGGTATTCTAACTGATCTTAGTTATACTGTAGTTTGAATGATCTCTGTTTGTCCCCAGATTTCCAGTTTCAAAATCCTGCTCCGATCATGATTTGAAACCTGATCGAATCATTGTTCATGGATCGATTACCACTGCCATCGATAATTCTTCATCATTAAGGACTGGGTTGGGATGGCACTCAATGTTTATTTTTGGTATCCATCTTTCCACATCTAAACCTATTCAACCGACACTGAACAGTTTGCACTGCACTTGTCACCTTCTTGACCAACTTCATGGCTCTGAAAAGGGCCTTAAATATTAGTAAAACCTTGGTTAGACACTATTGCCAATAAGGGCACAGAACATCCAACAAGAACGGATTATATCTCTGTCTACATCGAAATCATTAGGAAACTTTCATAGATATAGAATCTCGTTCATTCGAACAGGCGAACATACGATTATAATGATCTGATAACGTGATAGTGAGTAAGTAATTATGATTTGTATTACTGTCATCGTCATGCTCTATAATTCTTTTAAGTTCTCAGGCAAGGTCAGTGTACTTATCTAGTTTTTCACTTCCTTTCAGATTCACTCGGTTCTTGGAATAGCGTGATTCACTATATATATATATATATATATATATATATATATATATATATATATATATATATATATATATATATATAATATAATATAATATAATGTGTAGATTATACTACAATAATGATAATTATCATTTCATGTCTTTTCATGTTCAAACCCTGTTATTGAACCTTTTTATAACGAATATGAATTTCAAAAGGCTTGATAGGATGATAATCTGTGGGAAAAATATCATTTGGGTCTGGTGGATGCTGGAAAACTTCATATTCCGATGCTCCAAGTTTAGACACGATCGGTTGAGAGTTGTTGGGGTCTGAGACTGCCTTTGAACATTTTATTCAATTCATGTGGGTCCCATTTTCAAAACTTTTATATATTTCCTATTGCTTTGAGATAACGTAACCATAGTGTCTGTTGAAGTACCAAAGTCTCCAGAAACTGCTCGAACCGTTGCTCATGGGTCGTTGACCACTGTCGCCAATAGTTCTGTATCACTAGGAACATGTTTTGCCTCCCCAGCTGTTTATCATTGGTATCCATATTTTCAGACTTGAACCTATTGAACCAACGTTGAACAGTTCGCACTGTAGTAGTGTTCACTGTAAATGTTTTGTTGGCGTTATCAACAGCCTGAGCAGCATTATGTCCTGCTTTGAAATCATGCTTGGAAATAAGTCCAACTTCTTGGGTAGAAACTATCGCAGCTAAAGGCCAAACACTTCCAATATTAACGAATTCAATCACTATTTACGTTAAATCTAAAAAAAAGGAAACCTAATTACGTTTGTCAATCTATCCGCTTTGGCATTATTCTCTTTGATATAAAAAAGGTATTTCATGTGTAACGACCTACACTTATGGAGCTGAAACATAGAACCTAACCCAGAGACAAATCCACAAACTGAGAAGCATGCAGCGTGTGCATGAGAGAATCACGCTCAACCTCACATGGAGAGATCACTAGACAGCACAGTATATAAGGAAGAATACAGGGGTCAGAGACATTATAGAATCTATGAAAAAACTTAAATGGCAATGGGATGGCCATATTGCGAGAATGACAGACAACTGATGGACATCACGACTCACAACATGGATCCCAAGAGATCACATGCGAAACCGAGGCCAACAAAATACAAGATGGAGAGATGAACTGGACAAACTTGGAAAATACTGGCTCTGCGACGCCCGTAATAGAGGATTGTGGCGAATCCTGAGGAAGGTCTACGTCCAACGACGGACGTTAAAAGACTGATGATGATGATGATGATGATGATGATGATGATGATGATGATGATGATGACTGTGAGCGAATTTTCTTGTTCCTTTCTGCTCATCTTTTTTTATTTTTTCCTTTCATCCTTCCTTCTTTCCATTCTGTCTTTTGTGTCTACCCAAATTGTTGATGCGCAGTAGAGTAAAAAAAAAAAATAGCTGAGAACCCAAGAGAAGAGTTTCTTCTTTTTTTTTTTAACAGAAGTCGACAGTTCAACTAGAGGTTAGAATGACGTTCAAATAGTTTGACCGAGTAATTAGGATAGATATTTCAATAGTAATTTCACCTGGTTACATAAACGTGTTGGTCAAAACGTTAGATACGGAGGAAGTCACTTATTATAATCAAGGATAATGTTATCGAACGGTTATTTACAAAAAATCAAAAGCAATAGACCCCAAAGACTTTATTTGAAAAAGGTCACGAAAAGCAGCTCCATCTATAGATGCTTCGCGTAATTTTGTCAGTCGGTTATTGTCATCTAAAACATCCTTCCTTAGTGATCACAACAAGCGGTTTCCTCTGTACTTGCTTTTATAGCAACATCGATGCACAAACTTCCTTTGTCTCTCTCTCCCTTTTCTTTATCTTCCCCCTTATCTCTCTCTCCCTTTTCCTTTTTCTCTCTCCCTCTCTCATTCCCCTTTTTCCCTCTCTTTTCCATTTTCCCTTTCTCTCTTCCTTTCTTTTCTCTATCTTTTCCATTTCCCCTTTCTCACTCACTCTTTCCTCTTTCTCTCTCTTTTCCCTTTCTCTCTCCTTTCTCCTTTCTCTCTCTCTTTCTTCCCTTTTCTCTCTCTTTTCCCCTTTTCTCTGTCTCCCTCATATGTACTGCAATTGTTAGCAAACTCGAGAATAATCACGAGAATAGTGAGTTCGTTCCTCACCGAGTGCTACACTCCTGTCTTATTGTGCCAGACTAAGCTTAGAAGAAATCTAATCACAACCGGAGAGATCTCTGTGTGCTATTGTGCGTGCACTGCGATTACTCGACAATTGGCCATTGTAGGTTGACATTGCCAGATTTTAGTCAGTATACAAGACATTGCAGTGACAAGTGCGAAGTTGTTTGGATCAGCGGTTCTCGATAAATCCAACAAAATTAAATAAAAAATGAAGATTATAAATCTTTTTTCATATTTTGTTATAAATCATCTCCGTTGGCTTCCGCTCTGTGGAATGATTTAAATTTATACATGAAATAGCTTAATTGACATCACCGAAGAGAAGGAACCGAAATACCCTGAAGCCGTAGTCTCGTACGACGTACAGAGAATTATTTTAAACTGCTGTTATGGTGAGGCTGCTCCACACAGTATGAAGATCGACCCTTTCGAAACAAGTACCCTTTGAAGTCTCACTATAATTCACCAAATGCAGTCTTACTGTAAGAATACCTGCTCGTCTGTCAGTCATCTCATGATCAAAGTTTGGCTAAAGCTATTGCCAACAATTTTTATTTAGCAAATTCCAGAACTTTTAAGGTTTTTAGCGAGGGGTGCGCCCCCCCCCTTAAACACCACAAAATCTTGTATCATCCCAATATGTGCCTCTGGAAAGGGAATCACCATAGAAAAAAAATAAATTTCAGATTCCAACCACTCCCATTCAAATACGTCAGATGGCTACGCCAATCAGTGATAATGACTTGTAAAATAAGCGGTGTATATATATATATATATATATATATATATATATATATATATATATATATATATATATATATATATATATATATATATATATATATAGTTGGGTGAAAGTCACGCGATCTGACCACAACTTCACGTGAGGTTGATAACTCTACCAATCTGTGTGTCGTTAATCATCTGTGGTAACGGTGAGTAACAGCTGATTGAAGAGTCGCAACAGAACACTCGTTCACTCTTGCAAGGGGTAGTTAAAAAATCAACCAATGTACATTGATAGAGCTCTTTTTCATACCAAAGGTGAAGGCCATTCCCACATGACATATCCGTCAGAACACCTTAACGCGTCTTATTCGCGCGTTGTTTCAATATTACGGTTATACATATATAAATATATATACGGGAGACATCCTGTCTGCATGTGTCTGTAGGTTTGTCTCTCGCGTTATAAAAAGTACCCGAACATGGGCACAGCCCAACCAAATTTGGGATGCTGCTTAAATGAACTGGAGGTGGGGGGGGGGAGATTTTAATAAAAAAAATATTTTGACAAAAATATTTTTAGATGGTTCTAGAGGATGGGGTTCTATTTACAATGTAACTATAATGTGAAGGTGGAGTCTACTTTCCGCCCAAATACACATTTAAATTTTTATAAGCTTATGTAGAATTCTTTAAGAGGTATCACTTGAAGAGAAACCCAGTCTTTAAATGGTAAAAAAAATCAAATTTTTACAAACGTCTTAGAGGTGGGGCTTTATCTAAAATGTAACTACAATGCAAATCAGGATCCTTACATTCCGTTCAATACATAATACCCTCCCCCTCCTCTCTCTCTCTCTCTGTCTCTGTCCGTCTGTCTGTCTGTCTGTCTCTCATTCTCTCTCTCTATATATATACATACATATAATCATCAACCGTGGTAAGACACTCCTTTTCCATTTCCGTCCGATTGCGATTGCGCTGATCTCTGCCGTGTTTATGGGCAAGCCATCATCCCCCGATCTTGTATTTGGCCTTTTCTTACTGCGTTTACTGTCTCATGGTGGCCAATCGGTTAACTTTTTTCTCCATCTGTTGTCATATCTTCGTGTTGGGTGTCCAGCCAATCTCCACTTTTGTCACTGAATCAATTGTATAATATCTTTCACCTTGCTCCACCCACGTTTCCATGTTGATTTTCTTTGATCTTTTAGAGATATTCCTAGTATTGTACTTTCCATTGCTCTCTGTTCATTTCTGCAGGTCCATGTTTCACATCCGTAAGTCATACCTGGTTTTATGCTGTCATTGTATTTTTTATGCACATTGGCAAAGTGAAAATTTTGATAAATAATGTTGTGTTTTTATTACGTTATCTCACATGAGAAAAAAAAAACACGAAACATTATCAACTTGAAATATAAAGTCTGGTTTATTACTGAAAATAAGCTCTATTTGTTTCAAAAACTTATTTCCATGTGGCTTCAAGTGTAAAGATCCCTATTTCATAGAAATTAGTGTCTTTCGAGGCTAAAATTGATCAAATTCTGCTCTCATCACTTCTCTGTTAGCATTCTTTTTATTGCAAAGAAAAAACTCAAGATACTGGTAAAGGCGATAATCTGTTGGAGATAAATCATTTAATAATGATGATTATATGAGATATCATAATTAAGTTGCTGCGTCTTCGTATTGGTTGGATGGCCAATGCAAGATCTGGCATTGTCGTGCAACAAAATGGGTTCATGTCTATTTACCAATGCTGGATATTTTTTTTCTTTTTGGAATTCATCTCATTAATCTGTTGGCAGTTATGATTGAGCTTTCAAATGCAAAATAAATGTTCTCTAGAGCTTGAACAGCATTTCCGCTGGGTTTGAACACGTACAAAAACAATAGTCTGATTTCCTTAGAGGGCAGCATTTTCAAGAGTGATGGATTATCTTATTAAATCTATACATGATGAATAATAAGTTGAATATTTAAAAGAAAGCTAATTTCGTATAATTCGTTAAATTCGTAAAATTATTTTTTCAGCTTCAGAATTTGTTGAAATTGCAATCATAAAGACACACGCCAAAAGGCCATTTCATAGACAACCTGATTGATACTGAATAAAAACTTGTTCAAATGTAGCAAATGCTAGCTTTATTCGTCCAGAACATTATCATCATAATTAGCAATGATGAAACCTGGCATGAAGCAGCGGGTCCCCACATAAAGAAATACAAGGACATTAAAAATGATCCTAATCTCTTGTGAAATCAGCCATAACCAGTGGACAACAAAGGCAATCAACTGTGAAAATAGCAACGCAAGTTCAACCAGGCAACTTTCATGGTCAAAGCATACCGCAGAGCAAAAGCGGAAACAAAGAGGTAGCAACGCAAAGCGGAAATTCCACCCGGCTACCAGACTTTCTTCTGCAACCGCTACAGAAAGGCCCGCTTCCCCGTATAGGAGAAATATCGATACATCGTATTAGGCATTTTTTTTTCCAATCTTGGAATTTGTTCTGGAAGTTGTTGTGTGGAATAGAGAGCAGATCTTGAAATGGATTTTCTTTCATCTTTTATAATGTTTGAAATTGATGATGTTCCTGAGTTGATTTCAGCTTTGAGAATAAAATGAAGTCGGCAGGGGCCAAATTCGTGGGAGTAGGGCGGCCTGTGGAGCAGACCTGTGTCGTGCTTTCCGAAATCTTGATCATTTCTTAGCAAACGCGGTACAAATTTCACGGCAACACTATGTATCATAAGTTTTTCTTTAAATACCAACGACACGAACTTGTACTTCCTGTACAGTCAAACGATGATATCCTCGGATCATAATCCAGACCTTAGCAAAATGACCGTCGCGGAGGGTCGTTCAGATTTAGCATCGTCTTTGGTGAATGTTCAGATTTGAAAGGTCGGTTCCACTCGTGTATTTTTCAGCCCTGGGACGCGCAAAAAGCATTTAATTGGCGCATTTTTTTCTCTCTTTTTTTACGGACACGTCTATACATGGATGTTCTGTTCATCTGCACATTACCTCTAAGTAACCAAAACTGAAACGATGCTTTATAGCCAGAGGTACTAAATGAAGGTATCCTGTATAAAGAAACAGTCGTAATCTCATATTTGGGTTCAAAGCTCTATTTTCGCTTCAGGCAGGAACAAGTTGAAAATACCCCACGTGGGGCGTATTTTCAGTTAGCGTAAGAAACGTATACTTTATTGTTTTTCTGTGTAGACTCTACTTTTTAGCGAGATCGCAATTGAGTTGGTTGCACACCCGTTTGGTTGACAGAGTTAGGACTGAGTGAAACACTCATCCATAATTTTTTTCGTCTCTCTCTCTCTCTTTCTCTCCCCTCACTTTCTCTCTCTCAATTATGCATACACACAACGCCCCCTTCTCTCCGTGACAATTTTTCTCTCTCTTACTGTCCCTCTCACTTCTCCATTTTTTCCATCTCCACCCTGTACAGTTCAACAACCTGAGGTTTTTGACATTCTTGTTTTTATAGAGTACATAGCACATTAAAACTAGCTTTTCTGCCTATCTGTCTCTGTCTCTTTGTTACTCTGTCTGCCTGTCTGTCTGTCTCTCTCCAGTCTTTCTTCTCTGCTCTCTAACTCATATTCGATCTTTCTTTCTCACCTAATTGTCACTCTTGCCCTTTCTAAAAAACACACACACAGCAATGAAACGGTGAATTAGCTTCGGTCTCTGCCCTTCTCTCTTTCACAAAGCTTTCTCATTCACTTACTCAATCTCTCGCATACTCACTCCGTCATTCACTCACGTACCTACTCACTCATTCAATCATTCACTCACTCATATCCCCTTCTCATTCATACGTCCTCCGAGGCCCTCCTCCTTCAGTCACTCTTTTCTCGCCCAACTACCTAGGGGTGTGACATACAGTTTGTGTATCTAGCCCTCTCTTTCTCTTTCTCTCCTTCTGTCTCTCTCTTTCTTCACCTCCCAGTCTTTTTTTTCTATCTCTTCATATCTCCCTCTATCACCCACACTCGCTCAGTTTGTCGTTTTCATTAATAAAAAGATGACATAATTTCTCGTTCTCTCTTCCCCCTCCGATATATTTCTTGATGTATCCTCTCCTCTCACTCATCTCTCGCTATATTCTACAATCTCCCCCTCTCTCGCTCCTCACTCTACTCTCCGCCCTCTACACGTTCTTCTCTCTCCATAATTTTCACTTCTGTCTATTCTTTGTCCCCCCCTCTCTCTGTCTCTCTCTTTATGCACATGTATGCTTGTGTGTGTATGTACGCTTCTGCCTTTTTTACCCCCTCTGTCTTTTACTCTCTCTCTTTCTCTATACCTCTATCTCCACTTTCCCCTCTATATACTTAATTCAATTTCTCTGCTCTCTTTCCTCTCAATTTTCTCTATCAGTCCCCTTCTCCCCTCTATCAGTGTACTCTTTATACTCCCCCCTATATATACTTCATACCCTCTATCTCCTCTTCCTCTATTATACTACCCCCCCATAAATTTCATACCCTTCCCTTTCTCCGTTTTTTCTCACCTCTGTATACTTTCTCCTCCCTTTCTTTTTTTTTCTCTTTCCGTTGCGAGAATGTATGTATGTATGTATGTATGTATGTATGTATGTATGTATGTGTTCGCGTGTGTGTGAGTATTTACGTGTGCGCGCGAGTGAGTGCGTGTTTGTGTGTGCCTTCGTGCACATGTTCACATGCGTCCGGGCGTGTACGCGTGCGTGCGCGTGGTTATGTGTATGCACGTGTGTGCGTGTGTGTATTTTGTGTGTTATCCCGGTCCGGATGTAGTTAACTGTAAGGGTTTTTGAAGTAGCTCTTTACTTATATATAAAAAAAGAAAAAATGCTACGTAACAACAACAATAAGAGAAGCATTCTCTTCGTCTACATGTCCCGAACGATTGTGAAGTTAGTGAAGAAGACAGGCAGAAAGAAGAAAGGAAGGAAGAAAGAAAGGAAGAAAGAAAGAGAAAGAAAAAAAAGCTGATTTCGGTGTTGTGATCCAAAGACGAGAATCTTTTTCTTTACCTTTTTTTTTTTAAATATTTAAAACCAATCATTTTTTTTTCGGTTCTTGTCAGCTTGGCGATTCGGTACAATGCCCAAAGGGAGCACGAACAAGTAACTTGTTTTTGCTGGTTAGTGGATTGGATTCTTATTATTGAAAATGCTTTAAGCTTCAAAAGACACACATGAAACAAATGACATTTATTCCCGAAAGAATTTGGTCAGAGAGTTCTCTACCGACGGACTTGGAGCAAGTGAGTCTTTTTCTTTTTTTTTTCCTCCCGATCTGTTTTTTTTTCTCCACTTATTTGTAAATAATATTTTCGTTTTATATGTTTTGAGGACTGTAATCACTCTATTGAAATGTAGTATCGGATATTCCCCCATCCAGGACCGGTGCGTCCATTCGGTAAACTAAACAGTCACCTAGGGCGTAAAAGTCCAAGGAGCACCCTTCAAAATTGGACAAAAAATAGAATTCTTCAGAAAACAATATAAGTTTCGCTTAGGGCAGATGAAACCATCGCACAAATCTCAAATCTCGCCTAGGGTGCATGAAACTCTTGTGGTGGCCTTACCTGCCTCAAGAAGAAAGGCATTTTTTGTTGTTGACATTTCTGACTTCTTGCAGGTACCTCTGTGCAGTTTGTGTCGATAAAAACGCCCTAAACTTGTAACATGTTAATTTTATCGTCATAATCTATGTCTCATTTGTAAGAAGTGACTGACGTTCCATCAACCTAGCCAGGGAATGTCTTGCATGTACGAACCAACAGCGCACATACACCTCGGCAGATGTGTCCAGGTAAAGGCTGGTACCAATTCTTGTTTATTTTTTAAGCTGGTACAAGCCCTATTTGGGCAAGCGACGGAGTGAATATCTGTAATGTGTGTACGCTAGGTTAGACGTCCATCGTAGAGTGATGACTAAGTTTGGTTGAACATCGATAGTGTAGTGTAAGTTCGATCTGCATTCTGCTCCTTAGAATCAATCCAGTGCCAAACTAAACCAGAAATCTATCCAACTATCAGAGTTTCCGAAATTAGAGGCAGTGCAAAGCTGTTTTGCCCCCCCCCAACAAACTACTCAGATACCCTCGTCCTTTAACCATCCTGTTTTTGTCTCTTACAACCCTTTTAGCACACCATACTATATTCGCTCGCTGTCAACATTAATGGACATATCGTATCGACTCGGAAGTTTCAACTCTCGAACCCTCTTTAAGTCTTTCGAGTCACATCTCGCGATGTACCGATGGCAACAACTCTCAGAAGCATACTATCTATCTATTTATCTATCTATCTATCTATCGATCGATCTATCTATCTCAGTCTATTCATATCTATCTATCTATGTCTGTAGAGATCTGCATTATCTTGGGAGCCAAGGTGAGTGATGCTTGGTATAATTCTAGTTTGTTTGATCTATCTATCTATCTATCTATCTATCTATCTATCTATCTATCTATCTATCTATCTATCTCTATCTCTCTCTCTCTCTCTCTCTCTCTCTCTCTCTCTCTCTATATATATATATATATATATATATATATATATATGTATCAATCTATCTATCTATCTATGTGGGTAGAGTTATTTTTCTATCAGTACCAGTGATAGGTATTCGGAACGATTTAACGATAGGCTTTCGAATGCTCATTTTCAAAGCACGAAGGCAAGCGCTTTCCATTTGGTGCAACACGATCCTCCTACCTTTGTCCTCTCCACTGGTCTTGTGTCTGGATAAGGTACTATCTCCATATCTATCACGATCTTTTCGTTTCAACTGTTTAATACATCTAATATTCATTGCACATTTTCAATAGATAATGTGAGTGTCTCTCTTTTTGTGTCTCTGTGTGTACGCGAACCCCTGTGTTTGTGAGTTTGTGTTTGTGTTTGCGTGTGTGTTTGTGTGTGTGGTGGTCTCTTGTAAAAGTCGACAATAGGTGTAACAGCTTTTTACAGTTACGAGCTTTACATCAAAATATTATCAAACACATTGTGCGTAGAAGAATACGCCGTTGCTTTTCTAGTAATAAAAATGAAAGTTTTTGTGTTTAACCACTCGTATCACCAGGATGTCCTGTTATGATGCTTTGTATTTCCTGAATGATGTCAACACGATATATAAATACATACATCAGCTGTTCAACCACAGACTTGGGTGCCTACCGTAGCGCAATTTTCAGCAAGCTTGTCTCGTAGACTATTCGATAGCGTAGTGAGTTCGATCCTCGCTGGGGAGCAAATCTATAGTTACAGACAGGGCCAGGCTTCTTGAATGAATGATCATTCAATCTGGCTGTACTTTGGAGGCAAAATATTTGTATTTCATCGATTTTTGATCTTGTAGGGTCGTTTCTTCTCTTGAGGAAGGACAAGAAACTTTCATTCTTTTTTTTCTGGGTAAATTTTCCCCACACTATCGTATTAGTAGTTTTAAGGTTAATGTTCTTACATGAATTGAAACGAGCATTTTTGATGATCGTGTAGTGAGTATTTATTTTATCATCGGGTAACAGGGAATAGCAGCAAGTAGGCAGAATAGTTCATGCATCGGAATATGTCATAAACGTGTGTCAGGGAAGGGCAGGGAGTGACAAGGATAAATAGAACTGCTGTATTCAATTATGTACTACTGCTTTCTTGTTATGGTTGTGCTGTAAGTAAAGGCATTGACTCCAAAAAACGTTCCAATATGAACCATACATAGCAACATACCCGGAATAGAAAAAAAAGAAGACAAACAAACTCTCGAATCCAAATGAAGACAGAATAAAGTCAAATTTACCGACTCCTTTTTTTTCAAAATAAGTGTCAAATGTCAGGTGGTAGATTTCTTCTATGAGCTCCTTGCAGACAACCAAACGATTGATTCAAACAAGTACTACTCCCCAAAAGATCAATTGAAGGCAACATGCGACGAGAAGCATCCAGAATTAAGAAAAAAGATCTAATATTCAACCAGGTATAGTCACCAAAATAACAAGCGGTTTAGCATTATGCCAGACCGCATATTATTTATTATTTATTATAATTGTTTACCGTATTCACCAGATATTACATTTTTGAATTACTATGTATACTGGTCTTTAAAGAATTCACTAAATGGGGAAAAATATAATTCCCTGGAAGACTGTGAAAGGCATCTCGAGCGGTTTCTTGCCGATAAAGATGAAAAGTTCTGAGAAGATAGAAATTGCAAACTGAAGACATAGGAACAAAACGATTAATATGTAGTTCAATGAAGTTGAATAAATATTAGAAAGACCAAGAACCAACTTCAACGATATATCTACCATCCTTGCTCCCATAGAATTGCTAGTTGTGGCAGCAGCAGTCGGATGAAGCGGAAGATGAGGATGGTCCACCTGAGGGTCTCTACCAAGTTTCATACCAAACCCCCAAGGTACACCTGAGAATGTTTTTATTATTATAACTAGTTGTGGTAGTAGTATCAGAAGAAGGAAGAGTGAGAAAGAATATGAGGATGGTTCACACAAAGGTCTGGACCAAATTTCATACTAATACAGCATGGTACAGCAGAGAAATTAATAACATATCAGGGACTCAAAGACGGACCTTCCAACCGACCGTGTGTCTCATAGAGATGTGCAGATGTATTTAAAACATCGTTCTTTATTTCTAAAACCAAACAAATCTTTTGGACACCTTATACATTAGCCACGGTCTTCTAGACTAGTTCCCCAACCATCGCAACATTTCACCTTTGGCAGGCCTCTGTCAAGGTTGACTATGGGAGTAACAGCCTTTTGTCGATACTACCTGAACAGTAAGATAGTTATGAGAGATTGTTTTGCGCGAGAACTCACACATACTCTCTTTCCCATCAACCATTAGTGCTAAGGCTGTCGTTCTCAACCTTTTCCAATCAACCCCCGCCATTCATCAGCGTCATTCACCCATGATACCGAAGATTCATTCTAGCGACATAATACGGAGAAAATTATCTCAAAATCTGCGATCTCCTCGGCAACAGGAATATCCCATTTATTATTACCCCCCCTCTCATTTCCTGCTCAACTGTTATCAATGTAATCCATTCAGCCTATTCCATTATGAAAAATAGGTCAGTCAGGGACGTGGCAATTATAACAAACACCCATGGCTCATTAACACACACTTTGAAATCGAATAAAATTCCCCAACTCGGATTTTGAAATTATTCCCCCCCCAGGAGTTGAGAACCACGATGATAAGAGAACACCAGCAGTTCTGGCCAAAATTCAAACTCGATTTTATCGATTTGATGCTGATGACAGTTACGTTATCAAACACCTTCACCACTCTCTATTCTCTCTCTCTCCCTTCCCCCTCTCTCTCTCACAAATATTCTAAGTTGGTTCTCAGAGAGCCACGGAAAGAGCAATGCTACAAAAAGAGCGATGTTAGAGATAAATATGGATCAGAGGGAGAACTAGAGTGAACGATATTTCGCAAATAATCAAGCAACAAAAATGGACTTGGGCTGGGTACTTGGAGAGTTGAGATGACAACCAATGGAGCGAAAGACTACCCGATTGGTGCTCATAGTAAAGTAGGAAAAGATCAAGCACACACAAGATAGAGGGGTGAAATAGAGAGGTTTGCCGGTAAGACGTAGCCGAAGTTAGCACAGTCGTGGTCGTCATGGAAGGAGATGGAAAGGCCTCTGTCCTGCAACGCCATGAAAAGGAGAACCCTACAACTAGAAGACGGATAACAATTGTATGGCATGTCTCCTGTAACTGAACCCTTCCCATGTAACTGATGCATAACCAACATGAATGATAAGTGTCGGAAACACTCCAAATACAACCAAAATAATTTACAAAGACCAGCCACAAGTGTTGAGATTGGAGCCTCACTTCCACCACTGAAATGAACAAACAAAGATAAGAAAAACAAATAAACATACAAGCATTAACAGATAAAAACCGCAAAAATCACCAACAGATAGATTAACATCTAAATTAATAGTAATTTATATATAAAACGATTTTAAAACCCACAAACTAATAACACATCGTTGATAATGTTGCGAAAACTGAAATTGAAAAAAAAAGGATTAGTAAAAAATCATGCTATGAATGGAACAATCGTAAATAAGAAAAAAACGGGAAAAAAAGTATGAATATTATTGGGTGGGGATTTCCAGCCAGAAAAAAATACGCACTTCCCAAATCTAAATAAAGACCCGAATAAATCTAATCGTCTGCCAAAAGAAATCCGAAGGGTAGAAACATGAACGATTTTTTGCGAATATATCCTTTGATATATATATATATATATATATATATATATATATATATATATATATATATATATATAACTAGAAAAACTAAACGCTCAAATTCTCTATCTCTCTGGTTTCCTTGGTGGCCGAAGATAGCAGACTGCCTCCATAATGAAAATCATTAAGACGGGGTTGTGACTGGTCATGGAACCAGAGATTCAGTTTGTTGAAGTGAGTTTTATGTTGAATAAAGGTTCATCATCGCTTGAACATTTTGATACGAAAGTTAAAGAAAAAAAGGTTATGACTCTTCGATAAAATTACAAACGAATGAGAAAACGTTTCACATTTGTTGAAACATCTGAGAAAAAGTTTGATTTGACTTGCATATTTTTGATTACTTCAACTTCAATTTTTGTTCCACGCCCTCATAAATATGTTTGTTGATCAAACAAAGAACTACTCCCTAATAACTTGCGATGAATCTGGAACATGTTTATAGTGCCCCTTAGTAGATCACAACGGTTGGTCCAATCCTTGCAGATGAAATTTCATCCCGACAAATGCAAGGCAATACACATAGATAGAAACAGCTCAAGAAGAAACTATACTATGTTTAAAGATGACAGAACACAGCACACACAGTGGAGAAATGCAGTGGAGAAAGATCTTGGCGTTTATGAAGACAACCCACGTGCCTTCACTGTGAGTAAACAAAGCAAATTGAACACCCACGGTCACTTAAGACACTATGTTCATTCTACTTTATAAATCTCTGATAGGTCCTCATCTGGAACTTGCTTCTTGCATATGGTCTCCTCACATAAAATACAACTCAGATGCCGTGAAATAGTACAGAAGAGAGCCCAGACACCCTAGAATACATAAGAAAACATGCTGACTAATTGGAATTCTATAGAATCTGGAACAATATACCTGTAGTGGATACTGATGTCCACTGCTAAAAATGCCACTATAAGAAAATGCTGACTTTATTTATCTACATTAAACCTAGGGGAATCAACCATGAATTACGAACTCAGACTTCCACTGGTGTTAGAAAAAATTCTTCTTGGGAAGAGTATCAAACACATGGAACAGCCTGAGTCAAATCCAAGAATATTGAAATTTAAAAAAAATAATCTAAATTCTGATATCTGTCATACCAAGTTTAATCACCAATTTCCTCATTAATTTGATCCCAGGTAACTAAACCGAAGCTGTCTTAATGAAGCAATTAACTACTGTCAAAAAAGCCTATCTTACGTACATTCCGAGTACATTTTTAGTACATATTTTCATATATAGAAACAAAACTCACTTATTGTTATAGTTTCTAATTATAATGTGTTGCTGAGAAGTCTATTGTTAAAGGGTTCATCATTAATTACTGGTTGCTAGTAGTTGAGGCAACCACATAGACATAAATGGATGGTGGACACATCGTTGAACTTATGGTTTATGAATACAACGCATTGTTTATACTCGTACATAAGTTGAACATATACAAAGGTCTTCTTTTGATTCTTGGTCCAGAAATCTTTAATTTATGATATGCTTGCTTGATCCAAGTTCGTGAGAATAGCGTTATGAGAAATGAGAGTCAGGAAAACTCCAAGCTTCCTGGTACATGAAGCATTTATAGAAGCAGTCTGTATCGTTGGATACGTTCGCCAGCCTTCTTCAGGTGTGGACTGCATTCAATTACCTTGAGAAGTTGCCCCGTACTTTACCATCTCTTTTTCATTTCGACTGAGACTTTGAAACTAAAAGAGGGAGAGATTCGAGATTGAAAAATTCCATTTGGGATAGTTTGATGATTGGCACGTCTGCCTCACGTGTGGAAGGTCCTCTTTTCGATTCCTGGTATGTGTGGAGAGCGTGGAAAACAGTGGGACAAATTTCGCTATGCAACGAGCAGCTGATCGAGTACACTCTAAGCTGTGAAAGGGGTGGAGGTATTACTTCGGTGGAAATGCATCCCACCAAGGGTGTAATCATATAAAAACTTGTAGGAGTGAAGTTCCAGTCTCCGCTTCAAACCACTCCGCTTTTATGAAAGACCTTAAACCGCTGTAGCTTTGAACCGTGTCTGTGGGCATCAGTATTTAATCATATTTTCTTTTGTTCATCCGTTGGCAAGATGTGTCCCAAGGTATCAAAAAAGCCTGAAAAAGATCGTGAAGGTGTTAGGTGAAGCGTAAAACTCGCAGACGGGAGGTTATTCTTTGGATTTCATCATCATCATCATCATCATCATCATCATCATCATTCTTTTAGCGTCCGTCGTTGGACATAGACCTTCCCCAGGATTTGCCACACCTCCCTATCATGGGTGTCACGGAGCCAGTACTTCCTGAACCTGTCTAGCTCGTCTCTCCATCTAATATTTTGCCGGCCTCGGTTGCGCATGTGGTCTCAGAGGATCCATGTCGTGAGTCGCGATGTCCATCGATTGTCTGTCATTCTTGCAACATGGCCAGCCCACCGCCATTTGAGATTTTTTATGGTTTCTATGATGTCCCTTACTCTTGTCTTTTCTCGGATGTACTGTGCTGTTTTGTGGTCTCTCCATGTGAGGCCTAGCATTATTCTTTCATGTGCACGTTGCATGGTTCTCAATTTGCGGGTCTGTCTCTTAGTTAGGTTCCATGTTTCAGCTCCATAAGTGACTATTGGGAGGATGCATTGGTTATACACCGTTCTCTTTAGGATTAATGGGATCTTCTTATTTTGAAGGTTGAGCTAGCTCTGCCAAAGGTTTGCCATCCTAGTGTGATTCTTCGCTTGATTTCTTCTTCTTTTGAGGGTCTCATGGAAATTCGTTGTCCTAGGTAGATGTAGTGGTCTACTTCCTCTAGTTGTGTGTCCTCGATTTTGAATTCTTTGGATTTAGGAAAGCTCAAAGGTTTTCCAATATAAATTGATAGTGACCGCTTCTTCACCTTACGCTATCTCAGTTCATAAATGTTTTACTTTCGGATTGTGGGGAAACCTGCTCAAAAGTACACACGCATATATATATATATATATATATATATATATATATATATATATATATATATAATGTGTACTTTAGAGAGTGAGACAGACTCGGGAGTGAAGTTTTTGGTGGTAAGGTTTATTAATCCTTATATGTCAATAGTCCATACATGTTTCGGGATTTCTCCCATCATCAGTGGTGCGTGTTGTGTGAGTGTGAATTAAAATGTACCATGTGGAACCAGAGTCCACTGCCAGGGGCTATGCATTGTGGGTAAGTTTTGTTGTCAGGGCTACTAGAGGCCTCATGCTGAATGTAAGAATGACCAGCAGGTATTGGGATTTTGGTAAAGCAGCAGCAGTTGGTCTTGGGGAGGGCAGAGTGTGTCAAGGTAGGGGGTAGTGTTGTGGAGGTGGATTTTTTGGTATGTTTGGGATAGTGTAGAAGGAGGGGTGGTGGGGTCAAGGAGCTACATAGGTATCAACCTTAAAAGTTACTGAAAATGTTACTGAAAATGTTTTGGCTATGATTTGGACAGGGGTTATAACAGGCTAAGGTGAAGTTTTTCCTATGGGTCTAGGTGACTTTGAAGCTTCCATTATTGAGTGTGTCTAAGATGTGGGTGTGAGGATATTAATGGTAGGAGTTGTGTGTATTAGTGTTCTGTGTGGTGCGGGTTGTTCAGTTTAGTATTTAATCCATTAGGATATAGGGTTTTAAGTTTGTTGATCCACACGTGTTTTTCTAGAACTTTAGTTATGTCAATTGGAGTAGTTTTTTCTATTTTTTCTATGATGGTGAAGCTAGCGTCAGTGGCAAAATTGTGGTCAGGTGTGCGAAAGTGTAGTTCTACAGGAAGTGGGCTACGATTATTTTTTGACTTAATCCTATGTCTATAATTGTTGAGTCTAATATTAAATTGCCACTCGGACTTGCCAATGTACTGTAACTTACATCTATTGCACTCTAGAAGGTATATAATGTTCTTACTGCGGCAGTTGCTATTGTGGTATATGTGGTAACTCTCTTTTGTGGTGGTGCTTGTGAATGTGTTGGTGTACTTGAGGTGGTTGCAACATAGACTGTTTCTTATGTTGCAAGGTGTGCAGAATTTAATTGTTCTAGGTGTATTTTTGTGTACGACTTTATTGTTAACGATAGTATTGCTACTGATCATGTCTCTGATGTTTTTGGGTCTGCGGTAGGAGATAACACATGGGTCTGTGAATGTTTCTTTTAGATCTGTTTTGATCGTGAGAATGTTCCATCTATTATTGATGATGTGTGCTAAGGGTGGGAGTGTGTTGCTGAAGGTTGTTATAAGGGGTATGCGGTTGGGTTTGTTATTGTGGGACAGTAAAAGGGTTTCATCTCTGGGTATTCCAGTCGCTTTTTTTATTTGTTTTTTTTTGTGTCATCTAGTGGATAACCTCGTTGGGTGAAATATTGTATTAGGTATGTTTATATTTATATATATATATATATATATATATATATATATATATATATATATATATATATATATATATAAATATAAATTCTGTCTTGCAGTACTCGGTGGGTTCATGAAAGAGATGTAATACATCGAAACAGCTGTCTGTGGATGACACAATATATATATATATATATATATATATATATATATATATATATATATATATATATATTTATATATATATATATATATTATTAATTTCGACTAGTTTTTACCTTCATCCTAACTTTCAGCTGCTTTTTATCACAACTTAGAATAATCCAACGGTAACGATTGAACAGTGCAATTCAATTCAACCAAGAATAAATTCGATACCTATATGTTTGTATTGTGGATGTGAAGTGATTCAGTAACATAAAGGTATGGTCACTTCCAGATTGCAGACCCCCTGGATACTTTGAGATCAAAACAGAATCACATAGACACACTACACCAGTATACCAGGTTTTGGCAATTAACCGATAATCAATTCGAAAAACGGTAAAAGCACGCATACACCAACCTTTCAAGAAAAGTGAAAGAAGTTTTACCCACTATCAACCAAAAAGATTAAATGAAAACAATATACCTAGCCGACCCTGCCTCATATATACCAATACCTATCCATTAAATGCTCGACACCACTTCTTCATCCAATAATAAAAATATCAAAATCTACTTGTCCCTGGGAAATGACTATTCTAGTCCTTTACTGCCTTTTTTATCTAAGACAAGCGAAATACTTACAGAGACAGGAAATAAACACCCCCAGACCTAGCTTCTCACAGACCCATCTCACTTCGAACCAAATGTTACCCTCACTTACACAGATACAGACACTCCCCATCTTGCTCCTTCTAAACATCCAAACACAGAAATGTTCACATTCCCTTTTTCAGTGTCGAACATGTGATCAGCAAATTTTTCTCTGTGAACCGCCGGAAACATTTTTCACCTGAAAAAGATAGCTGACTCCCGTCGAAATACATTTAACTACGACTATAGAATAATAACAAATTAAGATGTAACGCCTATCTCTTGAGTTTTTCTCTTCCCCTCCCAATTGACACTTTCATCTTTTATGTATATATGTAAGTATGCGCACGCGTGTGTGCGTGATGCCCATGATAGAGAAGTCTGGCGATTCTCGGGAAGTTCTTTGTCCAATGACAGGCACTAAAATGATGATGATGATGATGATGATGATGATGATGATGATGATGATGATGATGATGATGATGATGATGATGATGATGTATTTATACTCTATATCGATGTACCAAAACTATTCCTGGAAACTCCCAAGTTAAAAAAAAAAAGAAAAAAAAAAGAAAACCCCTTAAATACTCTAAACTGCAGACCGGTGCACCTTATGCGCTGAACACAGAATATTTACCACATATTATTACGTCACTCGAATGCAGGTAATTTCTGAAGAGAAGAAAAAAAAATCAATAATTGGAGCGGTCATTTCTAAATTTCCCCAGCATGATACATTACAGACCAACAGCTCCCAAGTAGGGTCCCCGGATCCCTGGGCGGAGGAGATCAATTAAAGTATTATTGGGGGCCATCAAACTCGTCGAATTGGTGGAGCTTTCAAAAGCAGAAACTACACATAATAAAAACAATCACTTCATAACAGCAACTGCGTATAAAGAATGATAAAATAAAGGTTGTTTCCTGTTTTCCACTTTTTAAAAAGTATATCTTGGAAGAAACAAATTATATCAGCTTCTCAGTCAAACCCTAAAAAGGAGGAAAATAATGTCCAGCTCGACGTGGCACCGGATGGGGAGAATGTGCATATAAGCTGGTCTAGCCACCCTAGTCTGTATTGCTTACTGTCAAACCCATCGTACACGGATTTAAAACGGGTGAAACACTTTGCCTTTTCAAAGATGATACATACGTTTTTAGTCTGAAGCTTTGATGTGCAAAATTTAACTTATGCACGAGGAGTGTGGACAGTTTACTTTTTTTTAATGTTTGTTCATTCATCTATGAAAAAAAACAAAACAAAAAAAAAAAACAATTTCATATGTAATTCGATCGCTCTTGCTTGGTTCATAAAGAAAACAATTAATAACTATACAAACTCTTGGTAACAAATAGCAAAACTATTAAATAATGAATTGTTATTCAATAATTTCCATTCATAAAATACCGCTCCTTCACTCACGCACACACACACACACACACACACACACACACTTATCTATTTATACATCTCCATGTGTCACTTGAACAGACGTTGTTTTCGCCCATAGACATATTGAAGCTAAAAGGCATTCAAAGTCCTCGTTGACTATTGGGAGAACAATACGCGTGTGGACGACCTCACATGTTGGATGTTAATCATCTCATTCGACCTAAATCGACATTCTGGAAATACACGCTGATATTTGGAGGGATACCCTCCGTCCGTGAAGGCAGAAAAGGAACAAACATAAGAGAGGATGATGTTTGTCAACATTTCTTCACATAAACGCAAATACTACAGTATGGTTATTTTCTTTTAAAGTCTCTCTCTCCCTCGCGCCTTTTCCTCCTTCTCTCTATCATTCTTGTTTATGTATAACTAACTACGTTTTTCGAGTGAAATTATGTTCTTGTGACAAAAGGGGATATCCAGGGAGTCCTGGATACTCCTCCTCTGTTAGGGCAAATCGTGATTAATCTTTTTTTTAAAAAAATATCATCTCATATAAGTAAGATGTCGCCAGTCATATTATAAACAATTTAATTTATTTTTAAATTTTTCATTTCTGTGGTAAGTTTCTGATTATTTTTTAAAAACTTCTTTTGCTAGTTATTTACTATTAAGATGTAAGGGAAAAATACCGGATCACATATTACTTTCTTGTTGTTGAAATGCTTGAAATTTGTTTACTTTTACAAATATTTAATCATCTTGTGTGTTGTGATATTTGTACCGCAGAAAAAGTTTTCCAAGTGAAATCGAGTTTTTGCAATTATTATTAACTGGGTTAGGCCTTAGGAAAATAAAGTCGTTGACAAGATATCATCACTCTGGCATATATATATATATATATATATATATATATATATATATATATATATATATATATATATATATATATATATATATATATATATAATGGAGTGAGGATCTGCTACATAAACACGTTTATGTTTCTGTCCTATTCGGGCTTCTTCATTTACCTGAATCTCGAAGAGGACAGAAACATGAACGTGTTTGTGTGGCAAATCCTTACTTCATCATATTTTAAGCTGTATTACTAAATCAACTTAATGTTTAATGCTTGATATGTCGATCATTTTATAAAATAAACCTATCACACATGAGATATTGTATTGTATTATATCATGATATATTGTACTCTTGATTTATATTATATATATATACACATACGCACACACATATATATATGGTGTGTGAATTATATATATAAAGAAATGAATGCATGATCCGACAAAATAATTTCAGATTGCATTATATCAAATTGAAACACTTTGAAATACCTCCCATTATTGAACGGTGAATGTATCATTTGGCTTAGATATCGTAAATGGAATAAAAACACGCTTACACAAGCACACATTCACACAAACATATATATATATATATATATATATATATATATATATATATATATATATATATATATATATATATGTCAGTGATCAAAGTATATAATCTTGTGAAAGGAAATATTAATTTATGGAGTGTCCCCATATAAAGTACAATGCCAAGTAAAGGCAAATTAAACTAATATATCAATTATTTATCTATACGCATAGCGGCTTAAATCCATATCATGTCACCCTGAAAACCACGCTGTTGCAGGGAGTGAAAAGAGGGCGATGGTAACACGAAAACTATTGTATGTCAGCCACCCTATCCACCAGCACAGCAACCCCCAACCCACAGTAAAAAATGCCAGGAGTATAAAAAAACAAAAAAACTGTCTGAGTCAAAAACACTGCCCTCCCACCAGCACGGTAACATCTATTTTCATTCTAAAAATGTGTAGGGGATGGACATAAGATTAAAAGTACATGAGGATCTTTTTACTCTGGCATTCTATAGTCCAGCCATTCCCATGGTCCGGTGGATTTTGAATCTACCATCATTAGTCTGTGAACTGCCTGCAGGGTGATGCTGTTATCAGCTCTAAGGTACTGAACTTTGTTTACACTGCAACCGAGTGTTTTGGAGACACAGTCTTACTAATCTAATATTTTCAGCTGTCTTTTTATTAGCATTAAACATTATCTATGCTTGGAAACGTGGTATTACTGGAAGAAATTCGATGAAGGAATTTCTGTTTGTGTAAGTACGTTGGGATGGGACTGTTGTCTGTGTATGATTTAAAGAAACAGGTTTGTTTTTTTTCGCTGAAAAAAATGGATCTTAAAGGTCAATTTCTCTAGTCCGACATTTCTTGGAGTCCGGAAATGGTCTGGTCCCCAATCTGCCGGATTAAAGATGTTCGATCACATACAGAACCTAGGCCGGCAGAATATTAGATGGAGGGACGAGCTAGACGGATTCAGAAAGTACTGGTTCCACGACGCCCATGATAGAGAAGTGTGGCGAATCCTGGGGAAGGTGTATGTCCAACGACGGATGTTGGAAGATTGATGATGATGATGATGATGATGATGATGATGATGATGATGATGATGATGATGATGATGATGATGATGAACCTAGAGTTAAAACTTGAAGCGAATGAAGAATAGGTTGGGGAAAGGAAGGGAAATTTTGAAAAAAACAAAACAAAACAAAACAATTTACGCCGAATGCGAAGAAGAGTAAAATGAAAGAAAAAATAAAGGACGAGGAATAAAATAAAGAGGAAAGACGAATGATGGTGAAGGAGAAAATGAAAGAAAAAGATGAAAAAGGAAAGAAGGAACAATTTTATCGTAAAATAATGATAGATCTATGTGGGCAGAATGACATAAAATGATAATTGTTTTATCGAGTTGCATTTTATTAATCCGCAGAATTTGAATCGGTACTGCTTCTTTTTGACAACTGTTTATGATGGCAAGCCTTTGGCAGAGCTAGCTCAACCTTCAAAAATAAGAAGATCCCATTAATCCTAAAGAGAAAGGTGTATAACCTATGCATTCTCCCAATAGTCACTTATGGAGCTGAAACATAGAACCTAACCAAGAGACAGACCCGTAAATTGAGAACCATGCAACGTGCACTTGAAAGAATAATGCTGGGCCTCACATGGAGAGACCATAAAACAGCACAGTACATCCGGGAAAAGAAACGAGTTAGAGACATCATAGAATCCATAAAAAATCTCAAATGGCGGTGGGCTGGCCATGTTGCAAGAATGGCAGACAATCGATGGACATCACGACTCACAACATGGACCCCCCGAGACCACATGCGCAACCGAGGCCGGCAAAATGTTAGATGGAGAGACGAGCTAGACAAGTTCAGGAAGTACTGGCTCCGTGACGCCCATGATAGGGAGGTATGGCAGATCCTGGGGAAGGTCTATGTCCAACGACGGACGCTAAAACACTGAAGATGATGATGATGATGATGATGATGATGATATATTTTCGTGATCTTCTAGTGTTACTATAACATCTCTCTCAGGCTTCATACTTGCAAGTAAGGAGTAATGAATGAAAAACAGTTAACGTGAAGGTGGAAATCCAGGATTTCGATCAAGGTGAGGAGTTTATCCAAATGGAAAGATGTCAACAACAAGATCCGGTATTTTTCACGCACATTCGAGTCGTAGCTTTTTAGCAGTCGAATTGACATGAGAGTAAGATAGAGAAAAGTTATCAAATGAATTTACATCAGAAGCAATCCATAAAACAATTACGAAGAATAAGACGGGAGAGATCTCACTTGTAATAGATGAAAAAGAAAATAATGATTTTTCTTTCTTGAAAGGTTGATTTTCGATGATTTGGGATTTATTTTCAAAAAATCTTGAGTGCGCTTTGACCTAGTCATGACACCCCCCCCTCACACTCCCTGAATCTCTGCCCGCTCGTTGTTATGTTTGTACACTAAACAAAGTTTTTCGAGTGAAATTTGTTTGTTAAGGGGGAGTGACTGTGTCTTTTATAAAGGAGTTTTTTTTTCTATGATAAAACCTGATCTTTTTTTCCTGGATTATGTTAAACGAAGTGTTTTAATCACTTTATGGTAATACTCTATTCTTATAGTAATACTCTATTCTTCTCTTGCTCATACGGACCTGATGTGACATGTAGAATAGAGCGAGACCAGTGCATGAGTCGCTGGAAACTAATTTGAGTTTCTACATTCCAGATCAAGGAACACCCGAGTGAAGTCGGGGCAGTGGGGGTTGCACAGTCGGAAGGTGAAAAAAAAAATGAGTGTTATAGACGAGGAAAATAGCCTGACTAAACTGTTCACACGTACGCGGAAAGGCCAGTAGGAGTGCACCGTTGCTACAGCCTCCTTGGCGTGTTTGTATCGTACAGCAAAAACAGGATATTATGCATCAGGTCTGTGTGAGCATGTTTCTGAAAAAGATAAACCCAGAACCGTTGAACAATTTGCGACTGAAATCCAGCGGCCTTGTTCCCCACTAAGCAAAACTGAAACAGAAAAAAAAAATGTAGGAAACGTTCTTAGATTAATATGCAACAGATACTGCATTGTATTGGAAAATTCATTGTCATAATTTTGAAACTCTCCTAGACCCAACCCCTCTAAGGCAGTGCTTTTCTTTTAACCTCATCTTTCCCGCTACACATCGATGAAATATTAAAGAAATGCACCCCCCCCAAAAAAAACTATTTCTGCCACTCCTCTATGAAATATTTGGATACAAAAACTATCCCTGCCACAATACTTTTATTTCCTCGACGTAAACAAATTCAATGATATTCCAAGCCACCGTTGACGGGATATTTCGAGACAAAGATTTAGATGAGGATAGTTTGCATCGAAATATATCATTGCTGTGTGATAGAGATGGTTTTTGCATGGAAAAACTTCATTAATCTGTGGCATGGGATGAATACAGTAGTGAATCAAAGCCGGGTACGTCCCATCGGTCATCAAGTGAATCATTGTAGTACGTCCGTCCGGTAGCGTTGACGCAATCATACAAAAGTCAAAATAGACCCCACCCGAGATTTCAAAATATTTCTGCGATCCTATATCATCTTCTGGGGGTGTCTTGATGAAAGAGTCCACTAAATCTCCCCAAAATGCGAAAAAATATCTCCTCACTTCCCCCCATCCGAATCAAAAAGTGTTTTTAGAAGATTTCTAGGGTAGTTCGAAGGCGAACTTCGAAAGATTCTTGGCCAAAAGGTATGCTCGGCACAGACACTAGATTAAACGGTTATCCCCACCCAAAGTTTTTGAAAAAAACCCACCCTATTTATGAAATTAAGATTGCTGACAGGGTGTTGATACAGAGTAACCACGATCACAGCCCCGACAGAACAACCAGTCAAGTAGCAAAATATATTCCTCCTTTTTCACTCGGTTGTTTTCTAGTGTCACCGCTCCCGGACATACCATATTATAGAACTGGATGAGTGCTCACTCGTGCAATTTGCGAGGTTTTAAGCGAAATGCCCGAAAAAATGCTTGGAAAACTGATGATCAGTCAGATAAATATCAGATGAATATGGGGAATGCTGCGAGACATCATATCCCAATCCTCTTACTTTAGACACGGTCAGCTAACAGCTTGAGCGTCCGTAAGGGGGTTCATTTGCCCCCCTCCCCGGAAAAGTACTACAACTCATTTAATCTGCTTGTTCATCATGATGAAGTAATATAAGTAATGTACTCAAAAAGATACCACTGGAGACAAGAAATTCCAGAATTTATAAATCACCTTTATTGCTATATTAAACAAAGAACGTGGAAGTGAAGAAAGTAGAAAACTACATCAACCTGGGACGACGAATATCGATGAAATCCCCAAAAGAAGAAGAAATCGAGCGGAGAATAATTATAGGATGGCAAGTCTTCGGCAGAGCAAGCTCAATCTTCAAGGATAAATAAATCCCAACTGTCCTAAAAAGAAAAGTATCCGACCAATGCATCCACCTGATAGTCACCGATGGAGCTGAAATATAAAACCTAACCATAATACCGACCCTCAAACTAAGAACCATGCAACATGCACATGAAAGAATCATACTCAGTATCACATGGAGAGATCACAAGACAACACAATATATCAGGGAAAAACAGGAGTCCGAGACATCATAGAATTCATTAGAAACCTTAAATGGTAATGGGTTGGTCAGATTGCAAGAATGGCAGACAAGCGATGGACATCACAACTCACAACATGGATCCCCAAAGATCAGATGAGTAACTGAGGCTGGAAGAATACAAGACGGACAGACGAAATAGACAAGTTCAGCAAATATTAGCCTTGCGACGCTCATGATAGAGGGTTCTGGCGAATCCTGGGGAAGGTCTATGTCCAACGATAGACGATAAAAGACATGATGATGAAACAAAGAACAAAATCATTGTAACATACACCAAACTATATTTATGACTTAATTTATGAAGTGCATTTTATTTTAGTTGATTTTATCTCGGGAATACTCATTATGCATAACCCAGATAAACGAAATAAAGAGTAAGCCTCCAACGAAAATATCCTTCGTGTCTGCCTCCGAAATATATCCTTTTGCAGCCCCCAGGCAAAGTGGCAGCGAACCTCCCAGGCTGACGGGTATGGGGTCTGTGACTGTCATGGATCATTTCTCTCAGTTAATGGGGTGACGATTTTTTCACCTTTTAAACTTTTCTTTCTGCCAAGATGACATGATATGGTCGCTGTTATAAACTCTTGAAAATTAGAAATGTCTCCTACCCACCATTTGAAACAATAAACTCTTCCACAGTAACGAGTTTTTACATTTCTTTTCTAATCATCTAATAGAATTCAAATTCAGGTTGTCTCCGTTTCCGGAAACTCGCTTTACGCCTCTTTTTGCTTTTTTGGAAAAAGGCAGAATGTGTTCAGATTTGTTTTGCAGCCAGTCATTATAGTGGCAGCGCACACCTTCTCCCCCTCTCTTCTACACCCCTATCTCCTGTACCTCCTGTCACAACAAGTTCCAATGTCTCAGCCTGACATACCATTCTCACAATTTTGGGGGTCAGGGAATGCTAAAAAAATAAAATATACAAATTAATGGTAATTGCTTTTTCGCTTTAAATTCACTTCTATCTCTCTCATTTACGATTGGATTTGATAGGATCATTAATTTCGGAAAACGAGGAAACTTGTATGTGCATGAATTTTTTCTTCTGGTATTAACTTGATGTAATACTATTTTTCAGAGTCGAACTTGAAAAGACCAGGTCCTGATCGGGAGGTCACTTTGTCGAGATGCCAAAAAGCAAAGTGCTGAACAAACATGTTTTGGCGGCCCTCGTTCCGGGGGCCCGGGTGGACAACACCACCTTCGAGATCGCCGTGGATACAGACGCTGACGCCCCGACGGTAGTCTTTAACGTAGGTGGGGTGATATTCGAAACGTATCGTTCTACGCTTTGCCGACACACCGATACGAACGTGTCCGATGAAACCTTCTTGGAGAAATTTTACCGGCACACCCAGAACGATTACTTCTTTGACCACGATCCCGTTTGCTTCTCGGCTGTCCTGGAGTACCTAAGGACCGGGGAACTTCACTTGCCACCGAACGTATGCGGACCTGCCCTGAAAAAGGAGCTGGACTTTTGGGGGGTGAGCGAACACCTTATACAAAACTGTTGCTGGAATACTTACGATTCTTGGAACAGTACCTACGAGTCCTTACAACAGTTGGAAAGGGACCGTAAAAAGATTTTTGTTGAGTACGAACCAGCAGATCCAGATGAGTTAACGAAGTGGGAAAAGTTTTGCAGAAATACATGGAATTTACTCACCAATCAATCATCATCTTGGGGAGCTAGGGTGAGTAATATTTGGCACTATTCTTATTTATTTGATCCATTTCGATCAATTCACTTCTATCTCTCTCTTTTTCTGTCTCTGGCTATTCATCTCTTCCCCACTCCCTCTCTCTCAGTGTATTCCTTTTTATCTATCTATCTATCTATCTATCTATCTATCTATCTATCTATCTATCTCAGTCCATTCTTGTTCATCCATCTATCTATCTCAGTCAATTCTTGTTTTACTATCTATCAGTCTATTCTTGTTCATCTATCTATCTTTCTATCTATCTATCTATGTCAGTCAGTTCCTATCTATCTATCTATCTATCTATCTTTCTATCTATCTATCTATGTCAGTCAGTTCCTATCTATCTATCTATCTATCTATCTATCTATCTATCTATCTATCTATGTCAGTCAGTTCCTATCTATCTATCTATCTATCTATCTATCTATCTATCTATGTCAGTCAGTTCCTATCTATCTATCTATCTATCTATGTCAGTCAGTTCCTATCTATCTATCTATCTATCTATCTATCTATCTATCTATCTATGTCAGTCAGTTCCTATCTATCTATCTATCTATCTATCTATCTATCTATCTATCTATCTATCTATCTTAGTCTATTCTTGTTTGACCTATCTATCTCTGTTTCGGTCTCATTCAGTCCATACCTATCTATCTCTGCCCCCTATAGCCTTGAGCCAAACTAAGCAAAATGCACTCAATAGCCTGTGCTCCCTTGATGGCTGAAACAGTTATAAATTTCTCACCGGTGATTTTAAGAATTGTGATCCTCCCAACGCCCATTTCCTTCCATTTGGCCATGTTACCGTATTAAATTAAGTTCAAAGATCAAAAGTCAAAATTTCCGATGCTGATTTCAAGGCAAGCAAGCTCAGTCTCCCCATTGCACAACCGTAGACGTCAAAGATGGCCAAGGGTTCCATTCATTTTCATGTACGTGTGTTTATGAGTTTTAAAAAAAAATATATTTGTTTATCTATTTGTATGTTCCAGCGCCTCTGGTCATACCGTTTTATCTACGGACATGAAAATTGGCATCAGTACTCTAATGGACCTCTTCTAAAAATGTTCTGTTTGATTTTTGGAAAAAAGCCCTTTTTTTTACATTTTTGGTGCCTTGTTCTGAAGTGTTCATAGAATTTATTCTGACCATATTTATTTATTCATTTATTTATTTTACATCAATTCGCATTTCACGCTAGTGAGTCTCTTTCTAACCTACAATCTTCGGTCCTATTCCGGAAATACCTAAGGGCAGGGGGTACTGTAAAACGATAATTACCATTACTACCCTCTAGAATGATCTCGTGCTGGCAATTAAGCTAGCCTAAAGTCTGTAAATCATTTAATGAAAGAATGCGCCTACCCTTGAGAAATAGTCAGCAGGTTCGTCAGTCAAACTACTTCGTTCGTCCTGTGAGTTCGATCCTTGCTACAAATCCTTACTGTAGCCTGTAACGGACTGAGTTTAAACTTAATAATTCATACGTGTAATAAGAGTCGTATCTGTCACACTTATAATATCAGTAGTAACCATCATCCCTCTGCTTCCCTACCTTCTTAAAAACTACATAATTTTTCTGCCCATCGTCTTTTCTACCCTCTTTTGAAACTACCTACCTTCTGTCTCCCCACTCTCCTCTTTCATCCTCTTATCAAATTACTTGACTATTTTTGCCCTCTTCTTTCCCATCTTCTCATTGACATACCTTATTTTCTTCTGTCCTGTATCCCTTACTACTGTGTCACGCTTATAGTATCAGTGGCACTCATCAGCCAATCCTGTTGTAGTACACATGATAAACGAGTGATCATTAACTAGAATCGATTCATAAAGAATCAGTGGGGACGAAAGTAACCATACGGCTATGAATTGTTAGGGGTGAACGTTCCGTAGTTCACGGTTATGAATTTTCTGGGGGGTAATTTTTTGGGACGAAGTGTATACTGCTATGAAAAGTTTGGGATATGTTGTTGCGGGTGAAGTCATCGGATTCCCTGAAACGCCACATTACCTAATTGCCCCGATGACAGTTTCTGTTCACGGAACGAAAAATGATTGAATGGATAGAAAAAAAAATCATCAATGCATGTCATGTTCCATATTCTCTTCTGTCGGTCGAACCTGAACAACAAGTTTTAAAATGATTCTTCATTTGTCGATGAAAAAGCTAAATCAAGTGTTACATAACGGACTCTAATATCATCCTGATTTATGTCCTAGTAGATCAACCATTAATAATCTCTTGACTAGTATTTATTTCATCTTGAATGTTTTGAAGCTTTTTATAGCAACTGACTCATATCGTCAATCTATGGCAACAAGTGAACAGCCGATAAAAAAAACAAAAAACACTAGACTGCTGCAGGGTCAAACACCCCCCCCTTTTAATCTGACTGAAAACAATTGCTGCAACATTTGCACAGCTTATATAATAAAAAGGCTCACTTGGCAAGACAGCCGCCAAGCACTCACTTAATCGAGTCTCCGAGTCACGGTGGGGAGGAGTTAATCTTATACATCGGTTTGGTGTAACGTGACGTGTTAGACAAACAGCGAAGCGTTCCCTCCCCTTAATTTGGTGAGGGGTGTTCTTGTTCTTGCTATTACGGGAATAAATGAATCGAATGAGAAATAAAGTAACGAATCGCGCTTGTGCTCGAGCAAGTAAATACTTGGCCATAATTAATTGGTAATCAAATTCACATAGGTGTGGGAATAGAAAGAAAAATATCAGCATCGGGTGAAATTGGTGTCGTTCGTAACACTATCCTGATTTAATTCCCATTAGATTAAGCACCGACCTATTTGCTGAGAACCTTCATGACCTCCAACCAATGCTGAGCGAAGCAGATAAAGAAAAAATGGAAGTTGGCCTTCGCATGAACTTCGGTGAAACAAATGTCATGCACAACAAACACGTCGAAAACAAACACAGCGATCAAGATCGAAAAGGCAGAGCTGGAGAAAGTAGACCACGACATCGGCCTAGGATAGCGTATCTCCATGATATCTTCGGAAGAAGAGGAAATCAAGTAAAGAATCACTCTAGGATGGCAAGCCTTCAGTAAAGCTTGCTCAACATTCAAGAATAAGAAAATCTCAATAGTCCTAAGAGGAAAATTATGGAACCAATGCATCCTCATGATAGTCACCTACAAAGCCAAAATATGAAACCTAACCAAGAGACTGATCCTCAAACTGAGAAGCCTGCAACGTGCACATGAGAGAATCACGCTCAACGTCGTACGGAGGGATCTCAAGACAGCACAATATATTAGAGAAAAATATATCAAATTATGATATCATAGAATCCATTAAAAGAAAGAAAACTTTAATGGCAATAGCTTGCTATGTCACAAGAATGGCAGACAGCCGCTGGATATCATGATTCGCTGCGTGGATCTTCAGGTTATATGAATAGGTTACTTTTGTAGGATTACCAAGTCCGAATTTCGTCGGATCACTAAAATGTCCAATTTTTTTAGGATCACTAAGAAGTCCAAATTTTGCAAAATCACTAAAAAGTCCGAATTATTAAAAAAACAACAACAAAAAACAAAACCAGCGTAGACATTTCCAGAAACAAACTAAAGTACCAATTTAGCACGAACATTTTAAATTGAACCCCTCACTAAAAACCTTCTACGTGGGAGAATTGGAACATTTACTCCTTATAGTTACAGTTAATGCTCATATTGGGTTGGCCAAAAAATTTCTTCTCTTCGAGTATTTACAATAATCGTTCAAATTGGTGTTCATCAACTCCCAGATAAGTTTGTACTCGATACTTGTCTGAAATTTGTTAAATGGTATATTTGAATTATTGTTAGTGGTATGGTCGGGTTATTTACTTTGTGTACATCTTAATTTATTCAAAATGTTTCAGTTGTGTACATTCCGATCTTAGTCGGGTGGTCTTTGTTCTAGAACCTTCGTGGGATGTTCTTTGTTCTTGAACAAAGAATATCCAATGAAGCCCGAAGGGGTACTCGGCTGAAACCTTCTGAGTGAATGAACATGTACCCAAGGTAAAAAGCCTGACCGTATCATATATTATAAGTTATTGGTCGCAGCTAATTGAAACTGGCTATTCATAAAGAATCTTGTGCAATCTTTCAAGTTCTTATCTTTCTTAGCATTGTTCTTTGATGGATGTTATAAGAAATGTATATAGTTTTCTATCGTAACCGTGACGTCTTTTTCGCTCTTGCCAATCTTAAAGCCAGCCGTTTTTCTTTACGATGTTATGGAAAAATGTATAGTTTTCAATCATAGTCAGGATATCTTCAAGAGCTTACCTGCGGCAAAGCAGACCGCGAATTCATGTTATCGCTCGAAATAACAACTTTACCATTTGCCTTACGCTAGACCTTTCTATATCCGCCAGTTGAGTAATATTCGTTTTTATGGCGTCGATTTCTTTTCAGATATTATCTGTATCGTCCGAGTTTTGTAAGTATTTAATATCAGATTCTGTTAGTTATTTTTTTAAAAATTTGATTTCATCATAATACTCTCGAGTGTAAATAGGTTAAGTAGACTATCGTTTTAACAATCGGGACGCCCAGGGATGGTCTTTTCCACGATCTCAGAAAGAATGCTGTAACAAGGCAAAGTGATTTTCCCCTCGTTAAACAGGACTTTTAACCATGGCTGTTGAGTCGGTGCAGCAAACCTTTTTTCTGACTATAATTTGACACCAACTCTTTCATAACTAGCTAAAGTATATCAATTGGTTGGGTAAAATTTGTTTCCTTTGTTCTACACTGAAACACCAAATGTTTTCTATCTTGAATTGTGGTCAAGCTAGTTTATACTTGTCGTCAAAAATGACAACTATATATTTATAATTTTTAATTGCAACGTACTTTCTGCCCTGTATTTTCTTGTATATGTTCGACCCGAATGACTCTAGATATGTTTATGTATTTGCAAGAAAAAATGAGAAATTAAATGAATAAAACATAAAGTGAGGAAGACTAATCTATATTTGGCATTTGATAGTTCTGACCCTTGACAAATCTTACTGAAAAATCATAGGCGTACTCGAGGCGTATAATCCAAGATGATGATGAAATATGACTGACTTCATGGGAATCTTCTTTTTCATGCGAGATACTGTGATGGTGGAGAGAAGTTTTTGGAAATTTACGAAATATTCATTTAATATACTTCCAATGCAAACATCTAGTTCAAATTTACAATGGTGATATATTTTGAGATGAAATTAACAATAACCAAGGAAAAAATATATTATCATTAATTTTGACTAGCTTTTACTTTCACCCTAACTTTTAGTTACCTCCATCACAACATTGAATCAGACAGCAACAATCAAACAACGCAGACAGAAAATAAAGTGCAAGCTCATGGTGAGAATCAAACTACAATCCCTCTAGCCAGACGGGGTCGAGTATTCACCAAGCCACTTTTAACCATTCAGTGACGGGGACTTTATAGTTAAACGGAAGCTGTTTTATCCACATTAAATTTAATTCCTCACATTCCAACCGGTATGCCAAAGTTGTGACAAAAAGCAACTGAAAGTTAGGATGAAGGTAAAAACTAGTCATATTCAATGATAATGTTACAATACTTCATCCAAGAATGGAAATTAAAAAAAAATATACCGTTGTATTAAAAGACTGCTAGGTCTTAGTTGTTAACATCAACAGCGTGGAATATTGGTTCTAATGATACTTGGCATCTTGGTAATGGCCCTGCAGCTTCATAATGTTGCTTAATCACTTCATTCTTCGGTTCGGCCAATTGCTCTTTCCCTTCAACCATTACAACTTCGTTGCAAGAAGATGAAGTAGTGAATGATGACTGTGATGGCAACATACCATAGTGAAGTATTGCTGGAATATAATAAAAGTTTAAATGCAGGCACGGAAAGATGTAGACCTCCATTCATTCTTGACCAACATTTTTATTGTAACTTTTTAATAGCGTCCAAGTACTTTTTTCCCATCGTTACCTTTGTTCATATTCTATGTTGCATCGTATGTTTGGAAATGTGTATCTTTGTGTTAGTAATTGTTGGTTTAATAGCCAAATTCACCAGCAATATGAATTAAAGTAAATGTAAACACCGGACGCATATCCAATGAATATTTTACAAGTGTCTTAATACTCCTTGAGCCATAACTGTATGTCTCATGCAAAAAAAAAAACAAACAAAAAAACACCTTAAGTGGTTGAATCCAGATTTCTCCTAGAAAATTGCGGTTTACCCCATGAAAACGGTTTTACGTGAAAGATATTTCACTGTGGTAGGTTTTGAACTATATTTCCAAAGCGTCCAGTGAATCTGAGAGTAACTAACATATTTATAGGTCCGGCCCAAAAGTAACGTCCGTAATCCAAAGGTACGAAGCCAGAAAAGGGGTGAAAAAAAGATTTTTGCATTTTCTTCCTCTCCCCTACTAAAAACTAGCCAAGCTACGGCTCAAAACAGAAAATGAAACAAATGATTTTCACATCAGAATCTTCTTCAATCATGCTAATAACAAATGGCACAAAGGTTTCTCAAAAAACTCCGTTTTTTCGCCACTCATCACGTGGTCATTGAAACAATTGCTGCAGTAAGTTGAAGCAGCAGTAAAATAACCCGAACACACAAACACCCCCTACCGTTCTCTTTCTTGGAGTATCAGCAGCCTGCGCAGAATGAGACCATTTTTCAATGAAGCTGAAAGGAGTTGAATTATGCGAATAAAACAACAAATTTCAAGCAATCAAAGCAAGAAATATTCTTAGTTGTTTGGTTAAAAAATTTCTTAATTCCTGATTAAATCCTGACAGGCCTAATTCATATATTCTACAAGAAATTACTGGAAAACCGTCCAGTAGGCTTTTATATATTAATGAAAATCAACAGGTTTGTGCTCAGCTTAATCACCGAACTTCTATAATCGCTGTGGCCAAATTGAAGCTCTTGCAAAACGGACTTGCAGTCAAAATATCTAAATAGGATGTATGAGTTCGGTATATTGCATTTTAACGAGTCAAGAACGGCCAAAAAAAATCGCCAAAAATAGCTACTCACGATTTTTACTAAAAATAATACTCCCGGAATATATCCATATTGCAGTATTTTACAAGCATGAGAATCAGTTGACCCGAAGAAAGACTACTTCCTCCTCCTCCTCCCACTACTACCACGATGGTGGATGCATCGTTAAACTTATGGTTTTTGTTAGTTTGAGTCTCTGTTCCGAGTATGAACATATTTCTATTTTTCAGGAAAAAATGCTTATAATTAAAACACTTCGGGATCGATACATTCTTCATTGTTATGATTATTTTATTACTAGTTTTATTCCATCTTATTTTTGTTGCTTTGTATCACAATGTTCTGGGGTCGATACCCTCTTCGACCAATAATGCAAACAGTGGTCTCCTATTTTGATATTTTGGCAGTTTGTCTCTTAATAATATCACACCTCTAATAACATCATATCCCTTCCTTCCTCTCTATTTCCATTGTCTAACGCAAATTGAACCAACCGATCGACTGACCGAAAAGCGTCTTATCGGGATGTGTAGACACATCTAAAGAGATATTTTTGTAATACTGTTCTTATGTTTTGACCTATCTATCTATCTATAAAATAAACTGGATGAAACACGGAGTGATAGTCACCTAACGGATACCGCCACGTGACCAATGTCTTTCGGCAGCACGTTGTGTTGGGGGTCATCAATTCAAAAATTGGGAAAAGGGGTGATCAGTGAATGAATTGCTCCTCTCAAAAGTTTGAACTGAAAAAAGCAAAACAAAACAAACGTGAATTTTCTAGACATATTGAGTAAAAGTTTGAATTTACTGCCCCTTAGCTCCGATGGCGTGGACAGTAAGCACAATGCATACATAGATAGCCAGTCAGATTAACTTAAAGACTGAAGAAACCTATGTTGGCGGTTTGGGTTGACAATTTCTGATAAAATCGCTTTATTTGATTTTACCTGATTTTGGTAGATGTCCTTCGACTTCTATTCTGTACGAAGTGCAGTAATATACAATGTCCTAAAGGACTACTTGTAATCGATGTTTACGAAGCTTGACTTAGTATTGAATAGAGAAAAATTGTTTGGGAAATAAAAGTTGGGAGATTGCGTTGGACCAAACTTTCTTTCAAGTGTAGGAGAGTTCTCTTTCCTCCATTGAAACTAGCATCCAAAAATATCATTTTGACACGTTCGGATATTCATTTGATATCGACCATATCTTGCTTGGGCATAAGTTTAAACTTGGAGATTTATGCAATGACAGTAACATCCACAAAGGAATTAAAAGACTCAATTCAAAAACTGCGATGTTTTATGTATAGTTTTTCATAGCTTTTGGTGATTTTTGGCAATAGTTGTTTCTGTAATAAAAGAAAATATTTCTTTCCATATCAATTTTTTAATTTAATCCCTGTTAAAACGTCCATAGCAAAAAATAAATAATAATTGCTTAGAAGATAAAAGGAAAAATATCGTCCAAAATGTAACATAATTCATTGGAAAATCAAAAAGTTATAAATAAATATACATGTATATGTAATGTACACATTAGTTATACACGCTGTATTCTCTGCTTTTTTCTTTCTTGTACTTTCTATGTTTATCTCAAGAATTGATTTTCAAAAATGGAATTATATGACGTAGAGTGACGTAAAAAAAAGGGAGAAGCGTCTCCCCTTCTTCACCCACTCTCTATATCGTATATTTCTATCTTACCAAAGCTCCCTCTCTCTTATTACCCCCTCTACACTCTTATTGAGATGCCAGCTTTCTTTTTTGTTAGAAACGCTGTCTATCTCTTAGTGAGCACCCTCGATTTGGGTCACTTAGTTCCTTACCAACGCCGTTAACTTATTTGAAATGGTCCTAACATGGAATTCCGGTCGTTCTAAGAATAGTCTGCAGTTAAAAATGCAGGATTCCTGCAATATAGTGCGGTTTGCGATATAAGGCGGATGGGTGTTGGACCTCGAAATTTTCACCTTTGTTATCGCCCCCCCCCCTGAAAATCCCGAATAAAATAGAATTTCATTAAAAGACTTCCTTAATATGACTAAAATACAAAAATTCCCCAATTAGCAATCAATTAACAGATAATTTACTTAGTGTTTGACGCATGATTTCTTTGAATTAGTGATGAGAAAAACGCCTTGATTCACCGATGCGCTTATTTAGCACTCGTAATTGACTTTTGGTCTTCATGAAGAACACTTTGTGACTAAATTGTTCCAATTAACCAACAGTAATAAGTGAATGAGCAGACTAGATCAAAAGTATATATTAGGAAATTACATAAATGAAGGAGTGGTACTTTTTATTCCATTACTCTCAGTCATTCCCTGCCACGTCTTAGTATTATTAGTTCTTAAGCATAAGCAAACTCCCTACGGTACGTTTCATTAACGTTTGAGAACTACTAGCATCAAGAAATGGCAGGGAAAGTTTTTGCATCGAAATATTTCATTAACGTATGGCAGGGAGTGACAGGGAATGGTGGGGAGTGGCCGGCCAAAAAGTGCTGCTGCAAAAGAAGGGGTTCTAATTATTAATTATCTTATTTCATTGGTTTTTTTTTCCAAAAAAGTCTTAAAGTTTAGATAAGCTTATGAAAGTTTGTCCATTAGTAAAAACTTGTCTTATGTCAGCTGTTTCGATGTATTACATCTCTTCAGTGTGGCAATAGACTTTCCATTATCCCATCGAGTACAATTGAAACCTTCACTTCAGACCCATAGGCCGATATCCTACCTCTGGGCAGGCAGTAAGGCTGAATTTAAGCGTTATCTTTAAATTACACAGAAATTGTGAATTTGTGTCTTACCTTTTTCAGGTACTATTTGCAGAAGTCTTTGATGTGAACAATCGTATGTTTTATTTTTAAATACTGAATTTGATATACTTAGTAATATATCGCAGTTATCTTGCTATTTGATACAAAACAAACATTAAATAATGTTGTTGTTTATTTAGCCCTGGCGTTGTAATAGGGTTCCACGGGAATTTTCGAATCAATTAAAGAAAACATTCGGATATGCTAGAGGTACATTCAGTGAGTCGAAATAACTTTGGTAGACATTTCAGATAAATTGCAAAAAGAATTTAGGGCAATTTTTCGTAATAGTGAATTTTCATTGTGGTGGTCTGGGAAAAAAGTTAATAAAAATAGGCATATTGTACATCCTTGGAAAGGAAATTTCATGCTGAATAAAGTTTACCGTAGAATCATATTCCTTCGAGCAAGTATTTTGAGCTATTTACAATAGAATGCCATAAGACCTTGTTTTAAAAATGAGGCAATTGTGAGAACTGATAGCTCTGCTATCGGGAAGATCATCGTGTGTTAATCCGTTCCAGAATGTATTCACCTCTTTCAAAGTTTACTGCTCACCCTCTGTCAAAATTTAATTGAGTTTTATTGAAAACTTTCGGATGGGGCGAAAGGATACGCTGGAAGAAAAAGTTTGGGAACCCTTATCATATGTGCACAAATGTATTTTGTAATCTAGAACAACCGTTGCGGGCCAGTAACCATCGAGCAGGACTAACAGGCTTCTGTTTATAGGTTTTCTGTCTGCGGTTTTAAGCTTGCTTTTTTTTCTGATTTTGGCTTAGTAAAGTAAACATCTTTCTTTCTTTCTCTCGCGCACACATACATGCAATTCTGATCAAACATGGCAGACGAGGAATGTGGTTTTAATCTCCAAGTAGGTTTTCTTGCTTTCTCACTAGAGAACGAATTAGAGGGTTGAACTGATGTTAGAACTGACCAAATGCTATTTCTGGTCGAGCGCTCTCGGCTGATCCTACGGTAATTATCAAGTTCGTTACAGTTCACAATTTTTTTACGATCCACTGATCGCAAGTTAATGAATGGTAAAGGTTTTTACCGGCAAGTTTTATTGTGACGGTCGATCTTACTATTTTGGAGGGGGGGTGTTTGAGGGACTACTAGTTATCGGACACTAGAATTCGACTCTTCCCATGTCCATAAGAGATCTTAGAGTATTTTTTTATTTTATTCAAATGGCTTCAAGTACGCTGAGTTTTTTTGGCAGTTGGACTTATAGAATATTTGTGTGTCGTTGATCAAAATTTGGTATATATATATATATATATATATATATATATATATATATATATATATATATATATATATGAAAAATATACCACTAGCCGTATATATTATTCTGACAGAGCTTTATTCCAACAGTGCTCAATACTTATAGTAGAAGCAATATATCGATTAAATACATAAATTTTGTTCTATGACAATGGTATACCCTCGTTTTGTTTTATTGAGGCCCAGTTACATTGTCTATCCGAGAAGCTGAATAGAACAAAACGAGGATACGCCATTGTCATAGACAAAAATTATGTATTCAGTCGATATATATATACAGTCATGCTAATTTCTCATAGCTTTCCATGCTTGTCAATTTGTTCACGTCTATTTATATTACCCTGCTTATTAGTAATTGTCAATACAAACTTTCGCCAAATTTGACAACAGTTTTTAAGTGGATATGCCTGGCTGACTTGGATTGCTATCAAAGTATTATGCACACAGGCTGCACCAACGGGGCTAGAGGACTGAAATTTTCCACACTTACTCCTCGTTATATCGAAAAAAAATCTTTTTGAGGTTTTAATAGGGGTTCAATTTACAATTAAAGTTTATACTAAATTAGTCCCTCACATTATGTCCGGCAGCATTCACGTTTGTATTTTGAGAATTCAGGCTTTAAAAAAAAAATCATCATCATCATCAGCCTTTTAAGGTCCAATGTTGAACATTGACCTTTCTCAATATTTGCCAGACCTCTCGATCGTAGGCGTTGCATAACTAATAATACAAAGGGAAAGAAGTAACGTTCATTGATCAACCCTTTCTCCGGGTTGTTTTTCTAATCGATGGCATGTTTTCAAAAGACGTTGGTCACGTGTCAGTCTCTATTGAGTGACTAAAAAAGACCAGCATTTATTTATCTCAATCTGTTCCTTCCTGCGTGTCCGTTCGATTAAAAGGCTGAGACATTCGCAGATTCACCCCCAGTAAGCAAGTAAAAGCCAAGTATTCGAATCACGATTTCTGGAACCTCTTTGCAAGAAGCTACGTATCCATTTCATTCAATCTACTTTTACGAATCGTATAAAATGGGAGCAAAGATAATTTTCCCCACACAGTATCAATCACGCGAACATACACGTTAACATTTGGCATCTCTACAAGACATAAATATGCTTCTATTTTAGTTTGTTTCTATTTATTTATTTATCTATCTATCTATCTATCTATCTATCTATCTATCTATATCAATATGTGCATATCAGTAGTAGGGCAATTATGTCTTGGACATCAGTGTTCCTATCATTGGTGGCCCGGGACATTTGCATTCGATATATTTTGCGTCTCAGACATTTGTGTCCTATTATATGTACATTTTATACGAGATATAATTCTTTCATTTCTATATCTTTGTTTCCTGAACATCTCCATACCAATTTACGTACATTTAATATTTAGATATAATTGTACATAACCATGCATTACTTTGTCAAAAATATGTTTATGGAGCTGAAACCAGAAGATTGGTTCTTAAACTGAGAACCATGTAGGGTGCACGAGAGAAGATCATGGCTGGTGACACATGGAAGGATCACAAAACAGCGCAGTATATAAGAGAAGAACAATTAGTTAGATATATCACCAACTCCATTGGAAAACTCATGTGACAATGTGATGGTCATGCTGCAAGAATGCTTGACAACCGTTATGACGTTATGACACTAAACATGGATCCCCAGAGATCATATACAAAACTGTGACCGACAGAAAATAGGATGTTTTTTTTAACAAGTTTTTTTAATGAGATATTGCCTGCAACAGGCATACCCTTTCAGTTTTGACTGATGAATTATATTTTTAAACAAATGAAAATCTACAATTGATAAATCATCTAGCTTTGGAATTTTATCCAATTTAAACGCCGATCAGTGGCACTGTTGGGAAAAGGCCTGTTCCCTATTATAGATACTTGTTCCCTTCCAATAAAATTATATACATTGTATATTGTATACGTAGATGTAAAGGTTTAACTAAATATCGATTGATAGGATGTTTGATAGATAGATAGATAGATAGATAGATAGAGAGAGAGAGAGAGAGAGAGGGGGGGGGAGAGTATGGTAAAGAAATAAAGTGTGGTATGTGCTGGGGAGACGATTTGATATAATGATATGGATTCTTCATTAACCAGCACACACACACGAGCATACTGTCTGTCTTTAAAGGTTGCTCCACTTGACCATTTTTATAAAAAAAAAAGTTAATTTTCTAGAAAATCGATTTATAGATTTTACTTTTGGTTTTACATGCTAAATAATACACACGCACACAAACATCTATATATGTATAAATATACAAGAAAGATAAAGCAAGTTAGATTTCATTGTCTTTCCCCTTTCAGTGTAGAATTGCTATTCGATCCACGTTCACCTTTTTCCCCTCAATATCAGGAGGAAGCTTCCCTTTCCCAGAAAGTCATTCTAGAGAATGGTATCAGATCTTCTTGTGCAGTTTGTTTCCCTTCTGCTTACCTTTCGATGATGAATAGAGCGTCGAGAGCATATCATCAAAGACAGATCGTGATCAAAGGCTTTTTCTGCAGCTCCAATTACAAAGCAGCACTCCGATCTGATAGATTGGCGCGATCCTTTGCCCCGATCACTTTTTTTGTGACTCCAAAATGTCCTTAACCTCAATCTTCTTGATACCCCTTGTAAGAAGAGTTCCTGTTGGAGAAGCGTTCGGAACCAATGGTTTATAGTCTTCTTTGTTTTCATCTAAAGTGCTGATGCTCCAACTTTTCCCAACTTTTCCTCTGTTTTGCAACGCTTTCTTTCGGCGTGGGCAGTGGTTAGCCTATTTACTTGTTTTCCCCACACGAACAAAATGAGACGCTAGGTCGTTTTTAACGTGGGAATAAGGAGTGCACTCTCCGAAAATTGCCCCAGTCACTGCAACGAAAGTCGCAAAAGCGTCAGGTCGAGGCTGACCCATCACTCTATGTGCAATGGGGGCTGCACCGCTCCGAGGCGAGCTGCTTACCTGCAACTGGGCCGAGTAATAATGTGAGGATCCAAACACGAGTCCATAGGTCTCAATGCGCTTAGCAATGCTGAGCCTCAGTATCCCTCACTGGCTACGACATTGCACCAGCGCACTCTGACTGAATACACTTGTCCAACTTGTTTCTTTCCAATTGGATGTTTAGTGTCAGTGCCTACACCCGGCAATGCCATGGTGTAGATATTACACTTCAATCAAAGCCAATAGACCAGAAAAAGGCTTTCTGGGCTCTTTTTACTCGTGCTCCTACGAAGTGCAAGATATGACACAAGGTCGAGTTCAACGTGGGATGGAGAACTCTCAAAAATAGCTCCAGCCGACGCAACCGAGGTTACGAAGGCGTCGGGATTTGCCCGACCTGTCCCTTTTAGTTCAATGGGACTGCGCCACCCCGAGGCTCCCAATGCACTTAGCAATGTGTGACCTCACCAATGTCTTTTGACTAATGCATCGCAGTCTTGAACACACCTGCCCATTTTGATGTCAAATACCAGTATCGACAGCTCAGGCAAGGCCTTGGTGCAGATACTACACTTTGATCAGAGCCAATGCGAACATTTACGTATTCATGTACATTTACGTATTCAAGAAATCCACGATCTTCCTCATTAATGATTAATCATGGCATTAATGAATTAATTATTATAATTAATTAATCATTAATTATCAATCATGGCATTATGAGTTCCTAGATGTCGGTTCTGATCATATTTTCTTCTTCTGTGAATCATTGCAATCGAAAGTTATTTATCCACTCGGATAGTGTAATGGCTAGCACGTCAACTTCCCACCCAGAAGGTCCTGGGTTCGATTCCCGGTGAAATGCTCTTTTTTAAGACACCTTTTCCCGTGCACCCAGCAACTAGGTGAGTACATTCTAAGCTACACGATAAGAGAGGAGATATTTCTTCAGTGAAATTGCATTCTGCAAAGATCTTGGTCATAAGAAGTTGTAGGTATCAAGTCCTGGTCTCGACTAAACCACTTGCTGACGCATGCAAGAGAAACTGTCATACTCTATTCGGGGTTGTCTCTCAAGAGACGTGACATTCAATCTTTTTTGATTAAATAAATTATGAAAGTTAATGTTTATACAATAACTAAATTTACTTATTTCTGATGCAAATCAAGGTATGATGATTTCCAATTTGTGTATCTCGTTTTTGACTCAAATATTTTCATTAATTTCAATAGCTATATATTTTAAATGCTTATATGATCTGAAAAGATCAATTATATTAATGGATATATATATATATATATATATATATATATATATATATATATATATATATATATATATATATATATATATATATATAGAGAGAGAGAGAGAGAGAGAGAGAGGATATGGATTTGCTACACAAACTACTTCATGTTTCTGCCCTCTCTGGGCCTCATGATTTGCCTGATGAAGCAAAGAGAGGGCAGAAACATAAACTTGTTTGTGTTGCGAATCCATATCCTATTATATATTTCCAGCTCTACTCTAAAACAACTTGACTTTCGAAGTATAAAATTGAATATATCAAGCAATCTATGAAATAAATCCATCACATATCAGATGATGCTATATTGCTAACCTGATCCGTACCATATATATATATATATATATATATATATATATATATATATATATATATATATATATATAAAATAAACTTAAATGGCACTAATCTCTGCCATGTTGTACCGGTAAAATTTTTTTATGCCATCTCTCTATCTTGTCTTTTCCTACAGCATCTATTGTTCCATTGGCACCAATTGGTCAGCCCTCAGCTCTATTTGCTGTCTTTCTCACTATGTGCCCCGCCCATCATCATTTTTATTGCTCGATTACTTGTACGATATACTTCATCCTGATCTTCGATTGGATTCATGTTGATATTTTTCTATCTATAAGAGTTATTCCTAACATTGCCCTTTCCATTACCCTCTGTGTTCTTCTGAGTTTGTTTCCGAGTGGTTTTGTAAGTTTCTGAGTTTTGAATTCGTACGTCATAGCTGGTATTATGCATTGATTGCTTACCTTGTTTTTTTGCTTATCTCTAAGAACTGATCGACTAACTGGGAAGCATGCAACGTGTACAAGAAAGATTCATGCTCAACCTCACATGGAGAGATCACCAGACAACAAAATATATCAGGGAGAAAAACAGGAGCCCGAGACATAGTAGACTACATCAGAAAACTCAAATGGCAATGGGCTAGTCATGATGCAAGAATGGCAGACAACCGACTGACATCACGACTCGCAACAAGGATCTCCAGAGATCACATGTACAACCGAGGCCGCCAGAACACAAGATGGAGAAACGAACTAGGCAAACATAGAGAAGGTATTGGCTCCGCGACGCCACGATAGAAAGGTGTGGCGAATTCTGAGGAAGGTCTATGTCCAACGACGGACGTTAAAAGACTGCTGATGATGATGGTGTATTTATCTATAGCAAAATCTTTCCACCTGATCGTTGAGCGCCGTCTTATTTCATTTCTTTTTCAAGCTTTATTGCCAAACCTAGATAAAGGCATTCCTTGACATCTTTTAATATACCTACGTACACAATTTTAGCTGGAATTCGAACACGCTGGATAGATTTCGTCTTCTGCATGGATAACTGTGAATTATACCGCTTTTTTTTTCAAATATAGTGTACTTAAAATCCACACTTTTACTGTCAGATTACGGTCAGAGTCTGCTCATAACTTTTTATCCTCCGCATAAATAATAACTTTTGTCTGTTTCAATAGAAAAAATGTTGTGACCAACAAACCATGAAGTGACATGAAAAAAAAGAAACCTTTGCATTGAAGAGACATTTGCTTCTGTGATATTTTTTGTACCCATTTTTATTTATTACAAAAGTTGTTTATATAGAAACTAACACTCCATAAACAAATGTCTATTTTCCTGTACTCAAAAGACTACTGATTGAATAATACAGGTGTGAAGAAAATGAAATAGTGTGTCAGTCAGTCAGTCAGTTTTCTATGAGACACCTTTTAGCAACCAACCTATATGATACACCATTTGCGCAAGGGCGTCTGCTGTCACATTTCCTGGGGGAGAGCATAAAGGTATATTTAGAATATATCTAAACTGCCAACCTGTTACATGATAAGCATTCCATCGCCATTTGTAGTGTAAGCAAGTACAACCCACTGAACGATCCAGATGCCAGATGGTGCACTTGATCGCTGACGGAGTCGAATAACATAACTCCATGATACACGATGGAGAGAGCACCTGCGAATAATAATAGTATTTTTATGAGGGGACATTAATTTGGGATTATATAAGACTATTGTACTACTATCGTTTATTGATGATAAGGTTCCAACCTTATGCACTTGTATGTCCATATTTTTCGCCTGTGACATTTGTTAAGGGAGATGACTGTCAAATGCTAATCAGAGAGTAGTCACCCTTACTTATTTAACTATAAATTTGTGTTATATCTAGTTGAAGCTGAGGAAGAAAATACAGAGTAACGTAATCTTTTTGATATTTTTAAGTATAATGCAATTACAGAATTATTAAAATTGTAGCTTAATTGTTTGACAGCCTGGGCAAACTGGAGCATTAATAATGTGGGTAATGTCTATCAAGCCATGAAAATCAGCGTACAAAACCATAGCTTTTTACCTAGGATCGGCATCTGTCGCTGGTGGACAATATATTACACTTTTAGTCCCTAGGATGGCTCAAAAGTCAAAGTGAGTGTGTTGGTAACTAAGAGAGAAAAAATGGTGATAGTCTATTTTTCTATTGGGTAACCTCGGTAAGCCCTTCCGAGACTCATGGGGCATGTATATCTCGATTTTTTTAAATGAGTACTGGGATAAATATGCCTCGGAGATCTCTTTTCGAAGTCTGTCAGGACGCAAGTTTCACAAAAAATAAACTGTATCCCATCGTGATTCAGGCCCTTCAAAATATGGAAAATTTTTGATTTGATAAAAGAAAATTTTTCAATCATAGAACAAGAATGAACATGAATTAAAACAGGTCTGGTTACTCTCTCAATTGGAACTGTCACATGACCAATGTATTTTGGCAGAACATTTGAACATTGGAAAATGGGGTGATCAATGATTAAGTTATTCTAATCGCTCTTTGTTGGGTTGTGATCATAAATAAAAAATCGAATTTTCATAAAAATAAGCGTAAACGCTACCGGACACAAACTTAGGGACCGATGTAGCATGAATTTACATTATTTTGGGCGGAATTAAAAAAAGAAACAAGAAAGTTTTTTCTTAACAGAAGGAGCAAATATTCAAATTTTCTGTCCTCTTGTCCCGTTGGGGTAGCCAGCCAGATTCACTTGAAAACCGAAGAAACCTATGTTGACAGTTTTGGTCAATGAGTTTTTACTCAGACCTTAAGCACCATAATGGGTTTGTCTTGAAAGGGTTGATACGATTTAGTACAAGTGTACTATTCGTGACCAGTTCCAATTAGTGCACAGCTGAAAATATAATCACTACGGTTTAATGAGGACATTACGGTGTGGTATTTTACAAGAAATAATAAGTTCTCAAAGAACTACTTCGTCCGCTTGAATAGTGTAATGGTTAGCATCTCTACCTCACATGCAGAAAGTACCGTGTTTAATTCTGGCAAACCCTTTATTAATACGAATTTTCACGTGCATCCGGTTTCGAGTACACTTTGAACTGTATGATCCGGGTGGAGGTATCCTTTCGATAGACGTGTACCCACCAAGTGGGTAGTTAATAAAACTTGTAGGTATTTAATCCAGACTAGCAAAGATCACTCAGATGACAAATGCAACAGAAACTGGGACTTCGTCGCCAGCTGTTAATACTGGGAGCATCGCTCATGTAGGCACGACGCTTCACATCCTTTGATATCCACTTTATTGTCGATATTTCATCAAGAAGAATTCGACGAATACGATCTTAAGACCCAATCAGCCGTCAGCATTTGAGCTTCCGTTGCTGTACAGAGACCGTCTCCCAGATCCGCCAAACCTCTCTGTCATGGGCGTCGTGGAGCCAATATTTGTCTGAACCAATTGAAATTGTCTCGCAGTCTTATTTTCTGTCGGTCACACTCTGCATATGGTCTTTTGGGATTCACGTTGTGTGTCGTAATGTCCAGTGGTTATCTTACACCCTGTTGTCATCTTGCAATGTGACCAGCCAATAGTCATTTGAGCTCTCTTATCGCTTGAATGATATCGCTAAACCCTGATTATTTTCTAATATCCTGTGCCGTTTTGTGATGTGATGTTGAGCATGATTCTCATGGAGAGATCACAAAACAATGCAGTACATCAGCAAACAATCCACACTAATGCCTTCGAGGAATGCCTGAATGTGTCTTCCCCCACTTATGGATAAATAGCTGGGTAGACCGGACTCTTTAGCCTTGGTTGGCAACCAGTTTAGAATACAGACAATTCTGAATTTGCATCGGGAGAGCCTAACCGCTTGTCCAGGGATTTGAGTGTCTGGCAACGGATAGAGTAGGGAACGTGTTGCCAAAATATACGGTTAACAGGCTTTTGATGAAGCTTCGACGGGCTTAGCGAATAAAGGTGATTTGAAAAACAAATAGATGAAATATCGTGACTTCCCACGACACTCCAAGTAAAAGTGGACAATCAAGAGATAACATCTGCAAATCCAAATGAGAATAGGTAGATTGTTTTGAGCCAGTCATTCAAGTAATGCCTACTTATCTTGAAAATCTGAATTCGAAATCCTGGTTTTCTACCTTGGATCTGACACCCTGGTAGGAAACAGGCAACTGTTTCAGCTCTGAAGTAGGTCCCTCAGTTAATAATAGTCATTATCTTTCATTGTTTTGTAAGTTGATTTCGCAGTAATGTCCAGAAGCTGTGTACGCTCCGTGAATATTGCAATAAAACATACTTGATATTTACCATTTTTAGTTTAGTTTAACGTGGTCACAGTAGTGGTGTACTCATTGAGGATCGAAATAGTAGTAATGTTCAGCGTCACAAATTTGTTGATAGTTACTTCGCAAATAACAAAACTAAAATTCTGGAATTTTACGAAAGTTCAACAATCTAGCTGTAACATATACGTTATGTTTATAAGTGTTCACAGTAGAGGACAACTTGTTGGGCGATGTGCGCTTTTGTGTGTAGGTGATCTCTCTCTCTCTCTCTCTCTAAAAATAGATGCGACCACTTAAAAACCGTACGAGAAGCGAATTTAATTAATGACTTCTCAAAACAAAAGCTTGAGGGTATGGCAAAAATAGAACTTCATGTTCGACCAAAATCACATCCGGTATTCAAGCGTGGGTGAAAAGAGTCGTCATCGTATTTTTTTTTTGAAATTTGATATTTTAAGCGTCATCAAAAAGTTATTTCAGAAATTCCAGATCAGAAGGCCGACTTGAATCCCTCTGTTTTGATGCTAGTGATGCCAATTTAGCTGTTTTGGTGCTATATATAGCTCTTTTTTCTCTTGTTTAGCCTCAAAATTCCGGAATCTGGCTAATAGCTTCAAATCCAGCTCCATGCAAAATTGTTTTAGCCCATTTTAGCGTTATTTTTTTTCAATTTTATCTGTTTGGCGGCCATTTTTCATTAAATTCATTCCAAATTCTCACATTTTATCATAATTTCTCTCTTTTTTCAGGGTCCGTTTGATTTTTTAGTAGAAAATCTAGCTCTTTTTTTACAATTTTCATGTGGCACCCTAACTATATTGTTTTTTTCTAATTTAATTTTTTTCTTTTTTGGGGATGGGGGATCCCTTCACTCCTAATTGGCATTGTACACAAAATACACATGTGCATCAGAGGTCGTATGCAATATGCCACAATGCATATCTATCCAAACATATTTAACGATGGAGGTAAAAAATGAATGCAAGTTGAAAAGTCTATGATAGTCTGACTAAATGAACTCTACTCCCTACATTGTTCCAAACAGCTTCTGAAAAATGAACAAATCACCAGCAGCAAAATACAGGACATAAGAACATATTTTCCTTTTTTTTCTTCGAGTCTATATCTTTCGACATAGGATAACACGGAACCCATTCACTTGATAGGTCCTCAAACCTCTCCAAGTTGGCTGGAAACCAACTTTTGATGCACCCCTTTGCATGCCCTTTCGCGTGCCCCTTATGCTTGATGGGGAGGGGGCACCTTCGAAGTAAGATCTTCCATCTCCTCTGCCGTCCAAGATTTCTGTCCATAGCAAATCCCCAGGTCTTGAGACATGGAGCAGGAGTCTAGCCTCATCTGCCATGGTCGCTTATGACGTATTGGCAGGAAGAAGGATCTATTTACATTTCTCATCAGGCCCACAGCACTTGGTATTTCCAGACAGTTACCCATCTGGGCACTGACGAGGCTCGAAGTTGTTTATCTTCGGAGATCTTACAAAGATCGTTGTGTCTAATACATTTTGACTGTACACACATTTGTACAGTCAACCCTGGAATCATTCGTGATAAGATATTTTTTTATACAAAGCTTAGCGATAAATGTAAAAAGAAAAAAATGAATGTGTCTGGTCTCAGTTCTCTTTTTTCATATTCAAAATGTAAAACAGGTTTCTTGGTAATTCTGGGTTTGATGAGTCTAAATTTCGGTCAACTTTGGCCATTAAAATGTCAATTTCCCGTTTTCATATCAGGCTCGATCAACACCCATTGTTTTTTTTTCAAGAGGATAGGATTAGGGTTAAGGTTAGGTCGCTTTTTTAAATTAAATCTTTTGTAATAAAAATGGACACCAAGGTGTCATGTTGAGTCCTTGTTGGCATCTCTTTTGTACAGGTGGTGTTAATTGGTAGAGGCAGAAAACAGGTTTTACTGGAGTACATAGTAACAATAACAAAGAAGAATTCCTTGCCTTTGATGCACTTTTACGCTCTAGATCGTTGACAAGCAATACTGAATCCCTGTAAAAATAGTTGTTTACAATGTCGTCTATATTATATCTACGTAATAATGACTAGCTGATTGTTATATGTAAAATGTTTCCTCGTTGTTCTCTGTTCGGAAAGAGTAACAAAGAACTTCTTCTTACTCGAACTTTATGTCAATCACGGACAATTTGAGTTTTTACTGCTATGCCTGTTCTGAACGGCTGTGTCCTTGGTTTAAAAAATAAGGCTCTCTCACAATACTAGTTCACGCCTAAGCGAGATTTGAGCTCGAGGCGAGACCTGGCACTCCATCGAATAAGAAGTGGTGAGGAGTGATGTAATATTAGTAGTGGAAATACAAAGCAGTCAATCATTCTATCTCTGGACCGAAGGGAGATAATTTTGAGATGTCAAATTACTCTTCAAGCAACATGAGAAAAAGTAGTCCTGGGATACATAGTATCTTTAACACGGATGGATTCTTGGTAAGTTTAAGGTTTCCGTCCCTTCAGAGACAACTCTCGATGGGGCAAGGAGGGCCAGTGGGGAAGCCCCTGTCATTTTGGATATCCTTGGAAGTCTCGAGTCTAGTCGAAACCAGGTCTTTCTATGAGCACCCTCTTGGTAGAATGTGAGTCTACCGAAGGGGTACGCTCGAATCACACTGCTTAGAGTATACTCAATTAGCTGCTGAGTGTGCAAGGAAATTTGTCCAAAGTAAGAGTTTTCCACACTCTCTGCGTACTTGGCAGGCTTGTTAACCATCACACTGTATTACAATATCCTGACAGCATTATTTTTCAACCCTTGAGGAGGGAAAATTTTGCATATTATATGAGAGAACCCCTGGGTTCCATAATACAAATAGCAGGGAAGTATCCCTCATCTGATTATAGTCAGTGTGATGTAGTATTTAATTATTGTGGATGTTCACTAATATCTTATAAACTATGTGTTCATTGATTGAAATAAGTACTAAGTGTTTGATAATTTTAATCGATTTAAAGAAAAAAATCCCAGAAGAACAATCAGATCTTCATGAAAGGGAAGCTAAATTATGAACAGAATAATACTTTTTTTTCTGAATTAGAATGAATTATTCGTACGTCGTATGAATGAATCACCGTAGCTCATGCATATACCAGAACTGATTATCTAAAAGAAAATATTTCTTTAAAAAAAAAAATCTTTTGATTAAAATCATTCGGAAAAAATAGTTTATTATAAAAAAATTATCTAAAAAAAATATCAACACAGGATCTGTGCATTGTTGATCGAAAATGACCGTAGAGACCCCCAAAAGTCACTCACACACACAGACACACACACACAGACACACAGACATACGCACACACAGAGACATACACTCACATACATAGACGAGCATGAGAGAGGAGAATCTGTTGCCTACTGGGCTGGTTGATTAGGCAGGCCCTTCGTAAGGCTACAGTGATTTGATTCTAGATTTTAATGCACTTTAAAATTAGAAAACGTTAACCAAAACTATCATCATAGCTTTCTTCAGTGTTTAAGTGGGTCTGTCTGTCTGTCTGTGTGGCTATCTATGTATGTATGTGTGCATGTATATAGGCCACACCAATGGAGCCGAATGACCAAGCATTCAAACCTTTACTCCTCTATTACATCCTGGAAAAAACATTTTTTTTACCCCCCCCAATTCCAGTTATGATGTAAGTTCATGGTAAATTGATCTCCAGGTTGTGTCCGGCAGCATTCACGTTTTTTTTTTCTTTTTTTTTAAATTACCAATTTTTAGTCAACAAAAAAAAAGGTGTCAGTACAAAGCGATTAGTAAGTCGGATTTGCCATCTCCATTTCCCACGCCGTTAACATTTATGTCAACGCCTAACGATATGTTTAACTTGTTTGTAAATGCCATAGGTACATTAATATATCACTATACTGTTCCAAGTGTGACGGGATCATGGAATGTCTTAAAACAACTCTTTGGCGATGCAAAATCGTTTATTTCACATTTTTGCATACGAAGAGTAGCGATATGTTTAACCTATTTGTAAATGCGTTTAATTCTTTATTTATAAAGTTGCATTAATACAAATATGATACGATAATTAACAGTGTGCAAAGGTCTTTTGTCACGCTGACGTCATCAGTGACGTCTGTTGACGTAACTTAATGGAAATAGAATTTTATGCTATGTTAAACGTGATATATTGGATCGAATCACCGTAATCCCCCAAAATGGCACGCCTGACGCCTAACCAACCAAGCTAAGGGGGCTCCAGATTCTTCTTCCTTTGCTTGTCTGTTGTGTCTGTATCTACAGACACTCCTGGTCACATTTCTCGAGCAAAAACCTCGTTTCCTCATCGAAACTGTCGGAAAACTCAAATGGCAATAGGCTGGACATGTTGCAAGGATTTCAGACAACCGCTGAATATTACAGCTCCCAACGTGGATCCCCAGAGATCATATGCAAAACTGGGCCGATAGAAAGTAAGAAGGCATGACGAGCCAGATAAATTCAGAAAGTACTGGCTCCGCGATGCCCATGATAGAGAAGTCTGGTGAATCTTAGGGGAGGTCCATGTTCAACGACAGACTAATAGGCTGATGATGATAATGATGATGATGAATACACCATTAGGCTCCACCTGTACAGCATTTTTTCAACCAATAATGCCCAGACCTTGTACTTGTATTGTTTTTAGATAATTCTAAATGAAAAAAAAATTGTTTTTAGATAATTTTAGATAAAAGAACTAGAAAAAAATTTATAATTAATTTCTTAGACATGCGGGCTTTTTAATCATGGATATACCATTTATTTTATACTCTTACCAATAGATTAGTTTAATATTCAGGAATTTTGGACATAAATAAGCAAAATTCTGCGTAGAATAATGTTTTCAATATTTTCAAAGTACAATACAATTTCAAAATTAATTAGGGTCGTCATTTTTTGAAAGGTAAACTAGTTAACAAATGAGTACAGGGATTCATCGCATTATAACTTTCAAAAATATATGATACGTTATAATACGGTTTTAATTTTGTTATACTAATAAAATACCACTATATTCAGTATTTGTACAAGGTATCGGGTATCTAATACAGAGCCACCTCGCGAGGTAAGACAATAGGGTCACAGAAGGTTTGAAATCAATGTTCTAAAGTGTTTTGAAAAAAATAACATTTTGAGGATAATCATTAAAATCATCCTTCAAAGTCTGTTGTCGAAAAATGACCCCCCACTCGAAATCGACCAGTTATCTCGCTCCCAAGCGTCTCGGTGCCAATACCTTCTCAACTTGTCTTGTCACACAATCTTAGTTTCACGATTTTCGCAAATGGTCTCGGGTGATCCACGTTGTGAGTCGTGATGTCCAGCGGTTGTCTTAAATCCTTGCAACATGGTCTGCTCATTGTCATTTGAGCTTTCTGACGTCTTTTTAAAAAAACGATGGTTCTTAGTTTGAGAGCGAAGCTAAGGTTATTCTAGCATAGAACCAGAACTGTTGGGTATCAAGTATGGATCGAACTGACGATAATAGCTATGGTCTATCGAGATTAGCTACCTAGTTGTTGATTAAAAACCTGGAACACAGAGTATACATGAAATCATCAAAAGAAGAAGAAATTGATTGAAGGGGTCTTCCTGATAGTTGCCCATGGAGCAGAAACAAGGAACATAACCAAAAGACTGGCTCTCAAACTTAAAACCACACAATGTGCACAAAAGAGAATCATGCTTAACCTCACATGGAGAGATCACAAGACAGCACAGTATAATTAGAGAAAAAACAGGAGTCCGAGATATCATTAAAAAAATACTAGAATAATCAAATATTAATAGGCAGGAATGAATGTCAAACAACCACTGGACATCACGACTCACAACATGGATCCCAAGTGGTCATATACAAAATTGTAGCTGGCAGGAAATAAGATGGTATGACGAATTAAACAGGTTCAGGGAATATTAGCGCCGCGACGCACGTGATTGAAAGGTCTAGTGGATCTTTGGGAGGTGTCTGTCCAACGGTAGATGTTACAAAGCTGTTGCTGATAAATGAGGATAAATTGAAATTAATTTGAATCTTTCACCGTGTGAAAATGTTGTTAGTGTTCTATGAGTGGGCAGACAAATTTGAACTAATGACTAATTCATTGGGTGGGGATTTGATCTTCACTCTTTCCATTCCCGCCTTTTTCTTGTTTCTTTCTATTTTCCTTCTCTGTCACTTTCTATTTCTCCTTCTCCTCTTTTTCTCCTTTCCTCTTCTTTTCCAGTCTTTTCCATTTTCTTTTTCTTCCTCTTTTATTTTCCCTTCTCCTTTCCTTTCTCTTTTCGTCTCCTTTTACTCCTTCTCTTTTCTCCTCTTTTTTCTTTTTCACCTTTTCTTTTTCTCTCCTGTCTTTTCTTTGTTCTTTCTCTTCCTCTCTCCTATTTTTTTTTCGTTCTTCTCTTTCTTTTTGTTATTCTTTCTTCTCTTTTCTCACTTTTGATTTTCATTCTTTTTCATTCTCTTTTTTATCTTCCTTTTTTCCATCTCCTTTACTTTTTCATTTTCCTTCTTCCTTTTCCCCTTTTCCTTTTTCCTTTAATATTTCTTTCTCTTCTCTTTTCTTTCCCCTTTCTTTTTCCTGTTTCCTTCTTCTCTTTCTTCTTTTTTTTCTTTCCTATCTTTTTCTATTTTTCTTCTTTTCTTTTTGCTTTTTTCTTCACCTTTCATTTTTTCGTTCTTTTTTTCTTTTCTTTTTTCTCCTCTAATTTTTCTTTTTGTCCCATTTCCTTTCCCTTTTTTCTTTCTCCCCTTTTTTCTTTCCTCTTTCGATTTTCTTTTTCCTTTTTATTTTGTTTTCCCCTTCCTCGTCTTTCCATCTTTGACCTTCCAGCCTTTTCTCCCGCTTTCGCTATCTTTCCTTCTTTCTTTTCTAAAATTTCTCTCTCCCAGTCTTTTCCTCCTTTCTTTCTTTTCTCTGTTTTTGTACCCTTTCCTTTTCCCAATTTCTTTTCTCTTTTTTTCCTTCCTTTCATTATCTCTCTTTATAACGCATCGAAAGAGAATCCTCGTATTTCCAATAAAGAATAAGAACTTATGTATCCACAATTCTCAAACAATATACAGTCGGTTCCTACTATTACAACACCCTCGAGGACTTCAGTGTCGTTATAACGCATTCGTCATCATAAAGGGTGGATTTTATACGAAGTGTATTAATACGGGTGGAGCATCTCTTATCCGGAATGCATGTGACCAGAAGTGTCTCGGATTCCAGATTTTTAAATATTTTCATATAAGTAATAAGATATCACTCAAGTTTGTCCAGTTTCTCCAATGGCTTGATTTTCTGTGTTATGGGTGAACATAAAAGATTTCTTTTTTCTTTATCCTCTGACATTTTCAACAATAACTTTGTACAGATGAGAGAAAAAGAAAAAATATAATGACTGATGCATATTCTAGTGGTGATGATGATTCGTTCTGATTAGGACTGGTTTCATCTTTCATTGTTTGTGATGTAAATATAGTTTTACATTTCAAAAGAGTTTATCAAAGATAACGAGGCTGTTATTGTTGTCTGAATGAATTAAATGCCTCATAAACCGACCTCGTCTCTCTCCTATGAAACGTACAACAGTTGATGTTGGGAGTGAAAGTTTCAATCATGGCGTCATGCTGACTTTTAAAAGGTTTCAGTTTTCAGAGTTTCGAATCAACTTGTGATGAGAAACCAAAAAGTACTGACCAAAATGACTTTTTATTTCCCTTTGACAGTTTAATGCCGCTTGTTACTCTAGGTGGTATGATCTCAAGGGTTTACACATTCAATTTAAAAAAATAACTCCCTGAAATCTTCACGTGCGGTTGTGGCAAACTTATCTCCGATGATAGTTTTGCGAGAATACAAAAAATCTGCACACCGTTTGAACGCGTGTCATTAAGTAGTGCTGTTAGAATGAGCCTTTACTGTGACAAACTGATTGGTAGGCATGAACACTATAGACACATATATTCAGTGTGAAACTAACACCTAAAAAATCTAGGAATCTAGCACCTCATATTTGATTTCAAACAAATTTTCCATACTTACTTATTCACTCAAAATTTTGGAGAAAAACATTTTTTTTTTAATATGATTCCTACCTAACCTTTTATTAATTTGACGATTTATTTCATTTATTTGCGCATGCTTTCATCGATTTTTTGGCATTTATATAACAGATAAACCCATCAAAATATTAATTATGCTTATCTTTAAAAAAAAAACGTATCCAGGGAATGTTCAAACAGAACTCTCACTTAGAGTTTTCAAAAATGCAGAAAAAATAAGTAAAATATTTTTCTTCTCAGCAATTTTTTTGTTTTATTTGATTAGTTCGAATTTGAGCTTCTGATCTGGAAAAGAATTTTTCTATTTCGTTCAGTATTCAAAATAGAAATCCGTCATTTCTATTGATTGTTTTGATTAATCTCGTATTTTTTAAATGTAAATTTTTTATCATTTCTAGATTGTGCCTCGACTGGAACTTAAATATAAATATTATAACAAGGATTAATAATTAGATAAAGTGAAATGATGAAAATATATTTTTGGGTGTTATTTCCATCTTTGAATGTGTTTTTCTGCTTTTCCTTTTTTATGTCAATCGACCGCTGATTCAAATTATGGGAGGTTACAAATTGATGCAGATGATACAATGCACGTTTCTTTTGCACAGTGCAGCTGTTGTGCATTTTAATGAATATAAATTCTACTTCATTTTGGGTTATGTCCCAACGGTCTTTTGGAGTCTGCAGAAAATACATCATCTGACAAAGATCTATCATAAATATCAATAACAGTCTTGGAAACGTCCTAATTGATAGTACTAAAGGTGTCTTTTCATTTTTTTAACGCGAAATTTCAGAAAATTTTTGTGCAGTTTGGTTGACCGATGATAAAACTAGGTATTTTTGCTAAATTATCTGAATTTGACAATAATTTTTCTGATAGATTTTCAACCACGGAAACTAAATAAAGCAATACTGTCATCGATAATGGCATCATTATTGTCTTGTTTTTTTGTAAAGACAAAGAACAGAATTTTGAAAATTTTATCTATGTTTTTAAAACCAGGCGTCGATTTTCCGAAGAAAGTTTTCGTCATTTTTGTTCATACCTACCAATCTGTTGGTTAAAGATCAGGTGCGAATATCTATATTGAATCTACGATCTCCAGTTTCATCTTACTCTCTACTTTATTAATCTCTTTCTTTACTGCCCCCACTCTCTCTCTCTCTCTCTCTTATGCTCCCTAATTTCCCACTCTCAACGTCAAACATTCATTTGCTATCTCCACCCTTTATCTCCCACTCGATCACTACTTCTACCCTCTTATATTGCCTTGATCTTTCTCTTTTCAGGTGCTTGTTCTCTCTTACGCACACAAACGAGAATATTAAACATTTAAGCCATCGGAAGCAGAAACTTCGTATTTTGAACAAAGCTTTCATTATTGATTAGTTATTCCATATCAAATAACCCGATGAGGTCATTCCCTCAGATTCCACCGGGAAAAAAGTTCACAGATTCCTCAATAATAAACTTACAGAAAAATAAAAAAATATTAGGTCTGTATCTCTGATAGTTTTGAAATCAAAAAAGTCTTAATTTCAATCGATTTCATGCATTTTGCCGAACGAGACTTTCCGACCAAACCCTGACATTTATAGTTCCTTTGATTAGGCATCGAAGTTGAAAAAATCTGGAACTTTGTTGCTTGCACCAACTTTTGCTGTAGATTTAATAAAAAATGTAATCAGATCAAATGTACCTTATCTACCTTTCCTCCTACAACGTTCCGAGAATGACGGAAAATCCCAAACGTAAAAAAGACGATGCCAACTTTAAGAGCTTCCCGCTTGAGCAAAATCCATGATAGAGCATACAGTTTATTTCTATCATTTATGACATACTAGGTTACATTTATACAAAAAAACATATTTTTAACTGTAATAGGAGTGTCTGAATGATTTTCGAGTGTCCTCAAATTTGCTTATTTTTAAGTCCTCATTCGACATGTTGACAGCTAACCAACGTTCTCATATTATCACCGTGTATTGTTATATATCAGAAGATGATCTGACAAATGTTTGGTGCAGTTGCTGGGATTTTTTTTTGAGTAATGTTTTTTTTTTCAATGCATCCAGGGGGTGCTGAAAAGTACTCGGCTTGTGAAACGATGTCAATTCCACTGCCCAAAACCTGGGCGTTATTTTGTCACTGTAGCTGGGAAGTGTGTTTTTCTACATTGTAAAGTGCCAATTTGCAAAACCTTTGCGCTTTTAAATAAATGTGTATGAAAAGGGTCGGTTTACTGTTCACATACTGAAATGAAGTCATAAAAGTAGGTTTTTTGAGGACACCCCAAAATTGAGCACTTTGCAAACAATTATTCTGACATTCCTATAATAGTAATAAATATGGTAACTGTATACACATGACCTGATATGTTATAAATGACTGGCAAAAACTCTGAGTCCTTTATCTAGCCCACTGTTTGCGTGAAAAGCTCTCTAAGTCGGCATTATCTTCTTACGTTTGGGATTTTTGACCATTTTTAGAGTTTGGTAGAAGAAAAAGTATATAAGATATCGAAGGAGCTTTGGACGAAAGGCTTGTTTGAAAAAAAATGCATAGCATTGAGTAAAATTTCAAAAGTTTTGAATTTGAAAACTATTTATTATAAATACAAATCTAATATTTTGGAATTCTCCACAATTTTAGTTGAGTAAATTTTCAAAGGTTTTGAATTTGAAAACTATTATAAATACAGATCTAATATTTTAGATTTCTCCATAATTTCGGTATTGGAACATCCATGATTTTTTTCAGCAGAATCTGAGAGGGTGACTCGGGGAAAATACCTAAAATCACGTGGTTTTTAAATCTATTGACTCTCATGCCTTTTTTCTTTTTTCATCTTTTTTTCCTTTCTTCATTTCTTTTATCTTTATTTCTCCTTTTCTTTTAATTTGTCTTTCTCCTCCTCTTTTTCTCTTTCCTTTTTATTTTCTTTCACCTTTTTGTTTTTTCTTTTGTACTTTCTCTTTTTCTTTTTCTTTCCCATTTTTTCTCTTTTAATTTATTTTTCTTTCTTCTTTTCTTTTTTCTTTTTCGTTCTCTTTTTATTTTGGTTTCTGCTTTTCCTTTTCCTTTCATTTTTTCAGTCTACTTTCCTTTTTTTCTTCTTCTTTTCTTTTTCCGTTTTTTTTATACTTTGGTTTTTCTTTTTTGTCTCCCTTACTTTTCTCTTCTCTTTTCTTTCTCCTTTCCCTTTTTAAAAAAAATTCCTCTCGCGTTCTTTTTTCTTTTCCATTGTCTTTCATAGAATTTCTCCTCTCCTTCTACCTTTCCCTCTCCCTTCCTTCCCTTTTTTTTGTCACGCTTCCTTTCTTATTTTTTTCTCTCTGCAGGACTCCATCTATGCAACTAAGTTATCTATAGGATACTTACCATATACCGTTACATCACAACAATCCTGTGCTGAAATCGAGCTCCTGTACCATATATGCAATCAAATGGGGCATCTCTCTCTCTCCACCCCCGTTTTTTGGGGAAATCTAACGTTGTGCTTAGGGAGATCCGTTATCTGTTAAGTTTGGCATTGTACAACACAAAGCAAGACGGATGTAGGAAGGACCTGCTTACTTAGAAAATCTTGAAGATCCTGGCTTTTAGCTGTGTTGGAACAAAGACTCCAGGCACTAGCTAGAAGTGCGTGAATATCTCATCTTAGAGGAAAACCACAAACGAGATTGATTCGAAAATTAGTTACAATGAAATCGAGTCACTTCGGATGTTAACCAGAGGCGTACAATGCGGGTAACAGGTTCAGACCAGACAGGAAATGATTTTTTATGGATTCTATGATGTCCCTGACTCTTGTCTTTTCTCGGATGTACTATGCTGTCTTGTGGTCTCTCCATGTGAGGCCCAGCATTATTCTCTCATGTGCACGTTGAATGGTTCTCAATTTACGGGTCTGTCTCTTGGTTAGGTTCCACGTTTCGGCTCCATAAGTGACTATCGGGAGGATACATTGGTTATACACCCTTCTCTGTAGGATTAATGGGATCTTCTTATTTTTGAAGGTTGAGCTAGCTCTGCCAAAGGCTTGCCATCCTAGTGTGATTCTTCGCTTGATTTCTTCGTCTTTTGAGGGTCTCATGGAGATTCGTTGTCCTAGGTAGATGTAGTGATCTACTTCCTCCAGTTCTGTGTCCTCGAATTTGATCGGGAGAGTAGAGGAATTAAAATAGACGGTGAGTATCTGAGCAACCTCAGATTTACAGACGACATTGCCCTTTTTGCAGAGAACCTACACAACCTCCAACTAATGATAAATGAACTAAATGAAGAGAGCGAGAAAGTCGGCCTACACATGAACTTTAGCAAGACGAAGATCATGTGCAACAACCACATCGGGGATAAAAACACTAAGATCAAAATATCATTTTTGTAGTCATTGCTAAATGCATTACATGAGAAGGGATGGGATAGGTGGAAGAAGTTGAATTGAGGGGAGGGTGGTGATGACTGACCGGCCAGGGGCCTTTGTGTTTCATTGTTGTTACTAAGTATTGGTTCTAAGTTGGCAACCAATCAGAAACTAGAATATGGCAGCTGCCAAGACATCGAGCTGTTTGGAACCATCATATCTAAATCATCAAACATCCAGAAAACCATCATCATCATCATCATCATCATCATCATCATCATCATCATCATCATTCCCTAATGCTGCAACAATTGCATGACCCTCTCCGGTACTCAGCAGAAACTATCGTCCACTTTTCCGATAAGAACATTGGTTTGATCTGCAAGGGTCTTTGCCAGGGGATTTGCATTTGAACCTAATAGATCGAAGTTGGTTGGGGAAACATCCTGGTCAGACACCACAGGACAAAGAGTGTAACTTCCATCCACTGCCTCCATTCCTTTGCTTCTAGACTCATCATCATCATCATCATTATCATGTGGATTTGCCACACTTCTTTATCATGGGCATCGCAGAGCCAGTATTTCCTAAACCTGTCCAGTTCATCTCTCTATCTTGTTTTCTGTCGGCCTCAGTTTCTTATGTGATCTCTGGGGATCCATTTTGTGAGATATGATCTAAACGGTTGTCTTTTTTCGTTTTTGCTAGACTGACATTTGTTAAATCAGTTCTATTTGCAATAGAGATAAACAAGCTAACTATGTGCTACACGTTCAGTGGAAGGCAATTTTTCTAGCTCGACTCTATTTGACTTGGATATCATTGACATTTACCTTACATATTGTAGAGATGTCAGTGTATCCTGCTTAGTTCCTCTATACTTCACCAATTTCCTCTGAAGCAGATTCTTGTTCAATGATTTTTTCCAGACAAGTTTTGTACCCCTAGAGACTCCTTCTAAATTTTTTATTGGTTGCATCTTCCGAGGACCAAATGTTGCTGAGATCGTGTCGCAGCAACTCCAAATATATATGAAAACAGCTGGGATAGATATTTTGGACTCTTTCAGGCTAAAGATGCTGTAGATTGTTTTTGTCGACCCCCCTTCCTGATGATGTAGCAACATTATTGGCACTTTGGTATCTCCTGCAACAAATATGACGTTCTGATCATTGCGAGGGAATTCCAGCGCACTTGACACAATAACAGTGTCTGAATCTTCCTCCTTTATCTTGGCACAATGGCAAATAGTCTCAAGGTACTTCACAAATGGCCTGAATAATTGTGTTTTGTCCTGATTGTTGACAAAGAACGCATGTGCGTATCTAGGGATCACAAAAGCTGTCGTCACTCTCTCTTCCCGACAATGTCTATACTCGTGATATTCGTTCGAGTGCTCTTCATCAAATAGGACGCATCATGATTTATACTTTGATATGAAAAAGGAACTATAATGCTCTGTGACATGTGCATATGATAAATTTTATGACTTGTATCAACCAGCCACCATCAATTACCAGCATAATTAGTGATGGTAACGTGACACCACGATGTTCAGATCCTAATTCATTGTTCTCCCCAATTGTTTTACCCTTATGAAGGAATCCTTGAACATTGAGATTAGAATTTTCGTCAACTTATTAGCAAAATAGGCTGTGATGTCCTCATTCTCTCGTTATGCTGTACAACAGAGGGAAAATACGGAATGATCATTCTGAGCAGTTTGTCTTCTTTGACCCTGACTCCAGGTCATCCAGTGCATGAATCACCCACCCCTTCTTAATCGTGTCATTTACAATGGACTTTGTCCAATTTCTGTATTTCATTCCCAATAACCTCTACTTCATCGCAGTACATACCTCCACCATCACTTGCAGCCAAACCACTGGCCATTGGTCGAAGTTCCAGCAGTTTACAATCAAATGGATCAAGAATATTGAAACCAATCCATGATTTTCCTCACATATGTCATGGTAACGCCCACCCTGTTTCAGAGTCCCCGGACCGATGACTGGTAATTGTGCTGCTTGCCTGTCAATGATGACATGACATCATTGATGACAGCACAAGCATACAATACATCCACCGCTGACGCACATTTCTGGACATTCCTCTGGGTCTGGAGAATAATCGAGGTACTCATCGAGATATTTTCAAGTCTTTCCCAGAATCGCCCGTTCCAGCGAACTGTATAATGCTCTCCTTCAACGAATCTCTTTCTTGGTCATGGATTTTTTTGTAGGAGGCTTGTTAATTTCCTGAACATGGAAGCACCCACACTTAGCATTGTGAATGTGTCCTGTTACAGAAAGGAAAAGTCTCAGTAACTTGGTCAAAGCATCTAAATGACCATCCCACATCACCATTCACTCCCAGCAGATCAAGTCCTTAATTATTTTGATATGCCCCAAGCACCTTAGTCAGAGTTTTATGGTTGGTGATGCTATGTTTCATGCCTTCATGGCAAACCCCATGGCGGTGTTGAAAGTAACCAGTCCCATAGATCCAACAAAAGCAGCTTGATGAATGGTTCAAGACATCACTGACAAGATTTTCCAATGCTTTTACAAGACTATGGTCCAGCGACATTTGATCTTCATCTATCTCCAAGGGCTTATCAATAGTTTCTGTGGGTGACTGTACCATTGAATGCCCCTCATTTGTCTCTAACACAAAATTTGGATTCATATCTGACATTGTGTTCGATTCTCCATCTTGAGGAAGTAAATTTATGAGTACCTTTGTTGTCAAAGGTGCCTCTATCACAAAGAACTCATGGAAGGATATTGTAACAGTCTTGCCACTCATCATATGAGTAATTGCACTCGGTCAACATAATTGCTCTTCCTCGATTACTGATAATTTCATAATCTAGAATACCATTCCACGGGTGCTCATTAGGAGATGGAATCCCCTAATTGGAGAAGAGCTTTAATCATGACTACTTCCATTGCTTCAAGTCAAAGTGTCTGGTCAAAGGTCACACAAGTCGATGGTTAGTTAATGTGATTTGCCTGATCTTCGACGTGGAGAAAGGTCGAGTTGACACAAGTATTATCACTTGGGCCGAGATCTATGATAAGTAGAATCAGCACGTCCGGTTTGCTTATTGGTTCTCTGTCATGTGATATTGGAATATGCTGTACAAAGCCTGGCCAATTTGATGCTGGTAGCCTTGCTTTATAAAGCGAATCAGACCGTCAGAGAAGTTTGGAATAGTATTAAGTTTGTAATATGAGCTAGGGATACAACAATGTCAGTACTATTTCGAATTTCAATCCACTTTGAACTGGCGTTTGGGGACCAATGAATGGCTTTATTGCCCCCCCCCTCCTAATGATGAGTTCACTTACATAGACCCTCACCTTTTGTTCAATATGCTTTGTAACATTTTTAATAATGTGGTTTAGACGACTGTGGTAGGATTTTCATAAACGAGATGTTTTTGTGAAACACAAATGTCCTTGTCAGGTAAAACGATAAAGATAATAGTAATCAATTTTATCCAAAGCGTGTGTAAGTCAATAGAGTACAGTACCGTAGCAAGAAGGAGTAGATACAATAGTGCGCTCATGTTTATTCTGAATTCGGAATTTATATGCATTAATCCCTTATGAATCTTTTGGGGAATATTAACATTTCATGCAAAAGTGCCTTCTCTTGACTTAAAAAAATGATATTAATTACCTTTACCATTGGGTACCCCTTTGCCTCTATCAGTGGTAGTAGGCTCTCTCAAAAACAGAGGCTGATGCAAATTGGCTTTCTTGGCCCCTTCTCTGTTGTCCTGGCATCAAGCTTGGTTAAAGTTCGACGGACAGCTATAAACAGACTTTATGATTGTTGTTTTCTAATTCTTCACCTCGTCGAGTTCAAACTTCTGTCAGGGCTGTTAATGTTCATTTTGCTCTAATGCCCTTTGGAAAGGTATGAATCCATCATTTTTCCCTCCACTCATTGGGAAAATAATCGGACAGATGGGACTCTCTTGCGTTAGGAACGCAACCAGTCTAGTTAACAACTCTGATTCCAAAACGGTGTGGAGCCTTCTTAAGTCTGTTTGGCGGTCAATTTGACGTCCTACCGGCAGCTGCTGCAGCCACGCTGATGCAAGACACCACTTTCTGCTTCCCTCCAGATTGCATCCACAAGACTGAGAGGGATATATCTGTCTGTAAAGACAGAACGGTGGTCACTCATCCCTGTGAGGACCAACAGAGGACTTTCCACTCACCTGCCCTGGTTGGGTTTTTTTTTTTTTTTACTAAAGATTTGCTCGCACACACCGAGCTTACTCTTAGATTTGATACCCTCCCTCAGTAGTTCAGCGGACTGAAATGGACATATGAAAACTGCCAAGCAGTAGAGTTTTGTCAGGGTAGCCCTCTCTTAGATGGGCTGCCTTACATCACCAAAGGACTCCACCCACCTTGCTATTTTATCTATAGCTGAGGGAAAGATGATTTTATGCCTTTCCCGAGGGTCTTCGCACGAAGTAATCATTAACTATATTAATCGGAATTCGAACTCATTTCGCCAATTCCATTTTCTGTACCTTCAAGTTAGGCCGCTCTGCAACTTATATAATAATAATTGATTTGATCCTCGTCTTATACGCATCCTATCGAAAAATCACTCGAATAAAAGATTGGGAAAAATCTGCAAGGTAACCGAAAATAAGAGCTTTACAAAGATTAACATTTCGCAGAAAAATCTTGCCTTGTTACGAATGACTTGAGTGTTCTTTCTCCCTCGTTGTCCTTTGTCGTAACTTCCTTCTTTCGCTACCCAACGCAAATGTCAAGAGTTATCTCCCTTGCGGCAAGAAACTTTCGTCGAAGAAAGAAAAGAAAAAAAATCTATACCTGAGTTCTGTGTTGTTTCGCTTTGTATAGATTCCACATTTGATATCTTGGAAGACCTGAACTTGCTTAGATTCTTCGAGTGGTAAACCGTTCCCTGGGTTTATTCGACTGATTGCTGATTAGAATGCTTTTAAAGCAAAAAAGGTCCTTGTGCGGACAATAAAAGTGGAGAAAAAGGAGGAGGAGGAGGAGAGGAAGAAGAAGACGAAAACTTGCTTTCCGGACAGTGACGTATTTAATGGAGACCTCATTCGAGCAAAGACGCCTGGCGTGACTTGAACGGAATGGAGGAACGGGGTGAAGGGACGTGAAGAGACGTTCGAAATGTCAAGTCATTTGACATTTTGCTTTGACAATGGCAATAACTTTCGTATCTTCCGTGGCTGAAGAGTTCCTTGTAGTCAATCAGTCGGCGAACATTCGGATATATATATATATATATATATATATATATATATATATATATATATATATATATATATATATATATATATATATATATATATATATATCGTATTTCACCAGATATAACCCGCTACCCTAGATAATCCCCATCCCGATTGAGTTATGTTAAATTGAGTTATACAATCATGTATACAAATATGTATTACAGTTATGTTTCCGTAGATAATATGCGCCTGCTTTTTTTAGTAAAATATTCGGGAAAAGATGCTGATGAAATACAATTCATGGTATGCATCGAGGAAACCCTGTCTTTAATCTAGACTCTAACCAGGGCCTAACTTCCTTTTATTCAAACGCCTGGTTCCAATTCATGACAATACAATTGAACAGCAAAGCTACATTCATTTTATTCTGCAAGAATGTTGATTCCTAATGCAAAACATTTCAGTATGTCAGTCATAAGGATACGTTTTAATATCAATGTTGAAACATGTATTTGATCTAAGTCTCAAACGTCTTCCAGTTCCAACCCCAACAATTTAAGAGCCTGTCAAGGTTGAAAATAGTGGAAACAGAACTTACTACCATTTCATCAACATGCAAAGTAGTTATGTAAGAGCTGTTTGTTCAACTACTCTCCCACCCATTTTTGCATGTCAACCATGGTGGCATGCCAATGACGAGAAATTTTGTCAAGATATCTCGCAAGGAGAAGTACATTCGTATCTTTTCCTGGAGCATCAATACGAAGTGAACATAAACAGCCTTAGCTGAAATTGGAACACGATCCTGTATTGATAGCCATTAGGCCACTTCAGACCTACTATGATATATACGTATTACAAATGAATAAATAAATGAACAGGTCTGATTTGTCACTTAACAGAAACCGTCAACTGACCAACGTCTTTTGGCTGTATGCTGTGTTGGGGGTAATCAATTAAAAACTTTCGAAAAGAGGAATGATCAATGAATAAGATACTTCTCCCACCTTTCGTTGGGCAGTGATCACTAAAACAGTCTGGATTTCTAAAAAATAAAAGAAACATGAACACTGTTGGACTCAGACCAAGGGGCCAATTTAGCATACATTCACCTTATAAATTGAATGTGAACCCACTAAAAACTTTTTGGGGGGAGAGGAATTTGAAATTTTTTGAAAGGGCGTAAATGTTCAGCCCTCCATCTATCCATCCATTCGTCCAGCCAGACCCACTAAAAAATGGAGAAACGTATGTTTATATCGACTACGTTGATGCTTACACTTTTGGCTAGCGTTTCCTGATAACACGCTTAATAATGAAGATATAGATTAGTCTTGAGTATGATCCCAATAATCCTAAAAAGAAGAGTATACAACCAATGCATTCTCCCGGTAGTCACTTATGGAGCTGAAACATGGAACCTAATCAAGAGATAGACCTACAAACTGAGAAGTATGCAACGCGCACATGAGAAAATCATGCTCAACCTTACATGGAGATATCACAAGACAGCACAGTACATAAGGAAGAAAACGGGTGTCCGTGACATCATACAAACTATTAAAAAAGCTCAAATGGCAATGGGCAGGCCATGTTGCAAGAATAAAAGACAACTAATGGACATCACGTCTCACAACATGGATTCCCGGAGATCACATGCGAAAATGAGGCCGACAGAACACAAGATGGAGAGATGAACTAGACAGATTCAGGAAATACTGGCTCCGCGACGCCCATGATAGAGAATTGTACCGAATCCTAGGGAAGGTTAAAAGACTGATGATGATGATGATGATGATGATGATGATTTAGATTAATTCCGCAAACGTCTTGCTGATTCCTCTTTGTTTTCATTTATCTAGGGCTGTTGTAAGCACTTTGCATTAGGTAAACAGTTGATATGTTATTTGGAATTAGCACTACAGAGGCTAGCTACATGCCTTTCTCATTATTTATTACTGAATGAGTCATGCGTATGTTATGGGAGAGCAAAGCTATCAAGTGTGCACACAGAACCTCTATTATTCAAACACAATTCTAACATTAGTCAATATGTTTGAATTGCAAGTTTACATTCTGTTATAATGGTGATTGGCGGTACAAAGCGTTTCCGTCTGGCTATGATTAATCACCAGGTCTCTATGTAGACACAACTTTGATAACTTTTGTGATAAATTTGTTACTCTACCCACTTTGTTCTTGACAATATAATTAATTTTCTTTTCTAGATACGAGGCTATTGCTTCTCAGTCGGCCTTAGGAGACTAATGAATTTACAAATAGATTTGAACAGATACTGATTGATAGATAGGTAGATAGATATGAAAGGATTAAGATAGATAGATCGATAGATTGATAGATAGATAGATAGATAGATATGAAAAGACTGATAGATAGATAGATAGATAGATAAATAGATAGATAATGAAAGTACTGAGATAGATCGAGGGATAGGTATGAAACAGATTGAGATAGATATGAACAAACTGATTTCCAGGCCTATCCAGAAAAGAACCTTCATCTCATTATAATCCATCAAGTGACCGTATATACTAGCCTACTGCAAAAAACGCACTACATGAAACCATGAAATTTCCTGGAGGAAAAGGGGGAGGATTTAGTTTTTGAAAATAAACCCTCAAAATATGTTTAAGGGGGTGTTCAATCTACAATTCAAACTCATTCTAAAATGGTCACATTTTGTGACTGCTGTTCAGTCAGCTGCTGATTTAGAGTCCCTCTCAAAAAGAAGGTGGTGAGAATAATCTCTCGCTTACTCTCACCCTCTCTGAGAAAGATACAAAGAGTCACTGAGTATGAAAAACTGTATACTGGAAGATTTCGACCCGAATACAAGATCATTTTTCAATTGACTCATTTTTTTCTAAAAAAACAAAAAGGAAGTAAAAAGATTTATCCGGTTATAACATTTATTGAAACTTGCGTTGTCCAATCAGAAATTGTGGATTTACGCCGCTGATTAATAGGATTGATCGTTTTTTCTAACAGCAATTTGCCGCCTTCCCTTAGGACGGGTATTTCAGTTGGATTTATATAATACTAGAACCAGTTGAGCTGTCTTGCTGTAATTAGGCAACCAATCACTTAATGCACATAGCATAACATACACTCACTCGTGGGGTAACTCTGTCGGCAGTGAGACGTCATTATGTGAACAAACGTACTTTATAAACGTCTCATCTACAATGACCATTCACTACGTCTGTTGTAGTTCTTTTAGACAAAGAATTGCCCCACTCATATCCACCATCTCCCCTATCTCTACATTGCAGATTTGGACAAGATTAAGGAGAACGTGACAGTTTCACCGGAAGAAAATTGTGTTGCCTTGACCTTCCTCTTTTCATGAGGCCATATACCTAAATGTATCTATCCATTTCTGCAAAGTAAGAATTCGAGTTGAGGTGAAAGCTAGAATTTCGAATGCTGATTTTCAGGGCAAGTAAACTCACCACTCATAATACCGGTGAGCTACGATCTAACTATCCCTTATATCCTGTATTTGGCCTTATGCCGTACTAAACTAAAGCTTGAACTAAAATCAGTTTAAAAAGAAATCTTCCGCTTGTATTTGACGTGTTGCAGCTGGGTGGGGACGAAAGATAAATAGATAGATAGATTGATAGTCTGATATTTTTTATTCTCTTTTGTTTTACTTCAATTTATCATAATCCCCTTCCGGCTCACAATGCGCGTCGGAGTTTCACCAAAGCCCCGTTAACCGAATATTCCCGGAACACATTGATCTTATCAGATGTAGTGCTTTCATCTTAATACAAATCGTTCAGGCTTATATCTTCATTTGTCCAATGACACCCTATCACGACACCTACATCCCTGGTTTGAATTCAGAGTATGTCTCCTGGACTGACTGCCAACCAAGGCTGAAGAGCCAAGTCTGTAATGTTATTTACCCCTTTTTTGTAGCAGGGAGTTTTCGGGCGTAGTGATATCTACGTGGGTCGTAAGACCCTAACCATTGTTTACTTGTGTGTTGAAGATATAGTCAATCACATGATAGCTTTTAACATTAGTTTTTTAGCTAGTCTTCATGGTGACAGAGCACAACATCTTCATCTCTCTCCTACACCCCAGTTTCCAGTGCTTCATCCCGCCAAAACCCCCGACGACGCCTTACACATCATCATCACCATTTTGGAGGCTTTAGAGCGCTAAAAAAATTCCCCATGTAAACTAATGGTGATTGTTTTTTTTTCGCTTTACACCATTTCACTTTACGAGAATTTTTATAGGAATGCCTTCGGATAGCGGGAGAAACTGCTCAGTAGACAAGCAATGTTGCATACACCGTATGTGGAAGAACTTTCCGTTCCCATTTCATGAGGATTCGCCCAATCGCATTTGCGACGTGACCATGTAGTGAAGTCACTGATCGACCTCACTGCACCCCAATATTCTTTTCTTACGGTTCATTCAAACACGCCAATCGCTCACTACGACATTGGATAGTAACAGTGTGTCCAGGTCCCAGCAATTCGTAATGAAGAATTCCCTTTGAACCTCCCGAAACACAGAACAAGAACTCCCTCTCTGTTGATACCGTTTCATTTGAGACATTGGTTGCCGTTGAAGACGGGGCTACCATTTTTTTCTCGTTTTTGATTATCGTAATAAACTGATTTTTCCATCGACGGTGACTATCATGTCGAAACATGACTGTTTTCTGTGTCCAGCGAGTAGAGAATGACTAGTGTTAGACCGCTGACCGATTTTCGTTCACGCAGAACCCATTTTCTGAGTTTAAAAACTTTCGAATCTAAAAGATTTATAAACGATGCACAATAGCTAACTGATTTCGGTGGCAATGACAAGCCAAAAACGTCGCTGAGGGAGGGTGTTGGCAGGGACGATTTGAAAAAAGCCTCCCCCGGGGTCTTTGCTGGAGTGGGAGCCTCGAAAAGCTTTATAAATAATAGTTCACCTACTGCATCTAAATCTCTTTCAACGCTATTGCGAGGAGCCTATTGAATTTCGAAGATGCTCCTAAGATTTCCATTTGTGCAAAAGATAGGAAGTTATACATCATCATCATTATCATCAATATCATCAGTCTTTTATCATCTGTCATTAGACATAATCCTTCCCCATAATTCTCCTGACCTCTCTATCAGTATTCTGTAGGCCTCAGTTTTGCATGCGATCTCTGGGGATCCATGTAGTGAGTCGTGATGTACATCAGTTGTCTGCCATTCTTACAACATGACCAGCCCATTGCCATTTGAGTTTTCTAATGGATTCGATGATATCTCAGATTCCTGTTTTTCCTTAATATATTGTGCTGTCTTGTGATATTTCCATGTGATTATGAACATGATTATTCCATGTGCACATTGCATGGATCAGAGTTTGAAGGTCAGAATCAAGCAATCGTCTAAATAACACGTGAAAAACTTAGAAAAAGCAATCTTAGATCTGATATAAGGGTCTTTAGACAACTTGTCTCCCTCCTAGGTTTATGCAAGCGCGTATGCACACACTATATATCATAAATGACCTTGATTTTATAAAAGGGATGCCATAGTGCTTGTCTTTAATAAAAGGTAACCCTGGTAGCTTATATTTGCAAAACGAGACATTTACCAAATCTCGCCTGCTTTTTCTGCAAAATAAGTTGAGATGCAAGACTTAACAATTGTCAGTCAGGCCGTTGCATCGTATAATCTTGTCAAGCAAGTTTGCGACACTCCAGTTTCCTTGCGAGGTCATCGGAGAAGGTGGGTAAGGCTTGTCCACAAATTGGCCAACACTAAAATGGGCTGACGTCGCCTTTTTTTCCTCGTTTGTTTTCATTGTAACTTCCAACGCCGAATTTTTTTTACAAGAAGTAGACAGGAATATTCAGGTCATTACTTTATATTTGAACTCTTTCAAGTTGGAAAAGGTATGTGTATTCACTTCACTTGTGTTGACTGTCTGTGTCTCCATTCGATATCTCCAAAAGTTCTCTAACAATTTCAATGAGATTTTCTAGAAGGGAAGTGAGAAAGAAATTGATTATATTTTTGGGACGGATCAAGTTATTCTCACTCTCAGCTTCCCAGCTTGATAGCTATATATAGAATGATGTTAATCAGTTTTCAGTGACAATGTTATTGGCGCATATTTTCGCTCTCTAGTTGGATAATGTTACTAATTATATTATTATTCGTTAGTTCACACACACACACACATATATATATATGAATATATATATTAGACTTCCAATGTATCTTCCAATGTCTGATCAACTAAATGGCAGGCATTATGTGATTTTAAGTGCTATGTTATGTAATGAAGCGAAAGTAAGCTACTATGGCTCAGAAGATTACGGATTCAAATCTAGCCAGACACAATTTGATTACACACACACCACACACACTCAAACACACTCAAACACACTCAAACACACACACACACACACACACACACACATATATATATATATATTTGTTGGTATGAATTTATAAATTATACATTAGATTGGGAACCTGATGTTGCCCAGGAAATGGAATGATATTTTACAGTGATTTCACTGTAACGTCCCTGGTCAGCCTCGCACACACGATTATTCCAACTATATCAACACAGATATTTGAAAATATCTATTAGAATATAGATTGACTTGAACCTAAATTGACCTTCAGGGATCAGTTCCATCTATCTTACCTTAATCCTCGGGTCAAATTACATTCTATACACATATTTGAAGCTACTTGGGTGCAGTGGTTTGGGAGTCAATAAAACATAAGAAGTGAGCAAACGAGCAAGCAAGCGAACAATTATGGTAATAACTAATTAGTATAAATAATAATAATAATAATAATGATATATATATATATATATATATATATATATATATATATATATATATATAAGAATTCTCCGCTATCCGAAAGTTGTGCGTTCCTGGGAAACATTCCTCAAGTCGAGTTGACATAAGGCGAAAAAGTGATTACCATTAATGTATATAGAATGAATTTGAGCGTCCCCCCTAAAAAAAATTCTTTTATTTCTGCCAGCTTTACATTAAGTGTAACTCCCTTAGTATCTTTCCTATGCTTTTCTTAAACCTTGATATGAATTTTTCTAAGAAAGGCACAACCGAAAATGAGATAAAGCACCGATTCTCTACTGACACAGGTATGGCGGCTGGAGGTATTTTGTATATACTCACACTCCAATTTTTTTCTAGCCTTTTCGGCACGGATTAAAGCACTACCCCATTGCATTTAAAGGGACAGGTCAGGCTCGTCCGGACGCTCTCGTGACTACGGTTGCTTTAGCAACCACGGTTGCTTAGCAACCAAAGTCGCGTCGGCTGGAGCTATTTTTGATGGGTGTCTCCTATTTTCAACATGTAAAGCCCTGGCATTGTGTCACATTTTTCCCTGGTGGGAGAGTAAACAGAGTACACACGCACACACACACATGCGCGCGCGCAAGCATATATCAATACACAAAAGTGGGCAATTTGTAAGAAATACACCTGCAGAAGGCTTGGGAAATCATCGGTCGAAATGTTGTTTTCTAATCAACAGATTTGAAGAGAGAAGGCTGGAGAAATAACAAAAATAACGCCAATCCCTCATCCCAGAACAGTCATCGTTCAGAAAGGCCGGAGAATGCATCGGCTGGAACGTAGTGACCAAAGAGGAAGATACAAAACCAGATCATCTATCCAATAATACAAATACTTCATCTTAGAATTTCAAGCAATATTCAGGATAGTTAGGGAACGCATTATCTAAATCATGGTAACTCAAACAACAAGGATAAGGATATTAGTTCAAAGAAATAATGGAACAACGGAGTATACCAACTTCCATTTCTGTGATAGATCTTCCTACAAGTGTACTGCCCAATTTTCTTTTCGCCCTCTGTATTCCCAGGCGCTTTTACAACTACCTAGTTCTCTTTTCTGTACTCTCTCTTTAGAAACTACCTACTTTCTTTTCTGTCCTCTCTCTTTAGAAACTACTAACTTTTCTCTTCTGTCTCTCCTCCATCTCTCTCTCTCTCTCGCTCTTTCTGTCTTCTTTTTTAAATTTCCTAACCTCTCGCTTATGGTATTATCATAATTATTATTATTATTGTTGAAAGTGTACAATTCTAATTTGAAAACATTTGGAAGTCGGCTTGCATCAAATTATGTGCCTCTTGTTTTTTCTTTCTTTCTTTCACGCAGATCTACGATGTGGTCGCCATTTTGTTCGTCGTATTATCCATTTTGACTTTCATCTTGGAAACACATCCGTCGTTTCGGGTGTCAGGACAGCGGGACTTGCTGGGTCGTCTCTACCGTCGGGATTCGAACGACACCGACTCGGCCGAATTCTGGATTCCGCACCCGACCCTCGTCGTCATCGACCTCATCTGTTTGGTCTTCTTCAGCCTCGAGCTAATGGCCCGTTTTGTCTGCGCACCCAGCCAGCGCAGGTTCTTCGTCAGTTTTTTCAACGTGATCGATCTAATCTGCCTTTTACCGGATTATATCGAGATTATCGTTTTTAGCCAGATGGATAATAGTACTGTTACCAGCGTCGTCCAGGGTATAAACTTCTTACGCATCATGCGCGTGCTCCGAGTCTTCAGACTGGTGCGTCACGTGTCCGGATTATGGATCATGTTGTACACCCTGAAGGCCAGTATGCGCGACTTGCTACTCATGTGCGTATTCATGATGATGGGAATGTTGCTGTTCGCCTCACTCATCCATTACGTCGAAGAAACCAAGTTCCCGAATATCCCGATTAGTTTATGGTGGGCGCTCATCACCATGACGACCGTCGGTTACGGGGATATGTACCCGGAGAAAAATTGGGGGTACTTGGTAGGTTCATTGTGTGCGATGGCGGGACTCCTTGTGGTCGGCTTCACGGTTCCGATCATAGTCAACCACTTCGTTCTCTATTACACCCACATACAATCGGCGATTCGCGCCGCCCAGCGAGAAAAGAAGAACGCTAAAGAGAACAAAAATCTTGAGAATTTAATCGCGGAGGAACGGCGGGAAAGTGTTCTGCTAGATATGAAACAAAGAATGGAGGTTACTGAACAATTATCCAACGGTACCGGAACGGGGCACGCGCGTATCTGCAACGGGAACATAGGTTCGAACATCGAGCGCAAACGAAAAGAGAATGCCTTTCACACAACGATCCAACAAGAAGCCATTAAAATGGAACTGCTTCTTCCGCCGAAGTATAGTTCGGTGTCGAACTTACACGCTGAGTTTTCAAAAACCCCAGGAAAGTGCAAAAGATACTCGCCCGCTCCCGCGAAAGGTCATGCGCAGACGAGGCGGAAGTCTCTACCTGGTATAGCAATTATCTCGTCTCGACACACGTGCAACGGCACGATGAGCCCCGTAGGGAAAAGAAAAATGCATTTAAAGGACCCAATGACCAGCGATCGTACTGAGAAGTCGAAAACGTCTCCCGAACCCGAACCCAGTATTAAGATTGAATTGGGTGATGTCTCCTTGGAAGACACTGGGACAACATATCTGTGATGCTAAGAAAAGTCTAAAAAAACAAAAAAATAAATAAAACAACAAAGAATGAGAAAATATTTAGAGGGGCGGGAAAAAATCAGGAAAAAAATGAACTTGTTTCAAATGACAAACGTACGCACACTTATTTATGCAACCGTATACTTGGTGATTTGCCGTGGAGTGGTGATTAGCGAAAGTTTCATGGGTTCGATCTTGTTCACGAGATTATCCGAGTGATTGAGGGATGGGCATATTTGGACAATCCCCCCTCTTAAACTAGACGTGAAAAATGAACCGGTTCGGTAATTGGGAATGTAACAGTCACACAGTACACTAGCTCATTTGATGGCATGTCACTACCAGCTGAGTAATCTCACGGGAGAGCTTTCACACCTTTCATAATGTGGCCCTCTCTCATTAAATGTCAGGTTATATCAGAGTTGCGCAATCAGTCTTCAGTATATTCAAAATAGCTATATTCTCTCTGTATAGACACCGTATATCTTAGCTAATATTTCATATCCATCTCCATAGTTCTTGTGTCAATTAAGCTAAGCTTGGTGAATATTGACCTCGTGACAACATACCTAGGATGCTTAATAAGTCCCAAAAGATGGGACAATATAATTGGAGAAAAACTGGAGAAAAATGGGTGCGGAGCGGGGGCTTGTTTTGAATTTACCAAGACAGGAACAATATATATATATATATATATATATATATATATATGTACGTTCATAGAATTTATTTCACGACTAGAGGTTTCTTGCAACGGCTAAAAATAGTCTGCATTCGTCAGGTGAATCTCATATTATATATATATATATATATATATATATATATATATATATATATATATATACATTATCGTAGTTGTTGGTCTCCCTCTGTCTCTGAAGGGAAGACAATGTAGCATGCGCCAACGATCAGCCTATGGTTGATTTGCATCGAATGTTGTGGCTGTATAACCAGATAAACGAGTTGCAGCTATTACAGGCTTAGTTCGGGCCCTGCTCTGTGAGAACTCTCACTGCCATCTGCCATCTGCATAGTGCCAGTCAAAAATGACAAGATTAACGTTGTACAGATTGGCACTCTTTCTAGGACCAAAGTGTCGTTTCCCGGATACGCATTGCATTTTATACATGTGGATATGAATGACTCATCATCATCAGTCCTTCAACGTCCGTCGTTGGAAATAGACCTTCCCCAGGATTTGCCACATTTCTCTATCATGGGCGTCGCGGAGCCAGTACTTTCTGGATTTGCCTAGCTCGTCTCTCCATCAAATATTCTGCCGGCCCCGGTTCTGCATGTAATCTTGAGAGATCTGTGTCGTGAGTCGCGATGTCCGTCGGTTGTCTGCCATTCGTGCAACATCGCCAGCCCACTGCCTTTTGAGTTTTTTTAATGGATTTTATGATGTCCTTGACTCTTGTCTTTTCTTGGATGTACTGTGCTGAGTGATTAAAAGACAAAAAACTAAAACACGAATGCATTTCTAAACCATGACAGGAATACCCATTTATAAATGAATGACTGGGTTTCACGAATTAAGAACTTGGGAGGGTTACAACCACATATGAATACATAGAGGGAGCCCCGGCCCACAGCAGTGATTAGCATGTTTATCTTGCTGACCATTACTTCTCTGGTTTGTCCTTTCCCACTTAGGTGCGACATACCTGTGGCTTTTTGATGAGTGAATAACCATATAAGACTCTTCCTGTTTCTGAGAATCGACGAACCGAGTTCAAACCCAAGCTGGGACAGTTCATGTTTACACCAATGTCCTTGTGAGAGGCATGAATTCACTCCTCTCTCCATTCTCTGCTTAGGCAAAATAGTTGGGCAGTTGGAACCCTTTGTAAGGCATCCGGTTCCGTAAAAATTAATTATTGCAACATTCGATTGATGGATAGTTCAAGGGACGGAGCTGAAACCATTGCCAAAAGTGTTGCTTGACACGGACAGGCCCTGTGAAAAGCTGGACCAGGTCAGATGGGAAATGTGTGCCTGTTGATCTGGGAATTTAAGGTTTGGTTTTTGGGAATTAGGTTTACAGTTCTGCCTCTATTAGTAGACGTTGAACGTACAAGACCCCCTGAAATTCAGTATGTATTCGTGTACTCATATTTCCATCCCTGGGTACACGTCATGCACATGGTGTACTAAAAATTAACGAAATAGAATAAAAGAACTAGGGCGATACTTCAGAAAAAGGTAAGGAGTAGAAAGTAAATATTGGATAGTATTTATATTTAACAGGGGTAGTCGGCCCCATCAAAATAGTAGGGCCATGCCAATTGGCCCACCTATCCTCTCCTGGCTCCTATCAATTTCTGGTCGAGACACAGAAACAGCTGTGTCTGAGTCATACGTAGACACTGGTATGGAATTTACACCATCTTCAATAGTTGTCGATTAGGTAATTTCACGTGTGAGTTCATATTTGGAGGTGACATAATTCTGGAACGATCTTTCTGTTGAGTGAATAAGTCACTGTGAAACTATTTTTCTTCGCCTAGTGTTCGAATGAATGACTCACAAGCCTTGTTTTGGGGGGTGGGGAAGTAGTAGGATTATAGGCCTTTCATGGGTGTGGCGACTTTTTAGAAAAGTGTTTCCCAAACTTTTGGGACTACGGCCCATCATTAGAGCTCAGATTTCATCAGCGCTTCCCTCCTCTGCAGGTCGGTCAAGAATTATACATTGAAAATAAGATTTTGAATTTTTTTTCTAATTGGAGCATTTATTTTATGAAGAAAATTATAATTGTACGAAAGTACTTATATATACTTGATTGAAATGAAAAAATAATTAACGTGAAGGATGGGTCTGTGATTATAAGACTAATCTTTCTGGTCTTCCAAAGACTTCTACCACTGTCTGGACTTCCATCTCCCTCATTGAGTCATCCAACGCCCCTTAGAGGAGAGTAGCTTCCATTTCCATTGGGAACCACAGTCTTAAAAGGTTGTTGAACGGAATTCTGAACGGCTTTGTGTAAAGATGTTTTTTTTCTCAAAGTAAAATTAAAGCTCTGGTTGTTGATATAAAAAACAAAGGATTTACACCAGTACGCGTGGAGAAGACTTTTTACTATGAAGAAAATTCAAATCCAGGTAAACCTCGTTTATCAGGCGCCCTCAGTTCCAGGACAGTGCCAAATTATAAACTTGTATTAAACAAATCCAGAAGAAGCCGCTTATAACAATCGCAAATAATGTTATCTAACAGTCTTTGTTATCAAGATCAGTCGGTACTAAACACTTCATTCAAAATAAATAAAGATTCATACTAATTTCATATTCATGTTTAAAATATTGTACATAACAATGAATTTGATAACATAACAACGAATTTTTTACAATAAAAATAAACTGCTGTATTTTCTAATCTTCTGCCTAATGATATCAGCTAGTTATTACTATTTGAAAGGCTAAGCCAAAAGTGAGCACGATAAGCGGCTTCCTCTGTTTTAAATATGAATTAAATGGCTAAATGTTATACATTAATATACTTGTGTGAAGTACAGCCATTCTCACCTTGACAAATTGTCGGGTTTCCTCACAAGTACTGTCTTTTCTTACATCTATATGGACTTGTATTCGCCCGTTATACCACTACTGACGACATCTGCACTTCGCTTGGAAGCTATCACTGGAGGTAAATGTTATCAAATTATGCTAGAAACTCAATAGAGCAGTAACAACAACTGCAGTATAAACAATTAAGAAATGGCTCCACATACAACGCCACCTGTGGCCACTCAGGGAACAAGTGTGAGAGCCGCAAGAAATTCAACTCGTAATTTTGTCTGGATTAAAAAAGACCCTGGATCATCCGAGGCTGTTGTGCTGTGGTATTTCGATGCAGGATTCTTGCATGAAATAACAAGTACTGTTTCAAAGAAAATTTGAAACGCACATATTAATTGTAAATACTGATTTATTTTTGTTTTTATCTTATTGTCAATTGTCACAATCATCCTGGTGTCTCTTTTGATACAATTGGAAAGTTTTGATATAATGATAATTATCATGATGATAAAAATGATATTGATTCAGAGTTTGTAAATCAATGTTTCAGATGACTTAAATCCATCTTCAAGACGCTGGGGCATCGGGATGTGTAGAATTCATGCTTGTATATCTCTCTCCGATTTATGTCATGGCATTGTCGATAAAAGAGCTCCAGAAATACAAAATTTCAAACAAACAAAATACTTTTCTCATAATTTTAAGAGACATGAAATTGTCTGAAAGGCTCTTGGGTGAAAATGATCAAATTTTTGTTCAGACAAGCACGAAACAAAGATAAACTGACTTCTGCATCCGTTTTTTTAAATTCTTATTAGATGAAGTTTTTTCAATCATCATCCTTTTTAATTCTATGACTACTTTTTACCTTTTCACCGAAACAGCAGAGAGATCCTCAAGATGGTTGTGGCTCAAATGTTTCACCTGGGGAAAGTCATGTTAGGAGGTTAATGTTTTTTTTTCAAATCTCCATTAATTCATATGTAAATATAAATCCATCTTTTTATTTTGTCAATGTTTCATCGTTAAGGTATGTCAAGATTACTGGCAGTTGGAAGAGTGAATGTATGTCAACAAGAAGCGTTCTGAAATATCCTGGTCAAGGATTTTAGTTGTCGGTGAGAGTTTTCAGCGGAGTTTTATCTATCGCATCAACAACGGAAAGATTTCGATCGTATCTTGACCAGATATTGTCATTTTTCACGAATCAGGGAAAACGAGTCTCGATGAAAAAAAAAGTTCCTTCCCTTGGTAAATGCAAATCGTAGTGTTTATACAGGAAGCGGAAATTAGAGGAAGACGTTAACAAATGGAGATTGAAAAAAAAAGAAGATATTGTAAATATTACTAGCTACTACGCCGGAAACGTCTCACGCGCATGAGGTCTCGTATTTGATTACTGAATGGAGGGAAGGGTGTGGGAAACTTTTCACTCAGTAGCTAATTGAGTACACTAGGCCGTGTGATCAAGGTGGAAGTATCCTTTTTGTGGACTTCGTCACCGACCATCATACTCCATTGGGGGTACTCTCTTAAGAGACAGGACGGTTTATCTTACTTTATCATCGTTTGTTCGATTTGAAAAGTCGTAGGTACTTCTCGGCAAAACCAAAACCAAAAATGAGAGAGAGAGAAAAAAAAAAGAAAAAAAAGAAAGATTACAAGTGTAATATAACTATAAGATGTAAGGTTAGAGATTTTCCAGTTGACAATCTAGGATCACATCATGTATGTATGTACCGAGTGCTTAGCAGAGATGTATTGAGTACCAATTTGAAGCTGTGTGACTTGGCAATCGATTGAACCCCGGCCTACCGGACTCTACCATTTGGCCACAATGAACAGTTTGATACACGTAATGCAAATTTAAATCATATTTTTATAATGCAGTGTTCATTTCGTACATTGTAAGCATCAGTAAATATAGAGGCTAATAGAGAAACTAACTGAAATAAACCTTGTTTTTCTTGACTAAAAACAGGCCCAAGTCAGTAAACAAAACAGTATTGTCGCATGATACATTATATTCCTGTTATTGTTATCATATATATATATATATATATATATATATGTGTGTGTGTGTGTGTGTGTGTGTGTGTTTGTATTGTGGATGTGAAGTGATCCGACAGAAAGCAGAAGAAAATGAAAATTGGAAGATGAAGAGAAAACTTAAGAGATGGGTTTTACATCTCAATTTTTATTATTATTCCGAGGGCATAGTTCAATGCATTTCGATGGGGAAAGGCCATCTTTTTCAGAGAAAAATATTTTTGGCGGTTTACAGTGAAAAAATTGCTGTTTATATGGTCAATGCTGAAGTGGCTGCAAACATCTCTTGAGTTTTTCTCTTCACCTTCCAGTTGTCATTTTCATCTATCTATCTATCTATCATTCAATCTATCTATCTGTCTATCTATCTATCTATCTATCTATCTATCTATCTATATATATATATATATATATATATATATATATATGCATGTGTATGTGTTTGCGTGTACGAGATATAGAATCTTGTTGACAATGTTTTTCTTAAGTTAGTGAGATATTTTGAAGGGCACCTGGCCAAAGGTATTAGTTAGCAAAACCATTCGATGTTCCGGTCAGTTTAAACCTCGCAGGTACCCAATCATTGTGGCCATGTCCCGAATGAAGTTATGGTTCTCTTGAAATCTATAGCTTGCAAACAAAAATGCTGATAAAATATTTTGAGTCGTATACGTGATGACTATTTTCTCTGTTCTAGTGACTGGCGCCCAGAAGAGTGTCATGTATGACACAGTTTCTTAAAATGGGTTCTGCAGAGCCAAAACGTTCTACATGTGGTTTTGGTTCTGTGGTTGATGTTGAGAAATAAACCGTTCAAATGATATATTTGCGGTATTGATGAAAAAAAAAAAAGAAGTCAAAATGCTGATTCACTAAGAAAGCCATACATGATGGCGGTTTTATGATAGAAAATAAGATTGAGGAACCCTGATTTATGGTACTGCTTGTACAATAGGAACAGAAACTGATTTTTTTTGTTTGTTTACCACGGGCCTTGTGGTGAGGTTGCGCAACGGTTATCGTAACGAAAAAACGAAATCGCCGAACCGAGTTCAAATTTCACCCGTCGCTGTTCATGTTGATTTCGCACTAATATCTTTATGGAAGGTAAGAATCCTCCTCACTATCCGATCGCCAGTTGTCTTGACGAAGTTATCGTCACTTGCATGCCATGATAGTCGATGGGGGAGAGTGTATTCAAGTCAGAGATTCTTCCCTCTGACTGGTACCATGTAACTTGATGTTACCTGCCACATGATTTTTGAAGTGGAGGTGGGCCTCGTCCAGCAACTCATTTTGCCCTACTTGCTGTAAAATTCACACTCAATGGCCAAAAAACTGTTCAATGACCTTGGAGAAAAAATCTGTTTAAAATGATATTTATTATATAGATCTTGAATTATCCGTTAGAAAAAAACCCAACAAACTCTTTTAATATCAGTACAAAAATAAACGCGTAGATTTGAAAAATATTCAGTACCAAGTAATTAAAAAAATCTACTGAAATTCAACCAATTAATGATATTTGATGGAGCTTTCCTTATTTGTTCATATTGGGAAATAAGTGACTGAAGTTACATAGATTTTTTTTAATTGTTTGGTATTATATATATATATATATATATATATAGAGTGTCATCCACAGACAGCTGTTTCCATGTATTACATCTCTTCATTATTCAGTATTTCCATTATCCCATCCAGTACCACGAGGCAGAATTGAAACCCTCACTACAGACCCGTTGACTGATATCCTACCTCTGGACTACAGAACAGAACTGGCATAAGGCTGAATTTAAGCGTTATATTTAAATTATACAGAAATTCCTCATCCATCTGAGTGCTCAATTCCTATAGAAGAGCATTGCATAAGCTGACAGTGGATGAGTTACCTCACTTAAAGAGTGCTCAACCCAGAATAGAGGAGCATTATATATATATATATATATATATATATATATATATATATATATATATCAGGATTGAGATAAAGATAAAAAATGGACAGATGATCCAACAGAATGATTATTAATTGCGTTTTATCATGTAGAAGCTCTTATTTGAAATGAGCGGTGGTTTAGCTAAATTGTATGAGCAACGTTACGTTGAAGCAGTCCACCTATTCGTCTGCAGGGTTTGATTCCTGCTGCAGCCCCATTTTCTTCAATTGTTTATTCTATTTACGTTCTGTAATACAAGTGGTACATTGATGGTGTAACGACGGCAGATCATTTCAAATAGAAAAAAAAGAATTGAAATTTGAAAAACATCTCTTATGGACGTTTGAACAGTTTGTTCAATGCTTTTAGTTTTCATTCCTATTTCTAAAAATAAGTATTCGTGCAGTTTTCGATGTTTCTCCTTTTTTATGAGCCTGAAAAAGGAATAATTTTGGCAACAATCTGCAAGCATTTTCAGCAACATGAAATCTACACACATCTTATACAACCAGATAACCTTCAAAAGAGTTTATCTGTAGTTGTAACGAGTGTAAGCTTTGGTTGGTGTGAACTTTTGAACAAAAACAATGGCAGCTGCCCATGGAGTGTGTTCACCGTTTAGTGGTGGTGTAGTATCAGAGTATCTTGTCAAGCTGGACCAGTATGTGCACCCGATCTCTTCTCACGCACACGCTGCTCCTTGGAAGACAAATGCCGGTGTGCTCTCCTTGGAGCTACCATACTATCGAATATCAGCGGTCAATCATCATCCACTTAAAGTTTCTCCTCATAAAGTAGACCTACCAACCGCCGAAGTGCAAAAATTGTAACATTTACGCAAAATATCTGGGGATTCCATCAAAAATCTTCAGATTTTAGGATGATACTAAAAAAGTAAAAATAAGTAAAATAAATGATTTAATTCTTCCATAAATGTCAATTCTTTAATTGAAATATCAATGTCTGAAATCGTTGTTCTTGAAAGTTTACAATAAAAATGTTAATAACTGTGAAATGGACACCAAATCATGGGATATTAAGATCAAAGTAAAAATTATATGCCTGCAACAAAACATTAAGTACAGCCAGTAAACATTGAGGAATACGAACTGTAGGCTCATTAGCTTCATGCGCGTCAAATACTTGCATTGAATTTCGACACAAGTTGTTAAACTCCAGATTATCCAACACCGATTTTGCGGTACCATTGGTCTTAGAACTGTGCCGCCGGATTATCCAATTCACCGGACCACATAATAACAATAGACTACTGGCCTATTAGTGTGAGTTGAGTTGTAGCCCCTAGGGGGATTTTTCTTATTAAAAGCTTGGAGAAAATTTTTTATGGAATCTTAATATGAACACTCGAAAATTATACTTTTCCAATGGTCAGACAGTGGTAAAACTTTGATGAAAAGCACGTTTGACACTACAAAAAAAAACAAACCCAAAAAACAAAAAACAAAAACAAAAACAAAACAAAAACAAAAAACAAACAAACAATGAAAACATGGGTAGAGTGAATGATGAACGAGTAATGGGCATATCTTGAAAATTATACACACCGGGCCATAGAGAAAATTGGCTACATATTTTCTTTTTAGGCATTTCTTTTAATGATTCATAAAAAACTTGCTCCATACTTCCAATAAAAAGTTCCCAGGTGAGCCCAGTAGGACTTCATTCTGCGCTGCACTACACTAGTGACACACATCTTAAATCTTCAAGGCACTGGGGCTGTAAGAAACTTGGATTAAACTTTTCACTAAATATGAATTCAATGGTTAAATGCAATATATTAGTATAGATGATACAGTTTATCAATATAGACTAAAGGGATGTAGGTCTATTTCGCAAGTACAATTTTGTGTTGACAAAGGATTTCGAAGTCCAACCACTCCCAACATGACAAATTGTACGATTCTTCTTGCCCGATACAATTAATTAAAAAGGTCTGGAAGAGGAGGACTTAAGGGTTTTAAGGGTTAACATCCTGGTCTCTAGAAGTTGAAGGATTTGCAGATGCTGGGCTCATTATTCTTGATTATCTCCTTGAACATATCTTCGAGGCGAAGTCTCTTCACGTGTGTTCACCTTTGTAAGAGTTGCGAGGAAAGAGGAGGTGCTGGGCCAGCAGTTGCCTTAAAAACCGGTGGTGTAACCGTGTCGTTCTGCACCATCATTGGGGAAATGATTCACATTAGGGAAATGGTTTCCTCAACAAACTCAGGGAATAAAACAAACAGCAACGAATCACAATAAACGTGTCACCTTTTCCCGCCAAAAGAATAGGCCGTTCTTTAATCAATTTTTGGTCTGTGACGACAAATCGATTCCGAACGATACCTTGAATGGGGATACCTCGAATTGTCAGGTTAATTTTGTTTCGAAATTTTTCATACGTTTCAAAACAACGCTGTTCAAGGTCTTATTATAAGTTGTGTTTTTTTTTACCTGCTTTCTATTAGTTACATTAATTTGTACATCAATACCATGTCTGTGCTACATAAAACTCCCACACTAATCGAAACTGCAATATAACCCCCCCCCCCAAAAAAAATACAAAACAAAAACCAAACGAACGGTCACTGGATTACTTTGCTCTCCCTTCCGTGAATCAATGTTGCCAATTTAGCCCTTTTCATGCTCAATTTAGCGACTATCTTGCTTTGGCAGTGCAAAAAGCGCCAAATTAGCACGGGTTGGCTTGAACATTTTAGACCATTTTGGGCGTATTTTAACCATTTTTAGCATATCCTGGCAATCGTGGTTTTTTGCGCTTCTGGCAGTCAATCTTGCGAGAATATATTTTTTAAAAGTTTTGAGCGGATGTTTCATTGACAGAACTAAAGGGAGATAACCCAAATTAATTTATATGGATTTACAATATCATTAACTGGTCAGTAAAACAAAGCATTCCCCACCCTCGTTAGACTGCTACAATCGGAGAACCGAATTCAAATTGTTGCTGAAATTCCGTTTTCTGAGCTGTTAACCGTTAGGCCAAACCTGAACAACCTTTATTTTATTAAGTAAACAGGATTATTTGATATCCTCCTCATCTTCGAGGGTGGCCGTTTGAACATCTTCTCCTTAAGTTTAGGAAATTGAACATCCCCTTCCCTACAAAGCTTCACGTACGCTGCTCTGGGTGGTGAAGTGGATTCGTGCCTTCCAGAACGACAACGTTAAGTAAACAGTCTCGGCTGAATATCGAACTCGGGTAACCGATTTCGTTTTCTGCACCAGTAACCGTTACGCAACTCCTCACCTCCCGATCATTTTTGCAGATTCGGGAATGAAATACGACGAAGCACAGAATCCATGGTTGAATCATCCTCTTTACACGATTGTATACGTACATGTAACTTTTTATACTTTACATAACTGTTGGAATATTAGTCGTAAATGTCTACTGTGTAGGCATTTTTATAAGTAGAGAAAAAACCCAACAGTTTGTGAAAAATGATTTTTAGGTTTTTCCCACCCCTAGGATTTGAACAACGAGAGATTTCATTTCTTTTTATATTTTGTGGAAAAATCGTTTTTGTAATAATTGTATAAAATTTGTACGATAATTGTTCTAATTTGTATTCCTAAACACTACGATGCCTTAACCAATTTTTTTCTATTTTTTAAATGGAGACTTACTTCCAAATCGTTCTTTCAATTACTTTCACGATTCCAATTTTTGGACGAATATTTATCTGAAAATTGCTTATACATGATAAGATGTATACGCAAATGGTGTTTACGAGGACAAATTTACTGTTTGAAGTAGTTTAAAAACGAAATATGTTGAACAATTTGTAAGAAAAATTAATAAAATTCGTTGTGAAGACTGATTTTTTTTTATTCTCGTGTTTTTTATTTCTTGAAATTAGTGTCTTTATGACATGACTGTCTGTGAGTGTATTTTCATATGCGTGTATGTGTGAGTAATGGGAGTGTGCGTGGGTGTATGTGCTTGTGAGTGTGTGCACGTGCGCTTGTGTGTGTGTATGCGTGTGTTTGTGTGTGTGTGTGTGTGAGAGAGAGAGAGAGAGAGAGTGTGTGTGTATGTGTGTGTATATCCATGCATGTGTGTGTGTGCACGTGCGCTGGTAAGAGTGTGTGCACACGCGTTTCCGTGCTCCTGTTTGTGCCCGTATGAGTGTAAGAGAGTATTTGTGTACTCCTCTGAGTGTGTGAGTTTTTGTGTGAGTGTGCAAGAAAGATATGATGTTTGCTTAATCAGAAAAAAAAAATGAATAAAAAACATTGGCCTTTCAACAGAGAATCTATCTATCTGCGGGAAATGAATGATGATATTGGAAGTTTTGTTTAAGAATCGCTGAAATTTCATTTCAACGTTCCGTCCATTGCCTGGGCATCTTCAGAAAGCAAGAGAAAGGACAAAATCAGGAAACAACTGTTTGTAAGTGAAATTTAAATTGTTGGTAAGAAAAATGGTGTATTATTTTTTAAACAGTCGTGTATGTTATTTTTAGCTGTAACAGGTGTTGATACTAGTGTACGTGAAAATATAATGGAATTATTTGTATTTTGATCATAGAAATTAGGAACTCGTATTAACATACAAAGAAGGAAAAACATTTTATTATTCAGAATTCTTGATAAGTGGTGGAAATCTTATCCAAGTGTTAGAAATAATATGAGGATTAACAAACGTATCTATCAGTCTGTTCGATAGCAAGTGAATAGAATTTTTACAATTAAAGGGAGAGAACTCATGTACTACAATTTTCGTCCAGGGAATAAAAAAAAAGAAGATATTTGTGTCACACAGTCCCTGTCTTTTTATCTCATGCAGCGACAACGCTGAGCCACGAATTGAAAGAAGTAATGCATTACTGACTCTCTTAAAGGAATACTTTTTTTGAATTGCGTAAGAATTTAACATGAATTGTTTGACTTGAGGAAAAAAAATGAATGAAAACATTTCCAAAAATATTGCTATCAGTACAGTAATACCTCGGCTGCGCCCTTGACACGTTAAAAAAAAAAATCAGCACTTAACAAAACATGGCTGTACGGGATCATCATCATCACCATCATCATCATCATCACAATAATAATAATAATAATAATAATAATAATAATAATAATAATGAGAAAAAGAAGAAGCCTTTTTGTGTCCCTCGTTGGACAAAGACCTTTCCCCAAATCCACCACACGTCCCCGTCATGGACGTTAAGGAGCCAGTACTTTCTGAACTTATCACCATCTTATATTTTGTCAGTCGAGATTTCGCATATGATCTCTGGGGATCCATATTGTGAGTCGTGATGTCAACTGGTTGTCTGACATTCTTGCAACATGTCCAGCCCATAGCCATTAAAATTTTCTTATGGAGCTGGTGAAGTATCATAAAGTGTCGAAATAATCACTGTGTACGTGTATGTGTTTGTTCTCATATGTATGACACATTGCTGTACAGTATGCAGTTATTTCGGAGAGTGTCCATGATACTATATCTTATTATTATTTATTTCGGAAAATTAAACCTTACTAAATTATTAAGAAGAAATCTTTGAAATAGAGTAAATCTGTGCTAAACGGGGTAAGACTAGATGGGGATATTACCGTATAATAATTAAAACCTAAAAAATGTAGTTGATTTTTTTCATGTTTCAATGTTTATTCCCATAATATTCAGAACTATAAATTGCCCTATAACTAGAGTCAAACCTTTTCTTCTTATAATAGAACCCCAGCCCTGAATTTTTCAATTTTTACTAAGATTACCTAGACTTTGAGATTCAGGCCAAACATCCCATCGAAATGAGAGGACTGGATCTAATAGCCACGAGCAAAAAAAAAAAAAAAAAAAAAGAAAAGAAAAAAAAAAAGATCTGCCAGGTTGTAGGTATAACTGGGCCAACGGGCCAGAGTGTTCAAACGTGAGTGAGAGAAAATTTAAAAAGTATCAAGACCCCATCTAGGAATTGAGGTGATTACATGAAATAAAATTTGGGGTCGTGTCAATTATAATTGGTACATTTGAATCGGTGTCAAATCAATAAGACGAATTTGAAAATTCGTTGAAGAATTAAAGATGTTCCAACTGCAACGGTGTCGGTTTCTCTGAAGACAAAAAACACTTGTGATGGACTTGTTTTCGCTCTATCTCCAGCAATATCAATAATTTATCCCTATCCTGGCCGCAGAAGAAAATTTCGAAGGGAATAATTGATATTTTCTATGATTTTTAAACATAATCAATTAGAAAATAACACTATTTTTTTTTATCCAGGAAAGAAAAAAATAAGCAACTAAAAAGTTGGACAGTTTTATTGAACATGACGGTGACAGTTATGCCAATCGCTGGTGGAGCACTGGGAATGATCCCGAAACACCCTGCTAAAAAGACTGGAGAAACTGAAAATCCAAGGAAGAACCGAGACTATCCCGACAACGACATCACTGAAGACAGAATACTGAGGAGAGTGCTGGAATATCAACGATTGACTATCACTCAATCTACAGTGCAAACCATATAATCATAATAACAACAACCAGAAAGCGATAAGAGTTGTAAACTTGTGCCAACGCAGTTATCCCTAAAAATCGAATGAAAATCAGCTCTTATATAGGTACGATGCGAGTGAAGTAACAGTAAAAATTCTTGGATCAACCTCAAAATTCAGCCAATACTTCCCAACACTTCTAGGAAATCTCTTTAAAATTCATGGAGAAATTTCGGAGATATTGTGTGGACAAACATGAATGGATACATCAAGGTATGGAAAAGAAATGAAGAAATGAATCTCTGGATCCAATCCCGAAGTCAAGCAATTCGTCCTCGTCCTATGGCCTACCCTTCTAGTAGATTTCATCGAAATTCATTGAGAACTTTCGGAGATACTATGTGGACTAATAGGACATAAGTGTTTGAAGAAAACGAAGAAAAAAAAATCCTGAATTCGCCCACAAATTCAAACAATTCTTCCTTACCCCATAACCTAAGCTTCCGGGAAATTCCATTGAAATCCATTGAGAAATTTTTGAGATGCTCCCTGGGAATATAGCTACGATGTCCAGGAAGCAAATGTAAATCAATCCTTGATCCGCCCCTAAATAAATCTTTTAGTAAATACTTGGAACATAGTGGAAACTACGCTGGTTTATTCCTAATTTTGAAAGACATTTATTTCACATTCAAGTATAAGAAAAATATCGTTTAATTGAATTACTTATTTTTTCTCCTAACTGACGTACATTTCATTGAATGTACTACTACTACTACTTCTACTACTACTACTACTACTACTTTTTTGAGTGGTAGTAATAAATATAACAACTCAAAAACGAGAATTCAGCAGTTAATAAAATAATATTTTTATCTGCATCGATATACCAAGGGAGCGAACTCCGATAAAAGTCATTCAAGTTAACTCCCTTGAGAATCAATACATTTCCATAGATTTCCATAGTTTATTGTACGTATGCAGTTTTTTTCCCTTGCAAATGATAGTAGATTAGAGAACATCTTTAATGCAAGCAATCGAAATTCGATGACGCCAGTTTTTTTGATGGATGTTCTAAAATTTGAAATTTTCTCCAATAATGACTAAGCTCCTATGATATTCTACCGTGCCTGACATGTATGGCAATTTATAGAGTGAATGAAACGTTTTTACAGCCTCGACAGCTCATGTATGTTTTTTAGAGTTTATTATATGCTTTATAGAGGTATCTTTCGATGATTCGTGCTTTTCTGAAAGGTTTTCAATGCTGGTGGCCCTGTTCTCCCCTACATCGTATATAAACCATCATAATTGGCAACTAATGGTCGTCCACTTCTGGGCTTTATTTCAAGGTACAAGTCACCACCTTTAAAACACATAAACCAGTTTTGGACAGCACTGTAAGTAAGATATCATAAATAACCTTAAAAAGAAAAAAATAATCGCATATCAAGCTTAAGACAAAAAGGATATTTTATTTCTCATCTAATGTAAGATGTCTTCCGTCTTATTCTTTGTAATTTGCTCATTTATTGATTTTATGGTGAAATTTAACGATTCATTTTTTTTCACTTGATTCTTTTTCCAATTGTACTGCTGAAACCTTTTCGGAAAAATTAGAACAAGCTTGATGGAGAATATTGTTTTTCATTAGTGAAGTCCATGCCTCAAAGAATTCAGGCCGTCATGGAAGACTGAGAAGGAACAACGAAGTCTTAGTCGTGATATCTTGTTGATGATTTCGTAATTCTTTCCTCAGCATTGAACGATCCCACAATTTTTCCTTTACTTGGTCTGGAGAGAATGTGCCGATGATTGAAATATGTTGTTCCAATCTGTTTCACTAATATTTCATGAAGCCAGAATACCAAGATATTAGACAAGAATTGTTTTGTGTCATACAATGTGATTTGTTCATAGAACTATGCAACGTGAACATGAAAAAAATCATCACATGGAGAGACCACAAGACAGCACAGTACATCCCAGGAAAGACAAAACTCAGGGACATCATAGAATCCATTAAAAAACTCAAATGGCAGTGGGCTGGACATGTTGCACGAATAGCGGACTACCGATGGACATCGCGACTCACGACATGGATCCCCCGAGATCACATGCGTAACCGAGGCCGGCTGAATATTAGATGGAGAGATGAGCTAGATAAATTCAGAAAGTGCTGGCTCTGCGACGCCTACGATAAAGAAGTGTGGTGAATCCTGGGGAAGGTGTATGTACAACGACAGACATTGAAAGACGGATGATGATGATGATGATGGTGGTGGAAAAAGCTGGGTGAACATTCTCCAAATGTACTGATTCCATAATGTTTACTATGGTTAGTAGATATAAGCTAAACTTGACCTATTCTGGTTCAAGGCCTAAGTAATGGAGCACCAAGTGAAGATCTCCACTTCAAAACACTTGAAGTCTGCCAAATGAGACTAGGTAGTCAACATAAGATATTTTCTGTAAGTACGAATCAAGATGGAGCAAATAGAACTTGGGATTTCTTTCTGCTTTCGTACAGCCTGGTGATTTAGACATTGCTACCTGACGTAGCAAGCTTCCGTGATATGGATGAGAATTTGAGTTTCGTGGAGAACCAGTATCCGTCCTGAATTCCTGAGATTTAATTAGAAGGCTGAAGATTACATCAGTTGAAAACATTGAGTGAATGGGGGGGGGGCTTGAAGTGAATAAAACAATGTCAGGAAAAGAACTAACCATTATGAATAACATGAGAACCGTTTACATGGTCTTGATGCAACTTGGTAACCCTCAGAGGTGACCTCACGGTTCAATTCTTGACAGACACTCTCCTGTGGTGTCACTCAGTCGACATTTTAAGAGTTTTTGTACTTTGTGACTGTAACATTCGCAGTTCCCGTTCGAGAAATTCGCAGACTGTTTGAAGAAGTCAAAGTATGCAAGTACAAGGAAGTGGGCCAAGATGTCATTGCTGGGAGTTGGCTATTTTTCGTTAATCGTACTGGATAATTTCCGGATCAACCTCGTATTTGATACCAGAACCGTGGACAACATGAAATGCTGCAGAAAAGCTTGATTAATAATAAGTACGTTGTCTTTGAATCACGTAAAACGTTTCTTCTGTTTAGTTGCTGTTGTTAGGTTGTATGGTATAAAATATTGAGTGGGTAACTTGAAGATGGATATGAAATGTGACCCCGTACGTTGAATCAGGTGATTTAGTCGCACGGGGCAGTTCCAAGCAAGAGCTGAAAGTAACTGGGTCATTTATATATATATATACCTCATCTAACCATTCTCGTTGAAAATGTGAGTGTTCAACAATCAAAAACATGTTTTAATGAGAATACCTGAGACTGCATCGCTAGAAATCGTTATTGCTCGTACACTTCCAACATTCTCATCATCATCATCATCAGTCTTTTAGCGTCCGTCGTTGGACATAGACTTTCCCCAGGATTTGCCACACTTCTCTATCATGGGCGTCACGGAGCCAGTACTTCCTGAACCTGTCTAGCTCATCTCTCCATCTAACATTTTGCTGTCCTCGGTTGCGCATGTGGTCTCGGGGAATCCACGTTGTGAGTCGTGATGTCCATCGATTGTCTACCATTAATTCTCTCAAAACCTCGGATCGAAAATTTCCCCAAGAACCTGAAAGTTCAATATCTTCGGAACCACATGAGTCATCAGGATGGAGTGAGTATCAAACGGAAGAGTACAAATCCAGTCTCATCTAAAATCACCCTAAACGGTACTTAATAGCAAATTTGGGTCATAAATGTTGTACACTGATACATTCAAACTAGTGTCCTTATCTTGGTAAACACATAGTTTGGGACGTTGTAACCTGCAGCCTTCTCCGGGTGCCAGTCACATTCGGTTACATTCCGGGAATTTCGAATATAAATTAGTTGTATCATTTGCTATAGAAAATCTGACTTTTTTGTTATTGTATTACGGGTAATATTATTATATGACGGGTTATCATGAATGTGTCGTCGTAAATCAAGTGATACGACCTAATACAAAATTAGAATAGCCACATTTACGATAGCGATCCTTATATGAAAAGATACAATGCGTATCCGTATTTATGTATGTTAGTATGTATAGTGTGGGTATGTATGTATATGTGTATGTGCATGTGTGTATATATGTGTGTGTGTGAATGTATATGTGTGCGTGATATTTTACATTTTGGTCCTTGCTGGAAGACTGGAGTGCGACACTTTGATCCCATATGTAAATAATCCCAGCATTTTTTATGGGTACTATCAGTGCCGGATTAAGTATAAGGCAAGAGTGGCATATGTTACGAGCCCTGTACTTTCTAGAGCCCCGAGCTGAATACTTGCAAGTATTCCTCTTCAGTGATTCTGTTCAATTACTAGAGAACTCTATCAACTCCCACCTTTACGAATGGCTGGGTGTTTAGGGTCAGCAATTTTAGTCAATTATCACCGCTCATTGGGGTAATTATTTTCCTCAGTAATCAATGGGAGTGGACTATCTATGTGATCTATATATATATGGCACATAAATACCAAGGCATTTAAACTGGAGTCATGGCCACTGCACAAAGATCAGGAAGAAAAGAAAGTAATACTATTATTCAAATGTCAGATAGACATAGTTGTATTATCCCGTTATATAGCATATGAGAAGTTTTAATCAATTTGTAATTGAAAAAACAAAATCTGCTTTGATATTTATGCGTAGTGTTTTAATTTAGGGCCCCTTCATAACATATGCTGCACGCCACGTATGAGCTTAATCCAGCCCTGAGTACTACGCTAGTTAAAGGTAAGCTATAATTATGGCTTGGCTCTGCAAACGGAGATCCGGGAGGGTTTTCTATGTCTTTACAGACTCTAATTCGTCAAGGCCTGTACATGAATAGCCTGAAGGCCTGCGCAAATACACACCGACTTTAATCCATCTTGATAGCACCTAATCATGAATCATCCTGAATCTGACACTCAATGTGGTACAACCGAATATTAACAACCCCTAATTAGGACTCCTGTTGAAACTATCGCCCGTTTTATGTCCTCGACAGAAGTAATTAGTCCTGTGACTCAAATTATTATCTTACTAATTAAAGAAGAGTAGTTTCTTTCATCTGTATTCACTCGCATGATTTGGGTTGTCATAATTGCGCCATTATGATATTTTGAGAAAAACAGGGTGAGAATCCTTTTATGATTACGAGAGGAATGTAGCGGCTCTACAACACATTCCACATTTTATCGTTATGCAATGATTCAGTGATTCAAACAACCAAAATGCACTAGACTTGGTTGTATTTAGAGCAACGTTATACTACGGCAAGAAAGTATTAGGATAAGATTCATACACATTATTTCGGTAAATCATCCAATAGTTCATCATCATCATCATCATCATCATCATCATCATTCTTTTAACGACCGTCGTTGGAGATAGACCTTTCCCAGGATTAGCCACAATTCTCTATCATGGGCGTCGTGGAGCCAGTATTTCCTGAATCTGTCTAGTTCCCCTCTCAATCTTGTGTTCTGTCGGCCTCGGTTTCTTATGTGATCTCTGGGGATCCATGTCGTGAGACGTGATGTCCATCGGTTGTCTTTCATCCTTGCAACATGGCCTACCCGTTGCAATTGTATCAAATTGTTTTTATACCCCAATTAGAAGATAGAATTGAAAGAAACAATTCTGGTTGTGCTAGGATGTACTACGCTGCGCTAAGCTGCTTCATAAAAATCTAAAACGTGAACAAAATAGAAAAATAGTTTGTCCATACAATATCATTTCAGAACCACGCGTCACATTTCAATACAGCTAATATTTGTAGTTCTTGTAATAGAACAAATCGACCTGAGTTGAGAGAGAGAGAGAGAGAGAGAGAGAGAGAGAGAGAGATAGAGTGAATTCATCATCAGTTTTTGCGTACTTGACTCTTATTTGTGCCGCCATGACGTCACTTGTTTTCGGTAAGGTCATTGTCATTCTAAGGATAAACAGAAATAAAGTTGAAATTCAATGGTAGAAGTTTGGCAAAATAAATCAAATTATCTCCGTCGGAGTTCGAACTCTGTCCGTTGATTCCATTTTTTGTGCTTTTAACCGCGTTGTCATCAGTACCTCTACTGATTTGTTTTGAGTAAATTGATAAATATCTAAATATGAGCTCATAAATTAGGGTGAAAAAGTGTAGTTTCGACCCTAAATAGATCCGTATGGACTTCGAAGGTCAGCTCTACTTATCCTATATTTATTCTTGATATCAAGCTATTGGGCTGGTTGGTGTGTGAATAACATAGAATATTTCATGTTATGCGTGCCAGCCTTGAAAATCAGCATTTGAAAGCTCAGCTTTCAACTGGGCTCGAAAACTATGAATTGATGGTCGAGCTGGGCACTTTATTCAATAACAGATCAATTCGATACGAAAGGTGTGTCAAAGGCTGGGAAACATAGCGCGAGGACTCGGGAAAAGTACTTCGCCGATGGTATCAGCGTACAAACGACTTATTACTCGATGACAACTCCTGTCTACCTCAGGCGTAGTTAGGGTCCGAACTGTTGTAAGGGTCAAACTGTTTACTAGGTTCCATATTTTTAATTGATAATTATCCCACCATTCAAGGATCCGACAAGGGAGGACCCTAATTGCTACCAAGTGTCGAGGGGAGGAATCGGGGATCTTCAAAGGTCAAGTAATTATTAATTACTAATCAAGAGAGCCAGTTACTAATTATGAAACATAACACGTCATCGGATAAACGAAGTTTAAATTTGCTGACTCACTCAAATGAACACAGGTGGGGATGGCCTCAAGGTTACCAGTACGGCAAATGGAATCAGCGGACCGAGTTCAAACCCCCGCAGAGAAAGACGCAAATCTATCTCTTATCCTCACACCTCAGCAATAGATAGATAGGATTCTTCAACCTTGGTTGAACTATTTGAAGCAACAGACAGCTGTGAATTCACACCGGGAATCGTAGGAGGCTGTAAACGGACAGAGTTGGGGAACGTGTGCTTCGACGGGCCTAGTAAGCCGGAAGCAGACTATCATAAATTGCCTGGGTGAAATAGAGGTGAGAGGAAACAGAGGAATGAAAAAACGTAATTACCTTTTTCACCTTCCTACGACACTTCAAGTACGAGACAAAGGTTAGAAGTATACTCTATTTACGAAGATATGAATACACACAAATTCAGAGATCTCAATTGCTGATTTTCAAGGCAGAAAAGGCTCAGGTTTGGCGCAAGACAATCTTCATACTCTACGATATGGCCTTATGATAAGCCTCCATATCAAGAAAAAATGAAGGGAAAATATTCAGACATCATAAAATCCATTAGAAAATTCGAATGGCAATGGACTGGTCATGTTACAAGAATGGCAGACTATTGCTGGACATCCCAACTCTCAAGATACTCTGTAATCACATGCAAAACTGTGGCTTGGATAGCAGAATATAAGATGACGTGACGAGATATATAAGTTCAGAAAGTATTGGTTCCATGACGCCTATGATAGAGTTGTGTGGCGAATCTTGGAGAAGGTCTATGTCCAACGACGGACGTTGAAAGACTGATGATGATGATGATGTTTGTTTGTTGGTTCATGTCCTGCTAGAGCAAACAGATACTCTTATGACTGAAAATGTAGGTACCTTGTTAGTTAATTTACTTTAACCCCTTTTTCTAAAGGCTAGCCAAGATCCTCTGGCAAATGAACACATTGATAAGCCTATCTCATTCTGGGGAATATACTCCAGTCGCGAGAATGAATTCTAAAATATTGTAGCAGTTATGTTTCCCTGATGAGCAAAAGCAGTCATAAGTATTAGGCGGCCGAATACTCGAGAGGAACTTTCTAGATTCTATATTCGACAACTAACAACAAAAACGAAAAAGGATATGCACATAATTAATGACACGAACAAATATAAACAGGGAAATCACAATTTTCCTTGTATAAATGATTAATTTTCAAGATAATGATATATTTATTTAATTCAGGAAAAAATCTGAAATGTTCGTTTCAATTGTACTGTATTTATTTACGTTATAAAGTATAGAATTCTCGTGGCAGTAGGTGTTCCGCAGATTCGGATGATGATGAAGAAAATCTGAACACAGTTACAAAAATTAGAACCTGGATTATTGGGGTCTACAAGTCAACTAGTTGTGTGATTTCTACACGATTAACCAAATTAACTGTTCGAAACATAATCATAAAGAAGCAAACCTGGACATGGTAAGAAAAAGATATCTACTTGATTAGAACGTAACCTTTTAAGAACTGTGAAACGTGATTCAAATATTGCAACTAAATATCCCACGAATAATTTGAAAGCCACTGGGATGAAAGTAACAAGAAATACTTATATTTGATCCCTACATAGAGCAAACTTACGAACATGCCGACCTCGTAAGCCCCGTTTTCTAAAAGATAGTCATTTGAAAGCTCTCCAAGCAAAAGAACATATTGATAAGCCTGTCTCATTCTGGGAGAACATAATATGGTCAGATAAGAGAAAACTTGAACGTTCGAGGCTTACTGACGAGAAATTTGTTTGGGAACGTCAAGGCGAGGCTTTCAATTCAAAGAACACCGTCTTTATAACAAAACAAAGGGGAGGGAGTATCATGTTTCGGGGTGTAAATAGAACGGGCAAGTCAATAAAAATCAATGGTAAAGAGGAATATTGCGATATATTGGATGTCAAATTGAAAGTGTCTGTTGAAGATATGGGACTGAAGCGTGGTTGGAGGTTGTGCATCTATTTATTTTACTCTCCAACCAGAGAGAAATGTGGCACAAGGTCAGGCTTAACGTGAGAAAATGGAGCACCTCTTAAAAAACAGCTCCAGCCGAAGCGACTTTGGTTGCCAAAGCAACCAAGGTTGCTAAAGCAACCAAGGGGTTTGATGCTCGCCACAACACAATCTCCAGCCCATTCGGCAGACAACTGTCAGTACCAGCACCTCAGTTTATGCCGTGGAACAGATATTACACTTTAATCCACGCCCCACCAGAGCAAAATGCGACATCCAGTCTTTGATGCTCACCATAACACCATCTTCGGCCCATACTTCTTAATAGAATAAATTGTAAGTGTGAGAGCAAGAAAACAAACTAATCTGCAACAATTTGAGGATTGTACACATGGATAGTGGCAAAATATCCCTGCACGTGTTTGTTCCAATCTAGTTACCAGTTTTGAAGAAGATTTGAAAAGGTTATAGCTCAAAAAGGATATACAATTGACTATCAATTTTCTGGTGACATCAATTTCGGGTGTACTATTATATTTTCTTTTGTTTACAATTATCTAAAATCAAATATTCACAAGTTCTGCTTATGTATTAACTAAACTCGTACCTATAGCTACCTCTGCAGCAAATCTTTACAACTCAATCATTTTAGTAATTATTTTCAATATTTTCAATAAATGAATAAAAATCAAATTGTGTCTCTAATTTCAGTCATGACTGTGTATAAAAAGAAAGATATCAAGCTGTGGTTCAAACGTTCGACCTGAAGGTTTGCAGGTAAGTGGTGTATCCTCCATGCCAACTTCACACAGTGTTATTATTAACTGCAGTTACAAGTTACCAACTGACCAAGAAAGCAGCAGGCACAGATCGAACGACTGCTGTTGATAACATCCTTACTGGCTGCTTTTTATATATTCAGTCATGTAAACTTTCCATTTTTATCGCTGAAAATGAAATTCTATTAATCAAAGTTTATATAGCCTCGTAAGAACCATGGCCATCAGCCATGTAAATCATCTTTAATCCGATCACTATTATTTCAATACATTTTCTCAGAGCTATTCTGAAATTAATTGTAAGATCATGCTTCATATAATTTAGTTATATTTTTTGTAATCTGTAATTTTATTTTTCATTCTTGTGTTCAGCAGCAGTTTTTATCTTAGCTCTGTTTCGGGAGTATAAAACCAGACAGGTTATTGCTATGTCGCCGCTATATTCACATATGTTTTCTTCCTATTACAGTTATGCTTACATGAATATGTATTGTTCAACAATGCTTATAAATAGACTCAGAATAAAATTTTTTTGAACATGTATTTTCCAAGAGGTTTATTAATAGATCATATTCAAAGCAAAGGTTTTTCTCACCTTTGATACGTTGAAATTTTTAGGTATGTTTGTTCTCTCTTAGTCTATTCTTTCTTTTTCAGTCTATCCTTTCTTTCTTAGTTCATTCTTACGAAGAAATGTTTAGAAAAAAGTTTGTTTGTTAGATTTAATTAATCCCATATGCTGACAGCCATTTCTCACCTCAACTACAAAAACATACCTAGATTACTCCGACTATCTGATAAGTATCTTAAAAACTACCATGTTCAATTTTCAGAGACCTGTGAATCCTCCATCCCCTACAGATATACGCATATGGACATCTTGACCACCAGCATATGCTTATACACTTACATTCGCAAATTTCCATTCAGATACAAGTATATATCGCTAAAACTGCTATGTTGGTCAATATCCTTACTCTTATGTATATAAGTCCGCTGTACATGTATATAAACTTATACACTTATGATGTATTACTTGTGGCTCCGGTTCGTCAGTACATTAGTTCATTTTTAGTACTCTGATGTAAATAGATACGGGCTTGCATCCTTATGCGTACACTCTTTCACAAATCTATAGTCGCATGTAATTTTATATTCTAAATCATTGTTGAGGTATTCGTTAGTTTTAGGAATTATTTCTTTTGTATCGATTTGGTAGTATTCAAAAGCCTCCGGATGTCAGCTGACAGTTTTATTTAGTTGCTCATACATCATATATTACCTCCTTGTACCGCCGTTTTGCTAACCAAATTTGCATCTTTTCTATAAAATCCATCGTTTTCAGTGGATTTTGAATATTCTAACAGTATCTGAAACAGTAAACAATCATATGGAATGGAAATGCATCGTGTTCATCAAACAATTCATTAATTAATATCTTATTTTCGTGTCTAAATCAAGTTGTGTTTCTTTGTCTTTGCAGTTCAATTTATCTTAAACAACACATATCATTGATAAAGCATGTAATCTATTTGTTATATCTGTATAATTTTTGATTAATGACGTCATAAATTTGGATTCACGTCTTTGTAAGCATAGGTCAGCCCCAAGTGGTGCCGGGTCAATCCCCATAGGAATCCCAATTTTTTGTAATAGAACTTCGATAGCTATTTTGAAGTAACCTTTTTCTGATGAGTTCATTTGCTGCATCTTCTAGGATATACTAAGTGAAATGAAGTTTGTTATTTTTTTCCTTAGACCAGTAAGCTTTAGGGTCTGTTAGGGTAATATATTAATTTTGACCACCTGCAAATGCTGAATCCATTGTAATGTTTAGTCCATTGATAAGGTATGTATGTGAAATTTCGGTGTATAGTATACTAAAATCAAGCCTTTCTTGTGCGTTTATTATATTTAGTTTCGCTTTGACTGATATGGAATCGTTTACAACCCAGAATAGGTTTAGGTTAGAGTAGAATTTACTTTTTCATAGAATGTATCCGTTTGATTGTAAGTTGATTTGGAATGTTTCGAAATTAGTCAGCTCTGAGGTTGGGTACTACAGATTTTGGAGGCTATAATCAATCGAGCAGTAGTTGGAATTTTACGTAGTTTTGGTACACAATACATGGTAGTTAATATGTCTGACTTATTTTAACCTTCAGTTTTGAAATATTTACACAGTTCAATGTTATTGCATATAATTTCATCCGGGTGTGTTTTAGTTAGTTTGTATTCTGAATTTGATGACTCAAGATTTCCTACATTCGATTATATTCGTTGGATACAGTATCTTTTGCATATGAATGCAACATTATTTACAGCTTTGTCAATTGGAACTATTACGAAATATTTTGAAATTCTTCAGGATATTATATATATGTGTGTGTCTGCCTGTCTGGTCGTATGTGTGTACGTCTGCATGTATGTATATATATATATATATATATATATATATATATATATATATATATATATATATATATATATATATATAGAGAGAGAGAGAGAGAGAGAGAGAGAGAGAGAGAGAGGGGGGGACAGAGACAAACAGACAGATGATAAATAATGAAAAAAAGAAAATGCTGTTAGATGAAATAGAACTCATGGGGAAATTGCGTGCCAAGAAGGAATATTGGGGAAAAAAGACAAGTAAATTATAACAAAGAAAAAAATACGAGAAAATTCTTACGACCAACAGAGGAAAACAGAAATATAGACGAAAGAGGAAAGGGAGAAAGAAAAGGAGCAAAAAAGATAGATAGGGAGAAGAAGAAAAATGCAGAAAGACAGAGAGGGGGAGGGTAGGGATAGAGAGAGAAAGAGAGAGAAAGAGAGATCTAACGAGAGAGAGAGAGAAAAAAAGAAAGTCTTTTACGCAGGAACATTATTACAGTGGAAAGAGATTTATGGAGATTGTGCCAGCATGTGTTCGAAACGCCCTGCGGATTATCCAATAAGAAATACGGAGACCAAGCATGCGCAGTTCGTTGCACAGGCGACTAGATAAGCAGTTTGTATATTTTTTACTTCCTCTCGCGATGATGCATTCTGTAACATGGTCCTATCGACAGCATTTGTTACGAGGAATATATCTAAATTTATGGCCGTTGACTGAACGAGTCGTATTTTGCTAAGGAATATTTAGATTTCATATCTCGTGATGGCTCTAGTGGTTACATCACTGAACTGGAAGTGGAAGGGACATCAGTTCAATACATGAGACAACTTAGGCTTAGAACATACCAAATTTATTGATACTAATAAAAATAAATGAACGTAGAGGTTTAATTTCTCATATTTAATAATCTTCTTCTAGAGCAATAAATGTCGAGTGAGCTCCGTGCTCTTCACCCAGGTTTGAGATTTTGCTAGATCAGATACATTACCATAAAATGTTGATTTAGAGTACGTTCCTTCCTTAAAAGAGAAAAAAAAACACACATGACAAATGCTCTTCCAACTCAGCCCTACTGACGTGGGGCAGGGGTAAAATGTCTGCTTCTGGGTCTGAAGAGAAGGTCTCGATCCTACCTCGTAGTACTGGATGTTGGATAATCTATAGCAACACTGAAGAGTTGTAATACAACGAAACAGCCGTTTGTGGATGACATAATTATCAATTATATATATATATATATAATTTGACGTTTCGTTTATTCATAACTAACTTTTCCAGAAAAGCATAGGAGATACGAAAAGTGAAGAATTTAGTTACGAAGTACAAAATGCCAAATCGAACAAATAAATCTCATGTGGTGTTCCTAATTGTCTCTTCACTCTGATACTGTCGGATGAATTAAAATTAACATTGATAAATTGATCATATATAAAAAAGTGTATTTAGGCAGCAGTTTTTCATTTCTAAAAAGATATATCCAGACGTATATATATATAAATATATACTTTATAAATAGCGTTATATAACATTTAAATGATCTCCCGTTACTACACGATGAATGTATCATTTTGCTTAAACAACGTAAACAGAATGAACAATTAAAGAAAATGGGGCTGCTGTAGGAATTAAAACAGTAGTGTGAGTCTTTGCATTCCCGGAGGCTGTTTAACTCAAAGGTAAGAGCAACGCTACGTTGAAGCGGCTACCCTATTAGTCAGAGGTTTGATTCTTTCAGTTGCCCAATTTTCTTCGATTGTTTATCCTATTTATGTTGTCTAGGCCAAATGATAGTTTCACCGTGTGATAACAGGAAATCATTTCAGATAGAGTTTCAATATAACATAACGCAATTTACTATCATTCTATCGGATCACATATTCATTTCTTAATAACATACATGTATACATGATTTTTTGTCCGAAATTTTTTAGATGAGGATATATCATTATGTAAATTTTTTGCAGACTTTTGTTGCCATCTTGGTTCATTTTCTGAACACAACGTTTCGGTCTTTATACCCTACGACCATCTTCAGGTGATGAATGGTTGTATAATTTCAACTCCAGATAATCACGGATTTTTGACACCAATTACCGCTAACAACTATGGAAACAAAAAATCAACCACGCCCAATATTAGACAATGGAATGCAAATGTTTCTAAGCGATGGGCCTATTTCCATCTAGATAATAGAAAAATGCACTCGCTCATCACCTGAAGAAGGCCGTAGGGTACCACAGCGGAAACGTCATGCTCAAAAATGAACCAAGATGAGAACAAAAGTCTGAAAAAAACTTTTCATAACATACAACGTCGTTATTTCCAGCTTATTGTTTGTTCTTCAAAGTCCACTCTTTAAAGATTAGGAAGATTGATACATCTCATTGTCTCATATGTAGAGGTTATTACATTCGTGTACTTGTAAAATCTACTCTCTCTCTCTCTCTCCCAATCTATCTACCCCGTTCTGTTCATATCTATCTATTTATTGCTACTAGTTATTGGTACAATTCTAACAGGTAAATCTAAGTGACGTTCAGAAATGTTATGCTTGTCGCGATTCATAAGACAAAAAGAGAAATGTCGATAGTCACAAGTACCTGACATTTGAAAACAAACGAGGCGCTACAATGAATAAATAAGTACCATAAGGCAGGTTACATTACATGACATTTTATACAGCGATTTGTCCTTTGGCTTCGTGTGGACGGTAAATGTCAGTTTCTGAGCATGGGCGTCCAACGCCACTTTCCCAAGGGCTGCAGAAAAGGATATATTTCTAGGGGTAAGGGCGAAAGGATATATTCGGAACGTATCTAAGTGGCAACCCTATTACCTGCAAAAAAATAATACCATCGTTTTTTATGAGTGTATTCGGATAGGTTACGTAAAACAATCATATTGCACCATTATATTTTATTGTCTATGAGGTTCCAACTTTTAAACTCCCTTAACCCCTAGGGGGAACAAATGCCCCGATTGTAACCTTCCCCGCCCAGCGGATACCCATGCATCTTAGCTGATGAAGCTTTATTGTTTTGCTCAGATTTGGGAACGCATCCATCTACTAATATAACAAAGAGTTTCTGTCGGTAACAATGGACTTTTCTACTTATCAATTCTGCTGTTAAAAACCTATCCTACCCCATTTGAAACAATGGACTCTTTCATTGTAACGTGTTTGTTTGAGTTATAAAAACGAAAATATTTCACAAGTAAATATATTTACTCAATGCAATACTTCCTCCCTTTCACACACATATATATATATATATATATATATATATATATATATATATAATAGTGTCATCCACAGACAGTTGTTTCGTTGTATAACAACACTTCAGTGTGGCTATAGATAATCCAGTACCATGATTAGAAACCTTCGCTTCAGACCCGGAGGCCGGTATCCTACCGCTGAGTCACGAAACTGGACGGTCAGTAAAGCGGAAATTAAGCGATATATATATATATATTAGCTTAAATTCCCCATCCTCTGGAGGGCTCTATCCTTATGGAAGAACATTGCAGAAGCTAACAATGAACGAGTTACCTCACTTAAAGAGTGCTCAACCCTGAATATATATATATATATATATATATATATATATATATATATATATATATATATATATATATATATATATATATATGTATATACGCCGTGGAAACGATGTGTAACGATTGTTTGGGATGCATTTAGTATAAATGAAGTCAGGTACCAAATACGCTCAAAATGTAAAGTAATCAATGAATACATAATACCATCTAGGTTAACGAATCTGAAAGCACACCAAAGTAAAATACATCATGCAAGAGAGTAGACAACAAAAATGGAAACGGACTGGAAACTTAGTTGCAAGGAAAGGCAAAAGGTGGAGCAAAAGCTCAACAGATTGGTACCCTAAGGCAGCAAACGCTGTAGGAAAAGGCCCTACACTAAATAGTGGGATAAGATAGAAGGGTATGTCGCTAAGACATGGATGAATTAAGCGCAGCAGAGATCGTCATAGATGGAGGTGAGAAAGCTCTTTGCCCAGCAGTGAATTTGTAATGAGCGAATCAAATGCAAAAAGATTCTCTTCGATCATACCCCCCAACATTACCCCTTTCTCCAGCCCCCCCCCATATTTCCTCTCGGTGCAAGCCTGAAATGGAAAGGTAAGAAGACTGTATTGCGTTAATCTTCCAAGAGGGGTGTTCATTTTTCCAAACTTTTCTTTACTATCAAATCTGCGAATATTGATGTTTTTTATTTGAGAAAAAGTAATTTTTGCAGTTGCGCGTGTGGAAACATGTAAGATCGTGTACGTTAGAGGGTCGCAAAAATGTAAGCATTCATCGTTACAAACAGATGTGATTTACTGATTAAATATTTAAATTGTTAAAACAGTTAAACTCTCTGATGATATAGATATTATTATTATTATTATTATTATTATTATTATTATAATAATAATAATAATGATAATAATAATAATAATAATAATAATAATAATAATAATAATGATGATGATGATGATGATGATGATGATGATGATGATGATGATGATGATGATGATAATAATAATAATAATAATAATAATAATAATAATGATGTTGATGATGGATATGATGATGATGATGATGATGATGATGATGATGATGATGATGATGATGAACATTGTTCCTCAGAGATTATATACAAAAGAAAAACAAACCAACAAGACGGCAGTTCAGGAAATATTGGTTCCGCGATACCCATGATAGTCAGGTCTGGCGAATATTGGCAGACACCCAACAAAAACAAACGCCAAAAAGGCTGTTGATGATGATAATGGAAACATTTATTTTAATCGGGAGTTTTCTACCTATAATTGAGGACATCTATGTCTGTGAGTATGTATAGAGCTTGAGTTCTCAGGAAATCTAATAAAAAATGAACAGAAAAAGTACAGATTATGGATTTTTTTATTTAGAATCATAGATCTAGATTTAGATATGAAATATTTAAATTGATTACACTGAAAGAAGTGTAGAGAAGTAAACGAGATACTTCGAAGTCGTAGTTTCGTACGATGGTCAGAAAATTAGATTACATGACTATAATGGCAGAATGCTCAACATAAAATGGTCCCCTCAAAGCATGCACTTTCGGAACAGATGCCTCCTAGTTTAAAAAAAAAAAAGACTGAATGCATGAACAAAACTTGTCATCAAGGTAAATAATTGAACAACCATAGCGTCAAGATTCGAAGTCACGCATAATAATTCCATCAAAGAATAAATATGGTCAGAATGAATTCTATTTATGACATCACTGGCGTTTCCCACAGGAAAACATAAACTAGAGTAAAAAAACATCTAGAAACATCTAAGCTCTAGAGATATCAATAAACCAATCAAAATGAGCCCCCCCCCGCCACCCCCCCCAAAAAAAATCGAAAAAGCTTTTTTTCCAAAGATTAAAAAGAAAAAAAAATTAGAAAGAGTCTAATGGAGTAGTGATGTTAATTTTTAAGTCTCTAGACAAAACAGTACGGCCAGGAGCGCTGGAGCACACAAACACGGCTGCGGTTGTTCAACTTATCAGTATATATATACTTGGAAATGTTCTTTTGCCGGATATTTTGGACACTTGAGATAAGATATAACTTGAACATGAAAATCACATGTTTATCCTTCTCGACTAGTCTTTCCTCGATATCGTTCAAGGCTGAATACCCGCCCCCCTCCCTCGACCATTAGAGTAAATAGCGTGAAGTTGGAATAAATTGGCAAGCTACGTCTTCATTCTAACAACATGCTATTTACGTGAACGGTTGGGAGGTATTCGACCAAGATGCGTTGTAATAAAGAGCAGCGGTGTGACGAATAAAAGTGGTAAAATTCTAATGTTAAAAAAAATAGTTAATCCCTAAATTCAGTTGAATGATTTTCTTTCTGCACCCTGTTCAAATATTGATGTGTCATTTCTCGTGGAACCGTTCAATTAAGTTTCAGGTAATAAAGTTTAATGCTTATTAACTAAGTGTCTCTCCGTGTTTCTGGTTATACAACACACACACACATACACACACACACACACACACACACACACACATATATATATATATAGAGAGATAGATAGATAGATAGATGGATAGATAGAGATATGATATATATGATGCGCACACAGACACAGACACACAGACACACAGACACATATATATATATATATATGCATATATATATATATATATATATATATATATATATATATATATATATATATATATATGCGTTCTTCTCATTCGTTTTTTACGAACTAACTTTCAGGCAATAACCATAGCAGCTATTAGACAAAATACATATGTATTTTATGGACACTTTTTTTGATAAATATTTACAGACACAGACAAACAGACATATATATATATATATATATATATATATATATATATATATATATATATATATATATATATATATATATATATATATATAACTTGGATTTTTAGGTAAAGTGAAACCAGAAGCTACTGAGCAAAAGTAGTAGCCATGTTAGTTTTAATGTTTGCGTTTTTATGTTAGCAGTAAGAAGATAAATATGTATCATTGATTCTAAGCTACAAAAAGTAGGGATCGCTTTATAATCGAGATCGCATAATGTCTGTGTGCGTCAGTCAATCTCTGAAGGTGGTGTATATCTCTCTCTATCAATCCCTGAATATATACCTCTACAGGTTTCTGAATGTACTTGTTTCCCTGCCTCTCCCTCTCTCTCTCTCCCCTCTCTCTCTCTCAGACTTTAAACATGTGTGTCTCTCTCTCAGTGTATAAAATGATAATCCGTTATTTCAGAAATCCTGACCAAAATAATCTATTTTCTCCCAAATCCGCCAAGTTCTTCATTGTGAACGGAAACCCTCAACCAAAACTGTCAACAGGTTTTCTTTAGTTTTCAAGTGGTTCTGGTTGTCTGTCTTGTTGGATTTCTGGCTATCTATCTGTATCGTGCATATAGGTCGAACCGATAGGGCTGCAAGACCTGAAAAATGAAGCTAGGGGGCAGAAAATTTACACATTTATTCATTTCTAAAAAAAAAAAAAAAACAAACAAAAAAAAAGTTTTGTCCCTCAACCCCTCTTAAAATAGATTTTTAGTGGCCTTCTCAAATTACAATATACGTTTATGCTAAAATAATCCCTTACTTTGTGTCTAGCAGCGTTGATTTTTGGACATTTGGACTTTTAGCAATGATCATTGTCCAACCAAAAGAGAGAGGGAGTAACTTCTTCGTTAATCGCCGTTTTCTACCATTTTTTAATTGATCACCTCTAGCACAGCATTTTGCCGAAAGATATTGGTGATGAGATGGTTTCTACGAAGTAACTAAACAGACCTGTTTCCCAATCGTCTTATTTCTCCCTATCTTAGGTTTCTCTCATGAACGTTTTCTAACGCTACACACAAAGTCTTTCTTTCAGAATTCTTCGTTCGATAATGTTTGCCAGGTTAAACACTGTAACACCTCGAAAAAAAAAACAACCAACAAATAACAAAAAAACACCCCAAAAAAACAAACAAAAAAAAAACAAAAAACAAACAAACAGAAAAGGCTTCTAGTTGAGTAATATATTATTTTATATCATATTTTTTTAGAGGTCTGGTTCGTTTCGTTTTAAAACCGTTTCCATATCTATAAAACGTTATGGCATTTACCAAATTTGCTTCCCTAATTTACAGACAGTGCGGTGACAAATGAAGAAGAATCGTCTAAATTGAAGACCCGACAGCAACAAACATGATTGTTACCTTTTATGAGTCGGGTAATCTTTTTTTTCTGCTATCATTTTTTATTTTATTTTTCCCTAGCGAATCTTTCCTGATTATCGCCTTCGTTTTGAAACGAAGAGATGTTTGTAATATTAGACAGACATAACGGCGTCACACGAAAGGCTGAACTACTCCAGCAATTGCGCTAGGATCTGTTTAAGAAAAGAAAGAGAGAAAAAGAGAGAAAAAAAAACCACTTTAACGGGTATTTCGTTATTATACTAAACATGGCAATCACCGAGTGAAGAAAGCTCTGTGTGTGTTTTTTAGTGTACTTCCCTGAATGTAGCAAGGACTACAGTTCAATTTCAGCATCGATTATTTTAGAGAGAGAGAGAGAGTGAGAGAGAGAGAGAGAGAGATAGAGAGAGAGAGAGAGAGAGAGAGAGAGAGAGAGAGAGAACTGTTGAATTCGTAACAAGATCTGGTGGAACTCTTTAGCTATGAATTGCTTTAGTTTTCGTTCATCTATTCGTGAATTCCACATTTTTATCTTCGACCGTATAGATAATAAAGTGTGTATGTCTGTGCCAGTTTCTGAACGAGTGTATGCGTGTTACTCAATGAATCTGTGCTTGTATGTGTGTGTCTTCTAGTCTCTCAACGTATGCGCGTGTGTGTCTCTGTTGGTTTCTGAACGTGTGCGTGCAACTTTGTCTTTCAATCTCCAAATGTGTGTGACTCTCTCTTTCAATCTCTGGATGTTTGCACGTCTCCCGATCTCCGGGTCCCTCAATGCGTGAGCCTGTCTCCCTATCAGTCTCAGTATGTGGGTGCTTGTGTGTGAATTTGTGCATGTGTCTATTCTGAACATACAAAATGTTTTCGACACATACACACACACACACATGTCAAAATTTTGCTTACATTTTTCCTCATGATGAGAGAGATTTCAACACAGAAATATGAATTTTATATCAAATCATTGAATCATTAGTAATCATTGTTTAGCAATTATTATCTATCTATCAATCTCATTCCGTTCATATCTATCTATCTATCTATGTTCATATCTGTCTATTTATCTATCTCATTATATTCATATCTCTCTATCTCTCTCTCTCTCCCTATCTATCTATCTATCTATCTATCTATCTATTTCATTCTTTTCATTTATTTATCAATCTCATTATATTCATATCTATCTATCTCATTATGTTCATATCTATCTATCTATCTATCTATCTATCTATCTATCTCATTATGTTCATATCTATCTATCTATCTATCTATCTATCTATCTATCTATCTATCTATCTCATTATGTTCATATCTATCTATCTATCTATCTATCTATCTATCTATCTATCTATCTCAATATGTTCATATCTATCTATCTATCTATCTATCTATCTATCTATCTATCTATCTATCTATTTCATTCTTTTCATTTATCTATCAATCTCATTATATTCTTATCTATCTATCATCCATATCTATCTATCCTTTTACGATTCAACAAGATGAGTATATAAACCCTATAGCCCTGCAGGTATCATCTTTGCTTACTTTTGTCCCCACCCCTATACCCGTATTTCAAACCCTGATTCATCTAATGCATTCCATTCCCCCCCCCACTTGTGTCCCTGCCAATTTAAAAAGAAAACCCTTTTCTCCCCTAACAGATAAAAGTACCTGCTCTTGTCTCATCCTTCTTACCTAAGAATCGCATTCTTTTTTTTTTCTTTTTTTTTTCGGTATCGACATTTTTGCTTTTACCACCTGTTTCCTGTCGTTAGAATTCTGCCTCTTCGAGTCTTGGAGATTTTTGCAGATCAGTCATTGATGAAGGAGAAAGGGAAAGAAGAAGAAGAAAAAGAAGAAGAAGAAGAAGAAGAAGAAAAAAGAAGAGGCGATTATGATTATGATGAGAAACTGGAAAATGCATGAACGAGAAATTCGGAGGAAGATAAAATATGCAGATGAAGAAGGAGGAGACAAAGCTGGGAGCGTAGTTGGAGGAGGAAGAAGAAGAAGAAGAAGAAGAAGAAGAAGAAGAAGAAGAAGAAGAAGAAGAAGAAGAAGAAGAAGAAGAAGAAGAAGAAGAGTGGGATTAGCAAATGGAAAGAGGAAAGAAAGGTAAAGCTGGAGAAAAAGAAGAAGCAAAACAAGAAAAAGATTATGAGTAATTGAAAAACGTGAGCACGATTGTGTGTGCATGTGTGTGTGCGTGTGTGAGAGAGAGAGAGAGAGAGGGGGCGAGAGACTATGAAAGAAAAAAATATAAACAAGAAAGAGAAGAAAAAACAGGACGAATGATAATTAGAAATGACAAAAAATGACAAGAATAATGGGAAAATGGAGGGAGAGGGAAAAAAGGAAAAGAATTGGAGAAAGAAGGAAGAAGAAGAATAAACAGGCATAGAAGTAGAAAAAGTTAGGAAGGAATAAAATTATTAAAAAAAATGAATACGAAAAGAATGAAAAAGTAAAAATGAGAATCGAGACAAGAGGAAAAAAATGTAAGGAAAATCCGAAATAATGATAAAAGAAAAAAAAAAGCAATGGTTAGAAGAAGGAAAAGTTAATCGTAAAGAAGATGAAGTAAGGAAAAATAAAATGAAAAAAGCAGGTTGAAGGAGATTGTGAAGAAGCGCAAACTATAACACAAAGGAAGAATATATGAAGACGAGAAAAAACAGGTGGAAATATTCGAAGAAAAATAAAATCCCAAAAAAAAGGACAACAACAACTTTAAACAACAGGTCCGGTTAGTCACTCAATGAAAACTGTCAAGCGACCAACCACATTCGGCAGCATAACGAGTTGGGGTGATCAATTGAAAATTAGAAAATGGAATAATCGATGAATAAGTTGCTTCCATCACTTTTTTGTTGGGTAATGATCGCTAGAGAAGTCTGAGTTTTCACCCCCCCTCCAAAAAAAACAAAAAAATAAAACAAAAAAAATAAGCGTGAATGCTGCCGGACACAAACTAAGGGACAATTTCAGCATGGACATTCATAGCAAATTGAACTGCAGTTAGAACCTCATTTAAGGACAGGAGATTAGAAAACGAAAAATATGAAATAAAACAAAAAAAAAAAAAAGATTCAATAACAAACCTTGTTTTTAGACGTAAGGGGTTAATTTTTATATTATCAGACTTCAAACTCCAGTGGCATGACCTGTATACAAGGATACATACATACATACATGAATACATCATACATACATATATACATACATATATACATACATACATATATACCCAGCCAGCCAGCCAGCCAGCCAGACCGAATTGAAAACTGGAAAAAACTATGCAGTTTTGGTGACAAATGGTTGACGCTTTCAAACGTGGATACGAACTGAGGGACCAATTTAGCATAAAAATACATCGCAAATTAAACTCCAAATAAAACCCCATTTAGAGAGAGAAGTTTTGAAAAAAGTTTTTTTCTATACATAATGAGTCAATGTTTAAAATTTCAGAATTCTAAAACCATCGGTGTGGCCTGTACGCAGGATAGATACATACTTAGCCAGTCAGCCAAACCAACTTGTAAACTGAAGAAACCTATGTTGACTGTTTTGGTTGACGGTTTCTAATAAGAAGAAAAAATTCAATGCGAAAAAAAAAAAAAGATTTGAAAATATGGTAAATGGGGACAATGACGTGATTGCTTATATCATTTGTTATCAAGACATAATGTTTTTGCTCCAGGATTACCCGGACCAACTTACAATCAACTGTTAGAATCCATCTTTATGTATACCCCACCACCTTTATCTCTTTTTATTCCGGCATCCCCTTTAAATATTTCATCTATTTCACTGTTTTTCTACCTTCAATACCGCCATCTATTTCTCTTTTTTTTACTATGTCTAATTTCAGTCTTTCTTTTCCCACTCACTGTGCGTCGGCCACCTGTTTTTTCTTCTTTCTACTTTCACTTTCTGTTCTATCTTTAACAACTCAGGGGGTAAGTCTGTATTTAAAAAAATGATCATATACATGAGTTTCGAGATACATTAATACACCCGACCCCTTAAATTTCAAGGGGCTTATATCTCTGTAAAGTGTGTGTGCATCTCTTAGACACTTGAAAAATATAATTGATCCATTTTTCTCTTTGTTCTCTTTTGAAACCTACATCTATTAACGTGTTTGTATTTTTACTAATCCTATTTTCACTTTCTCTTTAGCAGTTTCAATAATTCATTCTTGTTCCTTTGTTTACTTTCTGGTTTAATATCAAAACCTACATCAAACTGCGTTTTGATATTTTACAAGCTGTACTTTCTTCTTTTCTTCTTCTTTAAAATATCATTCGTACAATTTTCTTTTCTTTATTTCCTGTTCTCATTTGAAAACCTATATCTACCAACATTTTCGTCATTTTACTAAGCCTACTTTCACTTTCACTTTTCCCTTTGTCCATGACATTGGTGCATTTTCTTTTTCTTTATTCTTTATTTGTACTTTCTGTCTTCATAAAAAAACTCACATCAACCATGTTTCCACTAAGCCTACTTCCACTTTGTCCCTTATTACCAATATCATTAATACACTTTATTTTTCTTTGTTTACTCCCAATTCTCATTTGAAAACCTATGTCTATCAACGTTTCCGTCTTTTTTATTGAGCTTAGTTTCATTTTCACTTTCTAATCTTCCTTTAACAATAACATTAGTACACTTTCGATTTCTTTGTTTACTTTCTGTTTTCATTTAAAAACCTACATCTACCCACATATTTTCTTCCTACTAAGTCTGCAGTCATTTTCTCGCCTTCCTTTTACCAATCAACTCTTCGATTCCCTTCAACATCTTGCGTTGTTGCATGTTTCCATACTGCGATGTTGATTACGAACAAAAAAGTGGGAACAAAAATAGTAAAATAAGAGAATTCACTTCAACAGGTCTGATTAGTTTCACAATAGAAACTGTTATGTAACCAGAGGTTTTTGCAGCACGTCGTGTTGGGGGTGATCAATTGAAAACTCAAAAAAGTGATCAATGAATAAGTTACATCTCCCTCCTTTTGTTGGGCGGTGATTACTTCAAAAAGTCCGAACTAAAAATACAAAACAAGCTAAAATGCTGCTCAGCCCAAACTAAATAATCAATTTAGCTGAAGCTTGCAGTGCAAATTGATCTCCCACACTAAAGATTCAGTTGGGGAGGTTGATTTTCAAAAAACAAGAAAAACGTTTTTGTAGACATAATAAAAAGCAAATGTTTGAATTTCCAGTCTTCTAGCTCCGTTGGCGTGGCCGATGAGTTCGACAGATTTATAAACAGCCAGCCAGTCTGCCAGCAAACCAGCCTGCCAGCCACTCAGCCAGCCAGACCAGTTTAAAAACTGAAGTGAATATGTTTGGTGACATTTGTGGTTGGTGGTTTCTAATACTTTAATAATAGGTCTGTATGCAGGCTGGTAGCCACTAGTGTAGAGTACTTATCTAAATCTTCTTCAATGCATTTAATAGCATCATGTTTCACCTGGCGCCGAACTGGTCAGGTAATTGTCTGATCCAACGATACTACACTCGGTCCCTGAAGAGACTAAGATGAGGAGAATAAATTGAAAAAATGTCATAAAAATGCACGATGTGAAGGTTGCCGCTGGAAAGAGAGAAATGAAAATTGTTTACGAAAATTTAGAATGTGTGTGTGTGTTCAAATTCCTAGAAGTGTTGCATATATATATATATATATATATATATATATATATATATATATATATATATAAACATACAGTTGCTATCAAAAATACTGGGAATTCAAATAAATCAATCAACCTAATCAACTGACAACCTGTATTTCTTGTGTCTCTCCTGAGATTTCACACGTCTTTGGGAAATCACTCGACCAGGAAATAGAAAACATATTTTTTCTTTATCAATTTCCATTCTTTGAGTATCATCTTATATATATATATATATATATATATATATATATATATATATATATATATATATATATATATATATATATATATATATATATGTATATATATATATATGTATGTATGTATATATATATATATATATATATATATGTATGTATGTATATATATATATATATATATATATATATATATATATATATATACTGATAATTAATAATTGCGTCATCCACAGACAGCTGTTTCGTTATATTACAACTATCGAGTGTGGCTATATACGTATAAACACATTTATGTTTCTGCCTTTTTGAGGCTTCTCCAGACGAATGATTTTATTTATTTTAGATCCCTATTTAGGACGTTTTTTTGTGGGGGTGTCAATTTTTCTTGGTTGAGAACCTTTCTCTCATTCTATCTATAAATCTTTTCTTTCTTAATTTCCCTTCTTTAATTGTTGGTCAATGTTTGTCTTGTTCTACATCGTGGTGAGAAATTACTGTCTGGTAGTAATATATTAGCAGGGGATGCTATTGACATTTTCTTTATCAGCGTGTTGTAAAACCATCAGCTCTTTGTGGTATGTTTTCTCTCAGGAATTATTCTATTTTTACTTTTATCTCTTCCCCATAGTCAAGATTGACTTTACATGAGTTTAGTTGCTTGTTAAATTCCTTTATGTTTTGATTTGTTTCTATTTATCTAAGATAATCATGGTAGGTGATTGGGTTGTCCTTGAAGTGACTGGGATTATGAAGTAAAAATGATATTAATGTTAATAATAATGCTACTACAACTATTTTAATAATAACGAGAAGAATAAAACCTTCATGGTGATTAATTATTGCATACCTGTATGTGGTGCATTTGATCATTTTATATATATATATATATATATATATATATATATATATATATATATATATATATATATATATAAGTGTTTCTGTAAGTAAATCAAGTATAGTATCCCTAATTATTTCATAGCAGCAATCCCTGTAAACTTTAGCTATAAAAATGACTATTTACTGTCTCAACATTAGACTCGATTTAAATCCTGCAGACGACATATAATTCGAGGTAGGGGGTGGCAAAGTGAAACCAGGAATTACTCTCTCGGTGTATAGATATCATCATTGGTAGCATAGCCTTTCAACATCCATCGTTCGACACATCACTTCCCCATGATTTGTCAGACCTTTATTCCAAGCCAAGCCAGTGTTCTCTCCTTTTGAGATTGCACCCTCTTCCACTTCACTTTTGTTTGTTTTTCTTCTACCTCTGCCAACCAAGTTCAAAGAGGTGAATACATCATCCACGTCGGTCCGTTTGTCCACGCAATATCTCCGAAAGTTATCGATGAATTTCGATGAAATTTTCCGGAAGGGCGAACAATTGGTTATGAAAATATTAATATCGAATTACGAGGAGGATTTAGAGATAAGTTTTCGATTGAGAGACATTCTTGTTTTATCAATCTGCAGAAAAAGCGGCTCAAAATCAAAAGTGTTCGAAAAAAGAAAGGTAATTTTAAATATCCCTGAACGTAACTCAGTATTTGTGCTATCAAAAATATCTCCTTTTCTCGCTTTTATCTTATTTTTTTTCTAAATTATGCTTTTTGTTAGTTTGCAGCGATGGCTGAGGTATGCGCTCTCTGAGTACTTCCCTAGATTTACATTGTTGTCGGCTTTTCCTTCTCTTTCGCAATAATGATCTTTTCCCTCAACCAATTTCTACCATTTTGTTTATTTTTGCTTCTCTCTTACTATCTTTCCCTTATCGGATTTTTCAACGGAGTACGCATGCGCACCCTCTTGCCTTCTTCCCGCCTTTTTTTTCCCCTAGCTCAGTTGCCCGGATTTTCATATCTTTACCTCCACCACCACGTCTTTTAATTAAGTGACTTGTTATTACGTCAGACGAAAAGAAAAACCTCGGAACGGGGGTTCTCTCTCCACTCCCAACCACCGGAGAAGCTTCCCAGCTGTGAGGTTCACATGCGAGCCCCTTAGATAGAAATTATCCTTTGTACAACAAGTAAACCTTCGTGTTGCATGCGTCAGGGTTCTATCGTAGCCTGCCCGCGGGGAGAGACCGAGAATCTAGGCTGGTACAGTAATGGAATTCAAAAGAAGCATTGGAAAATTACGGCTTGGGTTGGAATGGGTGAAGAAGACAAATGAAGCAAGACTGGGGAAACAGGTGTGGGTTTAAGGTGGGTTGGCAGGTAGGAGGATTCAGAAGTGGAGGCAGAGATATGAAGTGGAAGAGACAAAGGGAAAGAAATTGAGCCTGAAAGAAAATAAGAATATTCTGGAACTTTCCAAAATGCCAAAACATGAACTTGGTCTGTCTTTGACAACAAGTTGCAACTGAAGAGCATCCAGAGAGCGCACACATCTGCCAACGCCGTACACGATCTAAAAATTGAATCAAAATGAAAAAAAAAAACAACAAAAAACAAAACAAAACAAAGGAGATAAATTTAGTTGTACAAATGAGTTACTTCACTTGACATTTAAATCTAGCTTTTTTTTAGTTATTGTCGAACAAGAGAAGTAGAACGAAAAAAAAGAAAATAAAAGAAAGAGCTAGAAGTAGAAGAATAGATAGACGGGGGAGAGAGAGGGCAATAGAACAAAGAAAGTAAAGAGAGAAAGAGAAGAAGAAGAAAGATAAGAAAAGAAGAGAAAGGGAATGAGAAGTAAGAAAAGAAGATAAGAAGAAGAAAACGAGGGGGAAAGAATGAGGGAGAGAGAGAGAGAGTGAGAGAGAGAGAGAGAGGGGGGAGTAAAACGAGGAAAGAAGAAGAGAAAGAAAGTAAAAGAAACAAGAATAGAGAGGAGGAATTGTAAAACTAAATAAAGAAGAGAGAGAGGAGAAGGACGAGGGCAAGAAAAGGAGAAGGGAAAGAGAAGAAGAAGGGAGGGGAGAAGCATATCAGAGTGAGGAAGGAAAGACAAAGGGAATAAGAAAATGGACCTCAAGAACAAGAAAAGAAGAGAATATGAAAGATGAGAAAAGGAAAAAAAAAGAGAGAATGAGATAAAAAAAATGTCAAATTTAGCATAAGATTGCATTGCATATTGAAAACCCACTAAAAACCTCTTTCGGAGGGAAAGTTTCCAAAAAAAAAGAAAAAGAATAAGCAAAGAAGAAAGAAAAAAAAAGGAAAACGAAGGAAAGTGAAAAGAGGAAAAAAAAAAAAAGGAAAAATATTTTTTTAAGAGATAAGTTTATTGTAAATACAACATTAATAATCAAATATCTTGGCAGAATATCGGGAAACCCACACATCTACGGAATACAGAAAAACATTCAGACATGCACCACCCATATTCTTCGTTAAACAATGTCCATGTAAATATTATTTTGTCTCTCGTACAACTATGTACTGTCTCTATTGCGTAACCCCATCTCAAGTCTGATAACCATTTGGTCAGTGCCTGTTAAGTCCCATTATCATTGCCCGTCCAAGGTCTCAGTCTGAAACTCGGTTGGAAATGGACACAATAAGACATCAAAGGAGAAACATAATAATAATAGTTTGGAGAGTGAAAAACGGGAAAAATACCAGGACCTAGCAAGAGAATTAAGGAAGATGTGGAACATGAAAACCAGGGTAGTACCGGTCATAGTGGCGCACTAGGAACTGTCCCCAAAACGCTGAGGGAGAGACTAGAGGAGATCAGGATTTGGGGAAGGGTTGAGACCGTACAGACCACAGCACTACTGGGAACAGCACGGATACTGAGGAAGGTGCTAGAGATATAAGGACTGCAACGAATTGTAGCCCAGACATGATAGGTGAAAGAGAGAGGAGACGTTAGCTGAAGACCTGAGGAGACTTATTGTCACTCAGCCTTCAGCGATAACCACTGGGCAACCGGTGTGAAACTGTAAATCGCAGTATTACTGCGACCTATGAGTACTAGGAGAGGAGGGCTGGAGACTTGAGGAGACTTGCTGTCACTCAAATTCCAGCGGTTACCACCAGGCAACTGGTGTGAGATTCCAAATAATAATAATAATAATAATAATAATAATAATAATAATAATAATGATAATAACAACAACAACAACAACAACTTATGTAAAATGATCGATAGTGTTTTGCTTGTTTATATTTTAAAAGGAAGAAGAAAAACAAGACTTGTGAATTTTTAAAATATGACATCTAGCAACACTGAAGAATTTTGGTTCTGTGAATGCTGAAAATACAGGATATTTTCGATGTATAACTTGTATGACGTTCAAATTCTATTTCGGTTTTCATTGAAGAACGCATTCACGTTTTGAAAGTTTCTTTAACATTTCAATTTCATTCTGACTGATGAGGATATACACAGTACTGAAGATTTTCAGTATTGATATATTATATTAGATTTGAAAAAAAATCAAAATTAGTATTTTTTTCTTCCTTCTTTTAAGAACAGTTATGATAATAATGATGATAATGGGAAGAAGAAGAAGAAGAAGAAGAAGAAGAAGAAGAAGAAGAAGAAGAAGAAGAAGAAGAAGAAGAAGAGAGGGAGAGGGAGAAAGAGCAGACAAATAAATATTAGAAAGTGAAGAAACAAGAGAGGAATAACGGAATGAAGGGAAATAAGAAAATGAATGAGAAAGAGAAAAAGAAAGCAACAACTACCCAAGATAAAGGATAAGTTGTAAATACAATCAATAAAGAAAATAGATGCCGTTGTAGTAGGAGTAGTGAAAGCAGAGATAAAACAAATTATAAAAGAGGAGGGGATATAATTCGTGAGAGACACGATTAGCATGATACAGAGAATAAGAACAAAGCAAGGGAGAAGACGAAGAAGAGGAAGAAGAAAGAGATGAAGAAGAGAGAAGACGAGGGGAAGGAGAGTAGGTAGAAAAATGAAGAAAAGAAGAAAAAGGCTTGGATGAGAAGAAGAACAAACACAAAAAAAGAAGAAAGAGGAAGAGGGGAAAGAAGACAGAAAAGTTGGTATCAGAGAATGAAGGAGAAAAAATGAAGAATAGCGAAAAAAAGATTGATTTGAATTTAGTGAAGAATGAAATATGATGGGAAAAAGAAGAAGGAGAAGGAGGAAAGGAAGAGGAGGAAGAGTAAATGAAAGAGAAGAAGGAGGAGAAGAAAAAGCAGAAAAATGAAAGAAAGAAGAAGAGGGAGAAGCGAAAGAAGGTGAAGAAGAAGAAGATGATCAAAAAGGAAAAAGAAGAAAAAGAAGAAGAAATAGAAGGAAAGGCAAAAGAAGAAGATGAAGAAGAAAACGGAAAAGCAAAAGAAGAAAAAATCGTAGTAGTCTTCAAAGACGAAAAAAGAATTTACTACTATTCAAAATGATGATGATGATAGCAATAGTTCGTTCAAAACAATCATCACTACCCCAACAACCGAAGTATTGTCTCTCTTCTTCTAATTCTTTACTTCATGATAAGTGCCAGGTTCAACACCATCATTACAACTACTATTCCAGCACATTCTTTATTCTGTTATCTGAAAAAAAAAAAAAAATCGTACAACAACAACAATCTACTTATATAAAATACCACGTGATGGTCTATATTTTCTCTCTGTAACACTTGTCAAAGGGGGAAACTACTGAATGCTAGTTTTAAATTGGTCTCCCTTATCATTTTTTCGTTGTTGCTGCAAATGCGTAAAAAAATCCGAGTCCATTCTAGTTAAACAAAAACAGAAAAATACTGTGCAACAAGATGTTTGCTTTCTTTTGAATACAGTGCAGTGGGGGAGTGGTCCTGGAGGAAGGAGAGAATACTGGACTATTGAAGAGACTTGCTGTCACTTGATCCCCCGAGGAAACCATTAAATACTCTTTGTTTGGAAACTCATTGAGTCGACATAAGAATAAAAAAAAGTCTGCGGAAGCTATGGTGTGCTTTTCTACCCACCAACTCCATTGGTTGGTGATGGAGCCCAGGTGAAAAAAAAAAAACGCCGTAATCTCGAATGTTAATTTACATGGCTAGATAACTGGCGCGAAACTAGTTTTCCCTCAAATTCATGATTTCCCCCGTCAATGCACTTGATTCAGCAGTGAATAATAGTGACAGCGATCGATCATTGCGAAGTGAAATTTTTGCATCAAAACTCAGCTAATGACTACATGTCGGGCTACGGACTTGATAATCCATCCTCGTTCGTATATGAAGTGGTAAACTGCCATCACACACACACACACAATCACACACACACACACACACGTGCGTACGCACACATGTATCTTTCCCAACACTCAAGGAGAAAATACGATGAGAGTATGATTCTTCAATGGCTTTTACCATAGCTATCACAATGATTTCAAGGAAGTGATTATCGACTAATACAATACGCCATATGTATATTAATATTTTTATCTGTAATATTTGTCAAGGGACATGACTTTTGAATGTTAATTATAGAGTAGTTTCGTTTATTCTTTCATTTTTTGGTAAATGCGTAAAAAAATCCGGGTTCATTCATTCGAGCATAAAGACATGTAAAACAAATTCAGTGACCCGAGTTGGAAGTTAAATTAAGGTTGCTTATATTCATAATAATAATAACCTTGGAAAAGGCATAAACCCTCGTATTCTAGCGCTCACCCACCCAAAGTCGGGCTTGCATACACTCCCAGGCTGGCCTGTGCGTATAGTCCTCCCTAAAACCTACAAAAAAGTTTTCCTTTCTCAAATCTGAGAATTCGTATGCTTATTGACAGTTCACACGTTAAAGCGATCCATCGAACTTAAATAGTGTCCATATCTTATTGTTATAGTCAGGCAGGGTAGTGCTAAGGGGTTTGCTCAAAGTAAACCCTATTTTATTGTCGAGTTAAGGTCAGATTACTTAGAAAATAACGCTGCACTGGAATGAGTACGAAACAGAAAATAAGGACCCAGTTCAGCATTATAGTTACATTGTGACCCCCCCACCTCTGAAAAAAAAATTTCCTCTTACAACTAGAACAAATTTCCAGAAGGTTTGACAGTCTAATGGATTGAAAGCACATAGAATAAAAAGAAAATATAAATTCAATTTTTTTTCCACCAGTGTTTTAACTCGGTCCACTGATTCAATTTTCAGGGAATCTAACCACTGAGCTATTGGTGCGTTCACTGTTTTCCTTAGAAATAAATGATTTAAAAAAAATTAAAAGCTTACAAATTATGGTGACGACAGTTTATACTATGTTGACTAAAATATGTCCCTTTTTGCAGTTTGGCTAAGTATAATAATTTGGGTTCTAAATAGACCTTGGAGGTTAGCACCACCTATCCTATGTTAACCCATGGGTATTGTTATCATTATAGACACAGTATCAGACCTCAAAGCTGCAGCCGTTTTGGAGGATATAAGACATGTATATGTAAGTAAACATTCCTTATAAACATTATATAGTTTTCCGTGTTCCACTGGACATTCCGCACATCTGTGGAAATCACTCCCCCATCACGAATTAATGGACCTATTCTTTTTTATTTTCCTGAAAATACGTTTTTACGCATGTGCATCTATTTAGAGTTGCGAAATTAATGGAAAAAAATTAGTCATAGAATTAAAATAATTTTGAAAGGTGCGTCAGTAATATGTGATATATATATATATATATATATATATATATATATATATATATATATATATTACTATATATGATTTATGCTTTTTTATATACATAATTTACATACCTGTTATAAACATGCACACATACACACACACGCATATATATATATATATATATATATATATATATATATATATATATATATATATATATATATGAAATTCAAGAACTAAATAAAAATGAATAACTCAATTTTCAAGAAAGGTTTAATTTGTTGATAGAATTCTTCATAGGGCTTCATTCAACAGAAGAGCTAATTCGTGTCAAAAATCAAAGAGAGCTTTTTAGGGATCTCTGTTGCGCGGGTGTCGGCGGGTGGCACTGTAATCAGAATTCTGGCTCAGATAAGTGGAGGGCTGATGTCACATGAGGAAGTGGGGTGGGGCAGGAGTGTAATTTCAGAGATATGCAAACGTGAAATGAAGGCAGTTGCACTTGGCCGACAAAACACGCTTGGAAAATCTTTCGCTTTTATTTATTTATTTAATTATTTATTTATTTATTCACCGATTAGCCAAAGGAGGTTCAGAATAGTTTCGAAAAGGGTGCGTTGTCGAAAATAATAAAACGATACGTTGGATGACGTTACAGATCAGAAGGGAGGAACCCCTGCAGCGGAACACGTGGCTTGTTGAGCGGGTGTTCAGCATTTTTTATTTTATTTTGGCGGGAGAGGGGCAAGCGGGTATCATTGAGTGGGAGAATGAGATATCGATCAGGTGATGGATGACGAGCAGAGGGGGGGCAGGAGGCATTGAAAGGAGTGGCTGACAAAGAGAGAGAGAGAGAGAGAGAGAGAAAGAGAAGAAAGAAGAGAGATTGACAGATCAAAAGGAGGGGAAAGTGTGTGGGTGAATAGTAGCAGGTGAAGAATGTAAGCAATGGTTGACAACAAAGAAAATGGAGGATATTTCTTGTTGAAAGAAATACTGATATATATATATATATACACACACACACACATATATATATATGTATATATATATATATATATATATATATATATATATATATATATATATATATATATAGGAAAGGGATTTACGTGATCCAACAGAATGAATTATGAATTGCGTTATATCATATAAAAACTCTTATTTGAAATGATTCTCCATCATTACATGGTTCATGTATTGCTTGGGCTACACAGCGTAAATAGATTAAACAATTGGTGAAAATCCTGCAGTAGCCTCATTTTCTTGAATCGTTCATTCTATTTACGTTGTCTAGCCCGTGTGATACATTAGGCGCGTAATGACGGGGAATCATTTCAGATAAGAGTTCCTGTATAATACAACGCAATTTACAAGTATACATATATGTGTGTGTGTACATGTATGTGTGTGTGTGTGTATGTGAGTGTTTGTGTGTGTGTGTGTGTGTGCATTATTTGGAAATGGATATATGATCGGACAGAATGATTATAAAATGGAGCTGCTGCAGGAATTTCTTTTCTTTAATTGTTTATTCTACTTATGTTGTCTACGCCAAATGATACATTCACCATGAAATAACAGGAGACCATTTCAAATAGAGTTTCAGTTTAATGTAATGCAATTTATAATCATATATATATATATATATATATATATATATATATATATATATATATATGTTGGATTATCATTAGATTGGACGGTTTATGTCCGACAGAACGTGATAATCTGAGAGACCATTTATCCGGAAACACATTTTGTCTTATACCGAAATTGGCATGTCAAAAAGCTGACCAGGTAAATGAATAAAGAAAGTGGGCGTTGTACGGAACTGGAACACCAGGAAGCAGTTTTAATGCGACTCTGCTCTATCAGATAAGGTAAGAACTCTATCACTAAGCAGAAGAAGTTACATATTTTAATGATAAAAACAAAAATTCATAAATATGACTCAATATACTGTAAGTCGTATTCCATTGATAATTATTTTATCAAAATGATAAATACCAAACACTACATAACTAATTTTTTCTTGAAAAATTAATTTCAGAAAAAGTAGTTATTATTGTAATGATGTGTGTGAGTGTGTGTTGAAGGCACCACTCATCCCCAAGGGTAAAGTAGGTCTTAGCTGATGGCAGTATTTGAAAATCCCCGGGAGATTGAGGATTTAGTTTCATACTCCAGCTGGTCAGTTTTTTTCTGTTGAATCACCAAAAGTTGGGACAATTAAGGAATGTCACAAAATTGAGAGCCTGTTTGCGGCGACAAAAAAAAATCAGATGTTTTCAGCGTAAAACGACTAAATGTTGGCTCCCCTCTCCAATCATCAGATAAGTAAAGACTCTTCCATTTATAAATGGACTTTTTATTCCCTCTTCTGGCGATGATATGTTCTGTTTTGTACATAAATGTATGTAAAACCTGTTCGTAGAATTTTGTGTTACAACTATTGTTTTTTCATATTACTATCTATTTTCTTTTATTTCACTCGCACGTATGCAAACACATAAACATACTTGTACACATACACACGTACCCCCACTCACACACAAACATACAAACCAACGCGGTATCATTTGTTAGCAAATGTCTCCTGTTTTATTTGTCTTTATCACGTCGACACAAATCAGACATATCCTTGGTGTAAGCAGAAGGAACTCTTAGTGATTCCCTCACTCTCCTCCTCCCCCTCTCTCTATACATACATACGTATTTTCCTCTCTGTATATACATTTTCACATAATCACATTTCTTGCCAATTCACTGAACCTAACCTTTCTCCACTAATCCCAAAGACTTTAAAAAGATTACACTGTGAAAACTTTAGATACAAATTCAGCTAATAACCGTCATATTACATCCCCATTAGATCAAACCATTACACACACACACGCACGCACGCACGCACGCACACACACACACACACACACACACATATATATATATATATATATATATATATGTACATACATACATATATATATATATATATATATATATATATGTGACTTGATACATAATTTTACTATTTTCCCTACATATATGTTTGTGTGCGTATGTGTATAGTTTTTTTTCCACATATCAAGCCATATTACAGGGATTCATTCATACATATTCACCATTCTTCATATATAGATATGTGTATAGCTTTTCCAATATATTAAGCTGTATCAAATAGATACAGAATTGTATGGTTTCAAACAGTCCATACATACTACAGTCAGTCTGTTGGTCTGTAAATCCAGTTCCAGACAATGGCCTTTCTCTTTTCTCCTCTGAAAAATAAATTGGAATACTAATAGACGAAAAACGCCCATGATGACTAGCCACGGGAAGATTGGTTTCACGCCTCTTTAAAAGTCATGAGTGTAATGGAAATCGATGCCAGTTGCTCTAAGCTAAATCCGAACTTGCTTGTCAGCATCTGCTGAATAGGTCGCCACCGAAAGCTTCAATGTTCTCATATTTCTTTAGAGTATAATATTTGTGTACGATTGTACATACGTACGTACGAGATATGATTATGAAAGAAAAAACAAAACAATTTTAAAAGCAGCGCACCAATGAGATGTTTCAGCGTGCTCTGGCTAAAATGTTACGTAGCAGTGACGTTGACCTTTTGTATGAAAAAAACCCCCAAAAAACAAAACAAAAAAACAAACAAACAATTGCACCGAGTCATGTTAGCGTACTTTGACTGAAATGTTATGAATTAATATCCTTGACTATTTGTATGAAACAAACTGCATCAAGCCACGCTGGTTAGTTTTTGAGATACACGTTCGAGAATGAACGTGTTTCTAGCGTGTATGTCAGGATCTGTAAAAATTCGTGCAACATGAATTTAAAAGAAAAATTGTCGATTCATCGTCTTGCATTTCATTCATCTGTCAACAGACGCAATACAATTTACGGCAACGTGATGTATAATCAAAGTTGCTTTTAATATAATGTTGCACGAACTTTTATTCCCACCCCTTCGGAAATTCCATGGACAGTCAGATGACGATTTCCACGGTTCACGAAATGTCGTCCAGATTTGACATCGTCTTTCATGGATGTTCTTCCTGATTTGAAACGCCGGTACCACTCGTGACACTACTTACAACTCAAGCAATCCCAAATAGACTTGTTGCAATAATATCCTCAAAGAGATTTCATAATTTGAAAGAGAATTTCATAGGAACACGTCACCCTCCTTCAAAAATCTTCATTGCCCAACTTGCTGAAAGAACGCCAAGCGCGCTAGACACACGTTCACTTTGGTACGTGTAGCTCAAAAGCTAACCAGCGTGGCTTGATTAGATTTTTTCATACAAAAAGTCAAAATCACCAGTTACAACATTTCAGTCTGGGCAAGCTAAAATCATCTCATTGGTGCACTTCTTTAACTCTCATATCATCATCTGTCATGACAAGTCATTGGACATAGTTCTTCCCCAAGAGAACTCTCTTGACTCGTCTAATTCATCTCTCTATCTTGTATTCTGTGAGCCTCGGTTACGCATGTGATCTCTGGGGATCCATGTTGTGAGTTGTGATGTCCATCGGTTGTCTACCATTTTTGCATCATGGCCAGCCCATCGCCACTTGAGTTTTCTAATGGATTCTATTATGTCTCGGACTCTGGTCTTTTTTTTAATATTGTGCTGTCTTGTGATCTGACCATGTAAGGTTGAGTATGATTTTTTCATATGCACATTGCATGGTTCTCAGTCTTAGGGTCAGTCTCTTAGTTTGGTCCCATGTTTCAGCCCCATAAGTAACTATTGGGAGGATACATTTGTTTCTTTCGAGTGTAATATAATATCATCATCATCAGCAGTCTTCTAACTCCGTTGTTAGACTTAGATCTTCCCCAAGATTCGCCAGACCTTTCTATCGTAGGAATCGTGGAGCCAGTACTTTCTGAATTTATCTAGCTCATGACACAATATTACTTTCAGTCGGCCACAATTTCGCATATGATCTCTGGGGATCGATGTTGGTTGACGTGATGTCCAGTGGTTGCCTGATATTCTTGCTACATGTCCAATCCATTGCCCTTCTAGTTTCCCAACTGCTTCTATGATATCTTGGACTCCTGTCTTCTTTTCTGATACTTTGTGCTGTCTCATGATCTTTCCATGTGAGATCGGGCAAGATTCTCTCATGTACACGTGGCATGGTTATAAAGAAGCCTTTAGGCTGTTTATACACCACAGGTTGGGAAGGCAGGCTTGGTGCTTTTAGAGAGAAAGGAGAAGAAAATATGGGTATAGAATTTTTAAATCTTTGCTGAAGAAAAAAGTCAAAATAAAATAATGTTGGAATAATAATAATAATAATAATAATAATAATAACAAAGAGCAACAACAACAACAACAATATAATAATAATAATAATAATAATAATAATAATAATAATAATAATAATAATAATCATCATAAAGACCCCAAACAAACAAGGATACAAAATGTGATGAGCGAACATTAGTGAGATGGGAAAAGAAATTCAAAACACTTATATAAATGAAAAAAAAAAAGGAAAGATAAAAGTGGAAGAGGGAATGGCTGAAGAAGAGGGAGGAAGTGGAGGAGGAAAAAAAAGAAAGAGTATTCGGAAATAGCGAGGGATAATCATAAAAAAATCTTAATATCGAAAATGGATAACATGACTGCTGCTGATGATGTAGAATACAACATTGGTTCTACTACTACTACTACTACTACTACTAGTACTACTACTACTACTACTAACAACAACAACAACAACAACAACAATAATAACAATAATAACAATAATAATAATAATAATAATAGATATAAGTACTGCAACGAATTGTAGCTCAGTCATGATATGCGAAAGAGAGAGGAGACGTTAGCTGAAGACCTGAGGAGACTTATTGTCACTTAGCCTTCAGCGATAACCACTGGGCAACCGGTGTGAAACTGTAAATCGCAGAATTACTGTGACCTACAAGTACTAGGAGAGGAGGGCTGGAGACTTGAGGAAACTTGCTGTCACTCAAACTCCAGCAGTTACCACCAGGCAACTGGTGTGAGATTCCATAATAATAATCTAAACATATGATAGGAGTATATGCAAATTTCTTCTCTCTTTGGGCATTGATTTCATTGGTTAATTCCCCCTCCTGTATTGTCACTGATTGGAAGGTGAATTAACCAATCTTTGAAGATTACGTCATAGAAACTCTCAAGACTTTATGTCTGATCACATATTGAAACAGCTTGATTTGAAACTTTGAAGAAAAAACTTAAAATTAGGATACTTGAATTATTGAAAATAAATTACACAATAAAATAGCTTTAGGCTCCTCGGCACCGATCCATACACAGATAAAGAAAACAGAGAGGGAGAAGGAAAAGATGTACTGCCAAAAGAGGAACAGAGTAAGGTAGAGAAAGGAAGATGAAAAAAGAAAGAAAGGATCAAAGAAAGAAATGCCAACATTTGAAGAGGATGAAGAAGGAAAAAAGATGAAAAAGGAAGAGGGAAACAAAGAAAGAAATGCTAACGATGAAGTGAATGAAAAAAAAAAACGAGAGGAAAAAAAAAGAGGGAACATAAGAAGAAAATTGAAGAGAAAAGAATGATTAAAACAAAGATGAGAAGTGAAGGAATCAATGATGGAACTGAATAAAACAAAGAAAAAGAAGAAAAAAGAATGGGTTATAGTAGAATAATGAAGAAATTAGACTGCTACACCTTTTAAGGACAACTAAAGTCGATAAAATCCTCAAAAAAAAAAAAAAAAAAGAAATCGAGCGAAGAATCAATCTAGGATGGCAAGTTTTCCGTTGAGTGAGCTCAATATTCAAGAACCAGAAACCCCCATTAGTCCTAAAAAAAGGGTCTAAAATTAATGCATACTCCCGGTAGTCACCTACGGAGCTGAAACATGGAATCTAACCAAAGGATTGGCCCTCGGACCGAGAACCTAGCAACGTGCACAAGAGAGAATCGTGGAGAAAACACAAGATAGCACAGTGTAAAAAGGAAAAGCAGAGTCAGGGATATCATACAGTCAATTGGAAAACTCGAATGGCAAATGGCTGGTGGAAATGTTGCTAGAATGTCAGACAACCGCTGGACATCGCAGCTCACAACGTGGATCCCGATGGATCATATGTTAAAATGTGTCTGGCAAAATATAAGATGACGTGACAAGTTCAAGAAATATTGGCTCTGTGACTCCATGATAGAGACGCCTGGCTAATCCTGGTGAGGTCTTTGTCCAATGACGGACGCTGAAAGGCTACGGCCACTAACGATGCTTTTATCCCCAGTTTATTCTTGGTTACATAAATTTGTAAAGCAATACCTCAACAAGACTGCATCAAAACTTGCACTAACCAGTGCCACGCCATTCAAGGTACTCCTGTTTTATTGTGCAGTAATCGTAGCAGTAAAGATTGATGGAATAAGAAAGAAAGGCAGAAAGAAAACAAAGGGAAAAAGGGGAAATAAGGAGGAAGAGAGGGTTAAAGACAGACTTGAGAGGAAGCTAGGATGCCCTTTTTTGGAAAGGACCTTTGATAAAAAAATGGCATGAGAAAACCCTGAATCATTTGATATTGAAGTGAGAGAATGGACCGCCCAAGTGTACGAATTGTCGTGGAAATTAGAAACAGGGAATCAAGAAACATTGAAAGATAACTAATGGATAAAAGAAAAATGAAAAATATACCAAATATACGTATAGATCCATTGAGGGAGAGAAAAGTATATTTAGCGAACTCACGAGCAATAGAATGAACGAGAGAGAGAGAGAGAGAGAGAGAGAGAGAGAGAGAGAGAGAGAGAGAGAGAAAGAAGAGGAGGAGATGAGTCACATGCTATGAACTTGTCAAGGAATTTCGGGTCAAGACCTGTTGGCAAAACGTTAGCAAAAAAAGTTGGCAAAAATCCCCATACACTGAAGCTTTGATTGAAAAAGCATGTACGTATTATCTTACTTATCCGGTGGCTAAATAGAAGAAGCCGCTCTGACAGGTGGGTTAATTGTAAGAGCACACACGCACGTGCATATATATATATATATATATATATATAGAGAGAGAGAGAGAGAGAGAGAGAGAGAGAGAGAGGGAGAGAGAGAGAGAGAAAGGGGAGAGAGAGGGGGATAGGTATAGACAGATAACGAATACGAAAAAAAAATGGCTTAAAAAGTAAAGGTAATTCGTTTCCAGTCCCACCTTATGTCGCAGCTTGAGAAGGACTTTCAAAGCTGGTTAAGATTTCCTGCTGCCATGAGGTGGGCGTTATATACCATCAAATACGATAAATAGATAGAAATGTACCATGTACACACACACACACACACACACACACACACACATATATATATATATATATATATATATATATGCATATAAAAACACAGTAGGAAAAGACCAGGCAGATGATCAAGTGATGGGATATGAAGGTTTGCCGGGTAAATTTCAGTGAGCCACGCAATCACAGTGGTCGTACAAAGACATAGGAAAGACCACCGTCCAGCAGTGGACTTATGGCTGATGATGACGCTATATATATATATATATATATGTATATATATATATATATATATATGGTTATGTGATGACGTGCACAGACTTTCAGGGGGGTAGGACCTCAGAATCGTAAGAGATCAGTTGAAAAAAAGGCCAGATCTGCAATGCCTCATAAATCATATACGTATATGTATGCACAAAAAGAAAAATGTTGCAATCGTACGAGGTATATACTCTTGGATTCCATTAAATTCAATGCATTAGTTTTGCCGCATCTTTTATTGAAATATATTCTTGAATTTCGACTGAAAGGGCACTTTTGAGAAGAAGAAGAAGAAGAAGAAGAAGAAGAAGAAGAAGAAGAAGAAGAAGAAGAAGAAGAAGAAGAAGTGCAGGGCCTCAAGCAGACCACAAATCAGCCCACAAATAGTTACCATGCAGTGGAGGTGACTGTAAAGAAGTCCTGGATCCGTCCCAAAATATTATCAATCTTTCCGTATCCTATGACCAACCCTCCGATAAAATGTTATTGGGGTTTATTGAGAGCTATTTTTTCTTTAATTGTATGAACAAATCGGAGTGAAAATATACCTGAACGAGAAGAATGAAAAAATAATCTTTCTCTCAAAAAAAGATACTTATCCACCCAAATATTTAATCCCTTTTTCTGTATTTTGTTGCCCATTTTGTATCATCATTATTGCAGACTTTTGGAGATGTGCTGTGGACAGACAGACTGACAGACAGACTGACGGACAGACTGACAGACTCGAAGAGATGCATATAACTCTTCAAACTTCGTTGGCAGAGATAAATTATTCTAAATAAATTTTCCTTTTAGCTGAAGAGAGCCGAGCACGCTTTCGATTTGGAATAGTCTCGT
>OY735219.1:4457221-4664721 GCA_963457665.1 Thysanoteuthis rhombus | reverse complement strand
ATAGCTATTTTGCTCTCATCAAATGTATTAGTTATAGAGCTACCCTGAATCTCGGGAACTATTGAAGATAGGAGCAAATTCTACGAAAACGGTTGTTATACATATTAATCTACATAATTGTATACAATGCATTTTTCATACAAATTTGAAGCCCAATACGGGGCGGGGGGAAGCGAATTATCTATGGTAGCGGTGAAATACGGCACCTGGTTACCTTACTCCCTTGCTGCCCTTTGTGCTTTCCTCTCTCCGTCTCTCATTGATTCTCTCTGATTCTCTGTGTGTCGCACTCACTCTCTCCAAGTGTCAGAGAGTATATACTTGCGAAATATTTGTATACATGGGAATATGTTGGATTCTCATTCAGTTGACCCTGTCATGCAATCTGGTACCCAAGAAAAAAGTAGTCCCCAGGGTCACATGGTAGGACCTACTACCCCCCGGACTATATTTGCATTCACTCGCATCTATCTATCTATCTATCTATCTATCTATCTATCTATCTCTCTCTCTATCTATCTATCTATCTATCTACGCAATATCTCCAAAAGTTCCCAATGTATTTCGATGAAATCTGATAAAAAGTTGGCTTATGGACTAAAGAAGAAGTGATTAAATTTGGGGTGGATCCAGAAGTTCTGCACAGCTGCCCCGCATAATAACTGATTATTAGCTGATCCTCATTCATTTTTTTTTTGTAACAATGGTTTCAGCTGAGGTATGCACTCTCTGAGTGCTTTCTAGATTTCTTTGTTAGTTAGTGTTCCTGACTGTGTATGTGTGTATGCGTTCGTTTACTTCTCTGTTGTTTTTTCTTTTCTCTTGCGCATGCGCACGTGTCTGCATTTTGAGTTTTGCTAAGGTTCCGGCGGTGCAGTATTTAACTAACCTTGTTTTAGCTTTCGAATCATCCAAACATCTAAAAATATTCATTTCTCGATAATTATATAGCGTCCTGACCTGAAAATTGACGAAGATATTTTTGATACGAATGAAATTGCTGTGAAAAATTAGAATCTCAAATCACAAATCTAAATTTTCCTTCGAATATTCTTAAAAATTATCATTGAGATTTAAAAAAAAAAAAAATTTCTTTTTCTTCGTCAGAGGGAAAAAAATCACAGATTCTGCCGTGATAAATATTTACTTTTTCTTCTTCCTCACCTTTAATAAGCGGTTATCATTAGACATGGATTTTGATAAATTTGACATACGAACAATTGAAAATAAATGAAAACAAAAACAACAGCAGCAATAATAATAATAATAATAATAATAATAATAATACGTACAGACCACAGCACTACTGGGAACTGCACGGGTACTGAGGAAGGTGCTAGAGATATAAGTACTGCAACGAATCGTAGCTCTGTCATGATTTGCGAAAGAGAGAGGAGACGTTAGCTGAAGACCTGAGGAGACTTATTGTCACTCAGCCTTCAGCGATAACCACTGGGCAACCGGTGTGAAACTGTAAATCGCAGAATTACTGCGACCTATGAGTACTAGGAGAGGAGGGCTGGAGACTTGAGGAGACTTGCTGTCACTCAAACTCCAGCGGTTACCACCAGGCAACTGGTGTGAGATTCCAAATAATAATAATAATAATAATAATAATAATAATAATAATAATAATAGTTATAAAGACTGCAACACTAATTGTTAACAGTGACCTAACAAAGGAAGGAAAATGAAAGCGGAAACGTCAACCACAGCACTGACATGATAGGCGAAAGAGAGAAGAGATGTTGGTCGAAGACCTGAGGAGACTTATTGTCGCTCAGCCTTCAGCAATGACCACTGGGCAACCGGCGTGAAACTGTAAATCGCAGAATTACTGCGACCTATGAGTACTAGGAGAGGAGGGCTGGAGACTTGAGGAGACTCGCTGTCACTCAAACTCCAGCGGTTACCACCGGGCAACTGGTGTGAGATTCCAAATAATAATAATAATACTAATGATGATGATGATGATGATGAGAACTGAATAAATTATGGAACATGAAAGTTACAGTAGTTCCAACGTTGTTCGGAGTCCCGGAACCAAGCAAAGATGTAGGAGGAACTAAGAATACAAGGAAGAGATGACGGATAACAGCAAAAGTAAAATCGGCAAAAATATGAGAGTACAAGAGTACTAAGGACACTTGCTGTCACTTGATATCTTGAGAAATCAGGAAATCAGAAAACTTGAAAAGAAGAAAAAAAGAAGAGAATGAAAACTACCCCACTGATTGATATATATATATATGTATATATATATATATATATATATATATATATATATATATATATATATATATATATATCATTAAGAAATGGATATATAATCTGACAGAAATAATCATAAATGTGTTATATCAGGAACCCCCATTTTTAAAAATAGTTTATTCTATTCATACTGACTAGGCCAAATGATACATTCGCTGTGTTATAGAGCTTTGAAGTAATATAATGCATTTATAATTATATCGGTAATTTTGTCTAAATATTCATTTCTGAATGATATGTAAATATACACCTATAGATATACCCGGTATGGTGAAGCTTCACAGAATAATGATCCGTCGTATACTTTCTCGGATCTTCCTCAAGTGTGTGTTGGATCCGATTCTCAAAATTAGCCTAGTACGTTCTCTCCTCAGGGTTTTCATTTTTTAAAGAAATCATCATCATCATCATCATCATCATCATCATCATCATCATCATTATCCTCCTTTTAACGTCCGTCGTTGGACATAGATCTTCCCCAGGATCCGCCATAATTCTCTATCATGGGTGTCGCAGAGCCAGTATTTTCTGAATTTGTCCATTTCATTTCTCTATCTTGTACATTGTCGGCCTAGGTTTCGCACGTGATCTCTAAGGATCCATATTGTGAATCATGATGTCCATCGGTTGTCCGCCATTCTTGCAAAATGAGCTGCCCATTGCCATTTAAGTTTTTTTAATAGATTCTACGATGTCTTGGACTTTCGTTTTCTTCCTGATATACTGTGCTTTCGTGTTATCTCTCCATTTTGGTGCTGTGTTAACAATGAGAACGATAGGATGGACGAAAAATTATGAATCAGTCTCATTTTTCAAAACAGTCCGCAAAATCCTATTTTGGGATCGCTACCAGCTGTCTCATCACGATCTCCTTAATCTCGTCCATCGACATGGACAGGGTCGGTCATTGTGAATACAATGGTCATTCAGTACACATATTCACTCAGTGGCATCACATATATGCTCACTTGCATCCTAAGACCTAATCAGATAACACCGTTTTTGTTTTAGCTACCCTCAGGTCCTTTGGGTTGGTATGCCAAAGTCAGTTGGGCTGCACCCATTTTGAGGTACTTTTTATTATGACAGACACCTCTTATTCATACATATATATATATATATATATATACACACACACACACACACGTGTATTTGCATATATATACACAATCGCACTTATATGCATACCTACTTACATACATACATACATACATACATACATATACACACACATTATGATCATTGAAAATCACTCCTATGGCATCAAAGGTTTAAATTTTTGTATGCTTCCGCGCGTATATATGAGAAACATTTTTGTCGGCCAGTCCTTGATATGTAAAATATCTATTTTATCATCCGCAACATCTTTGATTGAAATAAAATTCGGTGCAGATCTTCAGGTGAACCATCTTATCTTCCCCTTCCTGCTACTACTACTATTATTAATAAAGCTAAATATCAATTTTCTGAGCCATATTACGTCGGATTGATATGAAACTTAGTCCAGACCTATGGATTAACCATCCTCATCTTTCTCTTCTCCCCGCCCAACTCTTCTTCCTGAAACTACTGCCACGATTGGTTGACATATTTTTGAACTTATGGTTCTTGCTTTGTAACTGATTTCTTATTCATTCATTTATTTATTTATTTAATTACGCTGGCTTACGCCTCCATAATTTGAAGAATATTTTTCTGTTATTTTCCAAACTGAAAAACGAATCACATAATTTAATTTGTCAATTGTTTTCTCACTGAACACAAACCAAGAAGCTTGCGTTCGTGCTCGTCTCCTGATTCACTCCGATTCTGTCTTCCGTTTTTACTCTTCTTCAAAGAAAGCACTGCGTTTGTCGTAATTGGATGTAGGCTTATGGTGTTCTCTTTGGAAATAATCTCTTGGAGATCTTCAGATAGATTTTTTCGGGGATCTTTCTTTAAATCATCATTATCAATGATAATATTATTAGTGTTAATTTCTTGGAAATCCTCAGATAGTTCCTTAGAGATCTCCCTGTAAATTAATATCATTGTTATTATCAGTGTTATTATTCTCATTGCAATTTTTCTTGTTATTGTTTATCATAGAATTAATATGATATTGGAGCAATTATGATAATTACTGCAATATTATTATTACAGCAGTTGTTACGGAGATGTATCAGAATTAATGTTACTGTAATTATCATACTTGAAGCAACGGCGATAATTATAACTAGCTGGGTCCGTGGAAATTTCATGGGTGTTGACAACTAAAATATAATTACTCTCGCATATATATTTCTGGTGTAAAACTTTTTTTGTTTATATTCTTGAGGTTTACGACTACTATAACATAATTTTATTCTTCAAACTTGTGAAGTGGGAGGGTTATAAATGAACGAAATTAATACTGAAGGTTGAGTATATTTTGTTCCCATTCAAGTGTAAGCTCACCCTTCCATTCTTACCACAATTTCTTGCACAATTTTCAGTGAATGATTGACTTTAGTCTATTGTGTCTGTTTTGGTATTCTTTTTAAACTAGATGAACTTGATATGGTTACCGTCTCATCTTTTTAGCGACAAAAGCTATATTTGCCGACTTCAGGATTTTATCTATTTCTGTTTTGATATAATTAAGCTTCATGCATTTGCTCTGTACAGCAATGTTTATTTATTCTGTTTCGCTTTTCAGGTGTCCTCTGCGTTATCCTATCATACTCATGACTGTTGACCTTTGATGTAGTTTTATTTTCACATTTTTTTCCTTTTGGCGTGCCTTATAATTATCATTAATTTATTTTCAAAGGTACACTAGGGTCAAGACAAAAATGGATGATGGGATCTGATAGCCGTAAACAAGGAAGATATGACCTTGAAATATAACAGACGTGCCTGTGCCAGCAGACCACAGGGTGAAGACGAAGAAAAGCGAAAAATTGGAACAAATACGTGGACCTTCGTTATCATATTTATTTTCTTCTACTTTTCCATCTCTCCCAACGTTTCTTTCCTCTTTCTTTTTTCTTCTTTTCCTACCCCTCATCTTGCTTAGTTTATCATTTCCTCCACTTTTTTCTCCTATTCGTTCTTCTGTCCTCTCTGTCTTCCTCTCTTTTTAGTTGTTCTCCCCATCTTCCACCCTTTTTCTTTCCTCCCTCTTTTCCTCTTCTACCTCCCCCAGTTTCTCCCCTTTCCCACTCATTCTCCTTTCCTTTTCCGCTTTACCTTTTCTCCCTCCCTCTGACTCTTTCCGTCCATCTTTCCTCTTCCTCCTCTCTTCACCACCGCCTCTTGCTTTTCTTTCCTCCTCTTCTTCTTCCCTTATTTCTACTTCTCCTCCCTTCTCTCTCTCTCTTCACTTTCCGCTTCTTCCTTTCCTCTCCTTCATCTCTTCTCTCTTTTTCCCTTCCACCTTCATCTCTCCTTCTTCCTTCTCTATCTCCTCCCTCATGCATATCCCCCCACCCTCATCGACCCCCCCCATTTCTATTGCTATCGATAGCACATCCACACTACTCCAGCACCCCCCGTCCTTTACCTGATTACCCAAATTGCAAGCTTTAATCTTCCCATATCAAAGATTCCAAAGCCGTTGCACATCGAACGCCAGTGACCGTTGATTGTCTGATCTTTCATCGAACGATCGATCGAGGCTTTCATGCCAGCAGAAATCTCATCACTTTCAGATTTGTTTAATAATTTTAAGGAACTGCTGGATAATTATTGTTAGAGACCGTCAACGAAAACTGTCACCGAAAATGTCAACATAAGTTTCTCCAGTTTTCGAGATGGTCTGGCTATGTATGTGCCACGCGTACAGGTCGCATCAACAAAGTTGGAGGATTGAAAATTTCAACAATTCCGGTGTTAGAAATCGTCTACCAAAACTATCACCAAAGATAGGTTTCTAGAGTTTTTAAGTTAGTCTGGCTGTTTATATATCACGTGTACAAGCATGGTCAATTGAGTTAGGAGGTTGAAAATGTAAACATTTACTCTTTAATAGGTGCAAAAAGAAACGGTTGTAAGTTGTTTTTTTGAATTTCCCCCAAACAAGTTTTTAGTTGGAGACTCAATTTATAATGTAAATTCATACTAAATTGGTCCCTTAGTTTCTGGTAGCATACACGCTTGTTTTTATGAAAATTTGGACTCTTTTCTGTGCACAAAAAAGCCGAGAGAAGTCACTCATTCATTGATCACTCGCTTTTTCCAATTTTTTGATTCATCATCCCCAACACAGCATGCTGCCAAAAGATGTTGGTCAGGTGATGGTTTCTGTTGCGTGACTGACCAGAGCTGTTTCTTTTTGCCCTGTTTCCATGCATTCTCTGGAAAGCGATAGAGTTTCAGCTCGAAGCTTATTGATGGAACGTCGTGTGACAGTTTGGAACTTCGATTAGGAAGAAGGATTTAAATCCAGGGAAAAATCAATATTTCGGAAATATGGAGAAATATAAAATATAAAATAAAAATAAAACATCGTGAACGCAACCGCTCTTCTACGGAACGAACAATCGATAAAGAATATAGAGGGAAAAAAAATTAAAAAAAATGGCTCCGATCCTTTTTATAACAAATATGGCGCATTCTACTAATTATTCCACCTGTGATATGGAAACTGTCATCATATTAAGTTAGAGGAAAATGGTTGAGAAAGACTGGTCCAACTTTGCCATTTGGTTGTTCATCCAAACTATTCTTCCCTTCATTCCTAATGAAACTAAATTAGATTTTACTTACGTTGTTTAAATTAATGTAACTCTTGTGCCTTATTCTTTTATCGTATGATGTCGTAATAAATTGTTTACAGTAAAAAATAGAAGCTTCTGGGCAACATACGCGTCTTTGCATAATTGGAGGAAAAAACAAACATTAGCGGGTAAAATCAGTTGAAAGAAATACTTGAAGAATACGTATTTTGCAATTCACCAAGTGGGAGTTACTTCCTCTTTTTTCTTAACATTAGAGACATAAAACAAACGATCTATTTGTTTTTATTTGTATGTGATAATACTGTGTAACATGTATTATTTTCTGATTGATTAGGTCTAAAAGTATTGAAAATTCGCCATCACAGTCAATAAATGAACAACTGTAGCATCAAAATTTGAAGTGGTGTAAAAGAAAATTCCATCGAAGAATAAATAGGGTCAGAATAAACAAATAAATTCTATTCATGATATCACTGGTGTTTGAAGAATGTCCAGAAACATTCAGAATTTACATGTTATCAATAAACCCGTCAGAATAAGACCCCCCTACTCAAGGTAAAAAAAAACTTAAAAAAAAAAAAAAAAATAAAACAAAAACAACATTCTGAAAATGAGTATAGTGGAATACTGATGTCAATTTTCAAGTCTGTAGACAAAATAGTATGGCCAAGAGCGCAGGAAAATACAAGCACACAAAAATATTTATAAAAAAAGGATAGGATCCTTCTTCATCGTTGATAGTTGCGTTTGTTCAATGCGAATTATTCAATTCAAACTAAGGTGTTAAAGCTTGCATGTTTCCAAATGATTAAAGCAATGTCAATGGACAATCAAAAAACAGGTGGGAGATGACACGACGACAATGGAAACGGAATCTGCAAACCGAGTTCGAATCCCAGCCGAATTCACGTCGTATTTGGTCCCCTAGTTTGTGCCCGGCAGCATTCACTCTTTGAAAATTCAAACTTTTCTCCACGTGATCACCACCCTACAAAAGGTGAGAGGAGTAACTTATTCGTTGATGACTCCTTTTCCCATTTTTGATAATTGATCACCCCTCCTGCGACCAAAAGACGTCGGTATTGTGACTGTTTTTATTGAGTGACCAACCAGACCCAATGTCCATATCTTAATTAAAAAAAAACTTGAATACAGTCCTTGAAACTGATGAATTCTCCTTTTTTCCTCTTTGTATCGTCTTTCAGTGCCGTATCTAAATTGTGCAGTCCAGTGGAAAGCAAGTGGCAGCAAATCCCGATAGTTTTTGCAATCGCTACTTAATTCTCGTGAAAAGAGATCACAGATATATTTGAATTTCAATGGGTTGATGTTTTACACAGGAACCTACTAAATTCGTTTCAGTGGAAGTGTCAATTCTTTTAAACGTTGGGTAGAAATATATCTCGATCGTAAAAAATCGTTATCTTCAAGTGAAAGATTTCATTGTTACTGACAGTGGAACAGAACAACCACAATGTTCATTATATAAGTAGATTTATTATTATTATTATTAGTATTATTATTATTATTATTATTGTTGTTGTTGATGTTGTTGCTGTTGCTTGCTTTAAATTCAGTGTATGTAAGTCACCAGCCGGGTCTGAACCAGAGATCTACGGCTCGCAAGCTTGTAAGTTATGACAATCTGAGGTTTGAAAACAGGCAGGGGAAGAACTCTTACATATACAGACGATACAACACCTTCTGACACACATACATTTTTCTTCTTCTTCTTCTTCTTCTTCTTCTTCTTCTTCTTCTTCTTCTTCTTCTTCTTATTATTATTATTATTATTATTATTATTATTATTATTATTATTATTATCCTTGCATCTTTTTGAAAGCGTAAGGCCGCATCATTTTCTACTATTTTCCGCTCTTCTATCGTAAAAGAGGAAATATAAGGAAATGAGAAGACGCCATCTTTGTACGAGTCTTGATGACTCGCATCTCTATCAAAGCTGGCAGGTATAATCTGAATAATGGTGGAGGCACACTTCGGTGAAGGACCTTGACAGAACCAGTACCTCCCCTTGGGCTGGAGACCAATATTAGAGACCGTCTATCCAAACTGTCAAAATAGGTTTCTTCAGTTTCTATGCTGGTATGGTTAGCTATGCATGTATGTATCATACGTACAGGCAGCACTGATGGAGCTAGAGGGCTGAAAATTTAAACATTTTCTTCTTAGTTTATTGAGAAAAAAAACCCAACAGATTATTGTTTTTTGAAAATTCACCTCCTGAACAGGTTTTTGGTTTTAGGATTTAATTTGCAATCTTAATTTATGCTGAATTGGTCCCTCAGTTTGGTTGGTTTTCGTTTTTCTAGATTCGGAATTTTTTTAATGATGGCTGCTCAACAAAAAACAATAGAAGTAACTTATTCATCTATCATCTGTTTTTTTTTTTTTCAATATTTTAATTGATCACCTCCAACACTGCATGTTGCTAAAAAAAACCTCGGTCAGGCGACAGTTTCGTTGAGTGACTAACCAGACCTGTTACTTGGAAAATCACATAGAGTTATTCAGTTGACCTTTCTCTATTTGAGATTACTTTTGTCGTTTCTTCCGAAAGATTATCCACATCTTTTATTCCTTTTTTTTTTCCTTCAAAAACCAGCAAGCGGTAATCATATATGATCAGATTTCTCACCATCATACAAGCAGGGAAGTCCGGGGATAAGTTGTTGGAATTCTGTTAGAAAAGTTGAAGTGACAGAAAACCGATTCAGAAAACAATGGCGTTGCATTTTCGATTTCATTGGTCATCTTTTCAAATGGTTTGTTCAAGTTTCCTTTCTCTCTCTCTTTCTCTCATACTTTCTTTCTTCGTTTCTTATTTCTTTCTTTCTTTGTCTATGTTTTATTTGCTTTACATATATCTTTCTTTCTTTTTGTTTCTTCATTTATTTCTTCCTTTCTTTCTGTTCATCTGTCCATTTTTCTTTTTCCCTTTCGCTCTTTCTCTTTTTTATTTGCTTTATATCCATTTTCCTCTCTTTCTCTCTTTCGTTCTTATTGCTTTCAATGTTTCTATTCCTTCGTTCTATTCCTTCCTGTAGTTCCTCATCTATCTATATTATACACCCTCAACATAGATTTCCTCAGTTTTCAAGTTGGTCTGGCTGGCTATGTATGTATCACGCTCCAATGAAGCTAGAGGACTGGAAATTTCAACATTTACCCTTTATTGTGGCAACAAGAGACTTTTTTTTCAAATCCCCTCTGGATAGGTTTTTAGTGTGTGTGGGGGGGTCAGTTCTCAATATAAGTTTATGCTAAATTGGTCCTTAATTTGTGCCTGCTTGTTATTTTTTTTCCTATTAAGAATGTTTTGTTTGTTATCTAATATGAACAAGAGAGACAGAGAATGAAATTGATAGAAAAGGCACGAAGAAAAAATGGGATATATATATATATATATATATATATATATAGAGAGAGAGAGAGAGAGAGAGAGAAAGATAGATAGATAAATAGATAGACATGAATAGAGTGATATAGATATATCAATCAATCGATCGATAGATGGATTGACAGAGAGACAGACAGACAGATAGGTAGATGGACATGAACTGACTGGAATTGACAATATGGAGAGATGGAAAGAATGCTAAAGAGGGGGACAGATTAGGGAGAGAGATGAATTATATATATGGTATGCTTCTCTTATTTCATCGGACTACTGTAGCCTCACCAATGACCCATCAGATGGGCTCCACGATCTTCTCTCTTTGCTACAAAAAATGTGTGAGTGTACCAATAGTGCCATCTAGAAAATTGTTTCTTTCTGAAATGTGCTTTTTGGGCTCTACTATGGTCGTTTGCCCAAATTGTAAAGTGGTATTTAAAAAACAGAAAAATTTGAATGAAAGATACACTTTCTAGGTAGTTTTAGATGATCTTTTAGATATTTGGTTCTGGTACACGTACGGGCTACCGTGATTCATTTATACGAAGTACGGATATATCAATAATATCTAACGATTGTAACCCTGCTGTAGAACGATGGTTTGCAATCTCTATTTGCTGATCAATTCATGAGTGTTGCCTTTTCGATCCCTACCCTATCTCGTACGATTGAGACCTTGCGGAAGACTAAGCAAATTAGGCGAATTATGTAATCTTCCCTAAATAGAGCCCCTAACTGGAATAGTTACGTAATTCTCACCCGTGTAGCCGAAGTAGAAGCTCAGATTTCCAATGATGATTTGATAGAACCTCTGAACTTGAAAAATTAGCGAAACACTTTCGTAAATTCATGATCATGAGTTTTGTTAACGCCAGTCGTAGATCTTCCCCGAGATTCGCCAGACCTCTTGATCATAGGCGTTGCTAATACTCCAGGAACCTGTTAAAGCCCTGACACCATCTTATTTTCTGCCGGACACCGTGTCACATATGATCTCGAAAGATCCACATCGCGAGTCGTAATGTCCAGCGGTTACCTGACATTCTTGCAACATACCCAACTCTTTGCCATTTGAGTTTCCTCATGGAATCTATATCACTGATTCCTGTTTCCTCTCAAATATACTGTACTGTCTTGTGTGGTCTTTCCACGTGGACCTTCTCTTGCACACGTTGCATGGTTCTTAGTTTGAGAACTAGTCTTTTGATCAGGTTCCATGTTTCGACTCTATAGGTGACTTCTGGGAGGACGCACTGGTTGAAGACCTTTCGTTTCAGAACTAATTAGATATCCTTCTTCAGTATATAACATCCAGAATGCTTGTTGGTTCAAAGGACATGTGTTGTACATCAATGCCTGTGAGTTCAATACTCTCAAGATGCTGCTTAATTGAGGTTATGCAAGACTGAGCCAATTTTCAGATACGCTGAGACGACCTTCCATATATCTGTGAAAAGGTATATACATATTTATGCATATCATGAGGAAAAATGGATATTTAAACCGAAAAAAGTATTATGAACAAGCTATTACTATTAAACACTCTATTTTAATAAACACCCAGTTTTCACACGGTGAGTATGTTGATTGCCAAGCGTAAATAGCTGACCATTTAAAGAAATGGGTTATTGCAGGAATCGAACCTGCGTACAGCAGGAGGCTATCTTAAGGCGATGCCATACATAGCCGCCTGAGCTAAGCAGTGAATCAGGAAGTTAACACCTTTATACTGCTTTCTATGCAAATCTAGTCCTCTATGTTGCCACTGGGTGGGCAATTATATCATAATTATAATGGATATTCAATCTGACTAAGTAACTACAAATATTCTATTTTTTTTTTATTGGGAACTCTATTTGAATTGACATCCCGTTTTTCTTTAATGGTTTGTTTGTTTACACTGTCTTGGCCAATCGACTTATTTAACATGTAAAACGTGGTGTCAATTCAAATAGATTTCCTTATAAAAATAAAGTATTTATAATTATATGTATATGTATCTCTGTCTGTTAATGTCTCGCCATCTATCAACTCATCTACCCGTCAATGTGTCCTCTATTCTCTCTCCCTCCGACTCTCTCCCTCTCTCTCTCTCTCTGGTCCCGTTTTACATGTATCGTTAAAAACCCAAGACGTAGAATAACGGTTAAAATGTTAGTTTTGAAAGTCATTGTTAGCGAATTTGTTACTAACTGGGTGCTCCAGGAATTCACTGCTGTATATAATTATAACTTGTTAATACACAGGAAGAAAATTCACGCTGAATCTTTATGGAACGATTTTTCATTTTTTTCTTTTTCTGTTGAATAATCCAGTTGAATAATCCATAGTTTCAAATGGTGAGTACAAGCTATTTCATCATCATTTTTTTTACCTGTCAGTAGAGGAATCCAAGAAAATCACTGTTCATTACTGGAGTAGACTCCTGCTAAAGAAAGGTTCCCTGAAATTTTCAAGCGCTCACTTGAGCCGAGACATGGACAGTAGGTCCACCTGAGTCCAACGCGATTCGACGAGGTTGAAAACTGAGCGGCCATCCCCTCGAAAACTGCAATTAGTTACAATTATTTAGTCACCGTTCGTCAGTCAGTGGCAACTTTCTACTCGCTATGGATCCTCGACACCGGCAAAACATCGCATGTCCCCTTTTCGTCAAATATGCCTTCCAATTAATGAAGAGGCAGGTATTCTATGTCACAGTGTGACGTCAAGAGAATTCTGATTAAAGCCAAGGTCAACTTGGCAGGGCATTTGCACACACAGATAATTATTGATCGATCAATAAATCTATCTATCTAAACCAACCTGTTCATCATATTGATATCTATCTATCTATGTATCTCAACCCCTTTGTCGAATCTTATATCTATCTAACTATCGATCTATCTATCAACCTGTTTATCATGTTCATATCTATCTAAACTTCTTCACCATGATCATTATCTATCTATCTATCTATCTATCTATCTGCTTATCATGTCTATATGAATCTAAACCTCTTCCTCATGTTCGTATCTATCTATCTATGTAAACTTTTTCTCCATGATATTTATCTATTGAACTATCAATCTAAACCTCTTCATCATGGTATGTATTTATCTATCTATCTCAATCTATTCACCATGTTCATATCTATCTAAAGAATTGAAATAATTTATTTGATTCCGAGTTGGTCTCATGGGCATAGGCGCCTCTCAAATGTCCTGATTTCGAATACGTAATGGAAACTCAGATATTGAATTGCTGTTTATATTAGAAAGTTTTCTTCATAATTTGTGCAACCATGGATCTGCACCCGGTTCGTCATGCTTTCATTCACTCCAGGGCGTAGGTTAGTTGGGATGCAGGATACCAATTGTCCATGTCGCAATTCTTCCCTCTACATACACCGACATATCCCGAGGGAAGGGCAATGGTCGATACAGTTCGGCACACATTTCTTTGCAGGAGTTGCCAGAACTCGGCTGAAGACAATCTTGGGGACTTCAATCCCTAGTTTTTTGACTTCAGAGTTGATTTTCTCATAGACTGCTACCCATAGCTCGGAGGGGAAAAGTGAACAACCTTAGTTGAACTCAGCCTACCGATTCAATTCTCCAAGCCGTGTCCCGTCATATTTCTATATTTAACAAGAAAAAAAGATAAAAATAATGAGTTTATTTTTGTCCTCACAAAATTGATGTAGTTTGTGTCGCCCTAATACGAAACTCCGAAAACGGAAATGTTCGAGAATCCGAAACTTTTTTAAATGCAAAGATGACTTCACAAGTGGAAAATATGATTCCCAGACGATTTCCAACATATTCAACTCATTCCAACGACAGTAAACGATTGGTTATCTTTGTTTGACTCTTTAGAAAGGTAAATCTAAGTTTACATATTTTGTCCCCCTCGCTTCAAAGTCCCCATCCCCAAAATATTTCATCATGCAAATATTCTGAAATTTGAAAAAATTCGGAACATTTCTGGTGCCAAATATTTCGGATAAGGAGTACACAACCTATACATGTTTGATTAAAAGCCAAAGACAAAGAAGTTCCCTCTCACTTCTATCTTTTTCCAGTTTCTTTACGAGCGAACGTAGGCCAGTGATTAGTGCATATACGAACTGACCAAAAGTTTTTGATTGAGAGCTCTATAGAAGTTAGTTGTCTTTAGAATCCAAATTTTGAATTGAGGTATCATCCTCTTTATGCGTTTTGGGGGTAAATTATGGGTCTTTTTCTTTTGATTTATTAAAATATGCTCGATTAGGGACTGCCTTCACCAGCCATAAAGCTCTACGTCAAATCACTTTCTTTATATCGAGTTTATGTAGATATCATTGATTATCTGCTAATAAATGAATAAATAAGTAAAAGTAATCTGTAATCAGCATTCTATCTGAGTGGAAAAAGTTTCCCTTTACTTCTGACCCCATAATAGGGAAAATGTTACCCCCATGAAAGGGGAAAACGTTCCACATCACTTTTGATACCTAAAAAAGAAACATATTCTTATTCCCTTTAGACTACTAAAAGGAAAAAGCTTCCTCTCACTTTTGACCCTTAAAAAGGAGAAAAAAAAAAGTTTTCTTTCACCGACGACCCTCAAAAGGGAAAATGTGTCCCCTATCTTCTGACCCCAACTTTGAAAAGAAATTAAAAAAATGTCTTTGGAAATGGTTTGATCAGTGAGGTAAAAATCGAACTTTCAAAAAAAAAGTGCATCAGAACAAATATAATGTTAAGACGTTCCAGCTGATGGACACAAAATAAGGGTCTAGTTCAGTATTATAGTTAGATCGTAAATAGAACCCTCCTGAAACTCAATGGTTCAGTTACAAATCGTTTGGATTTGATATATTCTCCACGGTAGATCATGCTGAAGGTGTGGTGCTAACAAAACCCTGCCCCACAGTGCGTAGTTTTCACATGACAGTGTTACAATAACAAGCACACAAACAAATTTCTAAGCGTGTTGTAAGTTAAAAAAATAACATAAGTCTAAAAAATAATCGTAACTAGCTCTAATTTGTTAGTTTAGTTGGCCTGTATTCTCCGGAAAAGTCTGAAAGATCTTGATCTAAACGTCCGAGATTGAAGAAAAAAAAAAAACAAAACAAAAAAACAAACACGTTTATGGAGTAAAATGAGAAGATGGGTGCTTGGTCGAGACTTGAAATATCTCATGTTCTTTTTTTTGTTGTTTTTTTTTTCGAACTCATTAACTTGTACTGGAGATGTGGGTCAATTCAGGTGCCGAAATGATTTCAAAGATTTAACGTGCTGATCCTATACGATTCGATTAAAATTTGAAAAAAAAATATCTAAAAAAAAATTGCAAAAAACGAACAAGAGAGGTATGGATAAATTGAACGGTTGTGCGCGCATGTGCGAACTTGTGCGTCAGCACGCATGCGCACACGTGCTCAATCCCCTCCCTACCACAGATACGTACGTACGTACGTAGGCACGTACGTACGTGTACGTCTGTCCAGTCCGATAATCTTCTGCAGATTGAAACGCAATGCACCGCGGGATGACATCGTATTTACAAGAACAAATATAGCGAGCGATCAAACTCAGAAAGGGCAGAAAAAGACAAAAAAAATCGTAAGTAAAAACACAGATCGATAAGGAAACAATATTTTTCGTTTCACGATTCATTTTTATTCCCTCTGCAGGAGTCTCTCTCTCTCTCTCTCTCTCTCTCTCTCTCTCTCCCAACATGCTCTCTCCGCTATCCCCTCCACCTGTGTTGTACATCTGTTGCAATTGCTTTTACGATCGCCCCCGCCGCCGCCGCCAATTCAGTTTTTCGCCTCCCTTTATCGGAGGCACTCGTTTCTTTGTTTCGATCAATTTCAATCGTCAATTCAATCCATTTGCTGCTTTTTTTTTGTATAATATTATATATATATATATGTATTTATATATATGTGTATATTTCTTACTTTCTGTTTGCACGAAATATTTTTCCCTTTTAGTCAAAAGTTAAAAGTACATTTATGAATTGGATGATTTTTTAGTTTATAACATTTGAACAAAAACATTGTTTTTGGCTTCCTTCGTTGAGTTTGTGAGAGAGTTCCGGTCTATCTTCATTTTTCTTTCCTACGTCCTTTTCTTTCTTTCTTTTCCTTCTATGCCCTTTTCTTTCTTTATTTTTCACTTTCTTTCTCCAGCTTTTCTTTCTTTTGTCTGTTTGTTTTTGTTTTGTTTTTCTCTTTCCCTTTTCTTTCTTTCTCTGTTCTTTTTGTCTGTTTGCTTGCTTCTTTTTTATTGTCTTTTTTTCTTTATTTGGTTTATCCTTTCTACATTTCTTCTACACTTATTACCATTTTCTTTCTTTCTGTTTTTTTTATCCATCTTTCTTTGACTTCCTCCTTTTCCCCCACATTTCTTTCACATTCTCCTTTGACTTTCTCTGTCTTTTTTCTTTCTATTCTCCTCTCCTTTTCTACCTGTTTCTTTCTTTCTCCGTCTTTTTCTTTCCATTTTTGTGTCTTTCTTTACCTTATTCTATCCTTCTTTCTCTGTCTTTTTCTCTCTATTTTCCTTCCTTTCTCCGCTCTTTTATCCTCTGTCTTTTTTTATTTTCTTATCTTTCCTTGCCTTTCTCTTTCTTTCTCTGTTTTTTCCTTCCTATTGCTTTTCCTTTCTTTACCCCCATGTTCCTTTCTTTCTGTCTCTTGTTCTTTCTTTCTTTCTTTCTTTCTTTTTCTCTCCCCCCCCACTCTCTGTTTCCCTTCCATTCTATACCATTCAATCCTTTTCTCGGTCAATGTTTGTTTATTTGTTTCCACATTTGTTTGTTTGTTTGTTCATTTCCTAAACCTACCTATTCATCTGTTTGATCTTCCTTGTTTGATTTATTTTGCTCAAAGTTTCTTTTTCTTTTTTTCCAGCTCAAATATTGAACTTCAGATCAATAGATGCTTTCATTTCAACAAGACGGAAATAAGTACTCGGCACACGCACACGCACACACACTTAGGTAGATGTACTGACGTATTCAGCCGTTGATTGATGATCGCTTTTAAAAGAAATGTAACTCCTGGCGGAGACGAAGTACAGCAAAATCGCGGACAAGTAATGGCGGCAATAGAGACAAAAAGATGATGAAGAGGAGAAGGTGAGGATAAATCAAATTTGAGGGGGGGTGTTAAAGAAAGAGAGGGGAAGAGAGAATTGAAATGAGAGAGGGGAAGAGAGGGAGAGTGAGAGAGAGAGAGAGAGAGAGAGAGAGAGAGAGAGAGAAAGAGTGACAAAGATGGAGGATGGAAAAAAACAAAAATAGGAAGAAATAAACCAAAGAAGAGAGAGAGAGAGAGAGAGAGAGAGAGAGAGAGAGAGATGGAAAAACTATAAAAAAAGACAAAATATGAAAAAATAAACCGAAGAAGAGAGAGAGAGAGAGAGAGAGAGAGAGAGAGATTAGAAAAAAATAAAATAGAAAGAAATAAACCTAAGAAAAGGGAGAGGGAGAGAGATAGGGGGAATAAGGAGGGGAATTGACACTGAAGAGAGAGAGGGAGAAACAGAGGGGAATAGAGAGGAGGCAGCGATAGAAAGAAAATTAAAGTGAGAATGAGAGACACAAAATTGGAAAGAAATAAATCATTGAAGAAAAAGGAGAGGGGAAGATAGTGAGAGAAAACTGAATCGGGGAGAGAGAAAAATGTGCTAGATATGATGAAGAAAAAGATTAAGAAAGAGAAAGTGCTAGAAATACAGAATAGAAAAAATATTGAGAGAGAGGAAGGGCTAGAAAGATAAAGAAAGTACTAGACCAACATAGAGAGAGAGGGGGAGTGTTAGAAAGGGAGGGGAAATACTGGAAAGAGATACACAGAAAGTCAGAGGAAGAAAGAAAGAGGTAGAAAAGGAGAGAAAAAGTATGTAAGAGAGAGCGAGAAAGAAAGTGCTAAAAAGATGGAGAACAAAAATGTTAGAGAGAGAAAGAACGAGAGAGAGAGAGAGAGGGGGGGGGTAAGAAAATTGGAAAAAGACAAAAAAGAAAAGATACGAAATAGAGGAAAAGAATAAAAAAATGTTGACCCACAACAACGACAGAGAAAATGGTATTTTGTCAAACCCAATAAAAGAGTTCGATTAACGTCCACATTTGTCGTTAGTTTCCCTTCATCAGTTATTGATGTGTCCTGGCCGTCGGAGAAGACTCAGCACGAATGCGGGAGAGACGAGGGAAATGGTGAGTGAATCGGTCGATATGAAACGGACTCTGCAGTAAGCGGGATATTACTGTAATGGTGACAGTTGGAGTTCAGGGTCGATAAGACGCTTAGTGACTGAGAGGAGCGTTCTGCTTGTGCCCTCTCGGACACTGAGGGCAAAGGATTAGTACGAGCGGTATCTTTACTCGGATGTCAGGGAAGTAGCTTCGGAAAGTCACGCGGACCCGAGAGTACTCCGATATTACGTCTAAAGACGCGAGCATGAAAGCACATATAGTGATATCTCGGTGAGCGTTCTGGATACGCCCCTGGAATATTCAGAGCTCAATGAAACTTTACCGTATAGGTTCGTTAGAGATTGTACCAGCAGCCGTTTGAAAGTCTGTCGTTGGACATAGACCTTCCCCATGATTCCCCAGATCTTTCTACTGCGGGCGTTGTTGCGCTGATGTCACCTGGACCCGAATAAATCGTCATGTCATCTCATTTTCTGCCAGCCACTATTTTGCATGTAATCTCTGGGGATTCATGTCGTGAGCCGTGATGCTCAGCAGTGGTCTTACATTCTTGCAACATGTCTTGCTTTTGCCATTTGAGTTATCTAATGGATTCTATAATATCTCTGACTCATATCTTTTTAATGATCTACTGAGCTATCTTATGATCTCCCCTTGTGATATTAAGCAAGATCCTCTCTTGGGTTCGTTGCATGGTTCTTTGTTTGAGAGATATTATTCGGGTGAGGTTCCGTGTTCGAACAACAATGGGTAACTATCAAGAGGATGCATTGGCTATAAACCCTTCTTTTTAAGACTAATGATATCTTTTCGTTCTTGAATGTTGAGCTTGCTCAACTGAAAGCCTGCTAACCTAGGGCAATTCTTCGTTTGATTATATATATATATATATATATATATATATATATATATATATATATATATATATTTAAGAAAGGTTTACGCCTTTAAACCCTAAACATTACAAAACCTTTTCAAGACCTTTTTCGTGCCACTTGAGTTACTAATTCTCGGAATCTGTCAATGCAATTTATATAATTTTATCCCGTGTTTTTACCCTGTTTTACCTATACTTTGTTATTGCAGTACAACGTATGAATTTCCTCTTGTTGGGATCATCAATCGTTTACCATATATCCATTTTAGGGATTTAAAAAACATAACAGTTATGTTAAAATGTCACCTCAGCAGTTTTGATCAAACCCCACCTCCCTTTCGAACTATATATATATATATATATATATATATATATATATATATATATATATATATAGAGAGAGAGAGAGAGAGAGAGAGGGAGGAGAGATGTACTAGTCTACACTTTTTTTGATCTCAGAGTTTTACTCATCAACTCATTTGTTGCACAAAATATTGATTTTTTGAAATTCATATGAATACCTGCTTATCTTGCTTTTTCATTCAGTTCCCCTTGTTTTACCTGTAGTTTACAAAATTTATAGTTAAGAGGACGATGTCAGCAGCAAAACTGAGGTTACTCAAGTATCCATCATCTATGCTGATTCCCTTATTTTTCCACTTTAAATTTCGGAACATCATTTTGAAGTAAGCAGTGAAGAAAACTGGTTTCTTCTTGTCTTACTTCTTTTTGAGCAGGAAGGGGTTCGAGTCTCTATGTTGCTTGATAGAGGAGCTGATGAGTCGGTAGATATCTTGTAGAAATAAATTATACGGGTTTTAATCTTTGTTGTATGCATGCCTCTATGACTATTTGGATTTTCACAGAGTCGAAGACATCTTTCAAGTCAGCAAATACTATTGCAAGTGGCATCTTATATTCTCGTTTTTCCTCTGACTGATTTACCAAATGGAGATGGTTGATGGTCCAGTAATTTCCTCTGAAGCCAGCTGTTCCAGTGGTTGATTTCCATCTAGGTAATTCGGTTGGTGATCACTTTGATAAAAAGCTTGTACATGCAGTTGATTAGTCTGATTGGTCTGTAGTTAACTAAATCTTTTGTTTTTATATATTAGCATGATGAATGCAGTGTTCCAAAATTTGGATCTTACTCTGTTTGAAACATTCATTGGACAGTTTGGGTAGCTTGCTAGTGATGACTTTTTTACCTTTAGAGATCACACGCACACACACAACCAAAAAAAGATTATACGACAACCCCCTACTCCAACCCCTCTCCAAATCCTTTCACTCACCCATTAAAGCCAAAAAGGCACCTCGTTATCCTATCTAACTCTCTGCAGTGACCAAAAGAATCTTTCAAAACTGCCCCTGCTTGATGACAGTTTTTTTTTCTCGCTCACACTCATGTTAACACCTCATTATCCCTCCTACTAAACGATCTGGCCCCTCCACTATAACACCATTTTTCCTCATTTTATCCTTTCACTTGAACAAATGGATAGATACACATGTGTTTGCCACTGTTTTCAGCGTTGCTTTGTGCTTTTGAAAAGGCTTGCAGCACCAGTGAACTACATCAAGTCTGCCCTTGTGATGATAAAAAAATTGAGTTGTAACCCTCGTTTTTCTCAATTCTTTTCCTTTCCACATTGTCAAATCACCATCTCCATTTTGCCATATTACCTCACGTCCACACAATTACACCCCATATATATATATATATATATATATATATATATATATATATATGCACTTTTAATTTAATAAGATATTAAGAACATAGGTGTAGTGAAGTCAAAAAGAAGGACTTGGCGGACAGCCCCATTGCAATAACGCCATAAAAGATTATGTCCCACATCGATTGCTGTCTTGTAGTGCTAAATCTCTGAAAGGTAGACAGATCAATGATCGATTCGATAGGAATCAGTCGTCCGCGCCTGGTCAGCAGTGACAGAAAGTTGGCAGTTGGAGAGTTGCAATTTTTGACGTGAGATGAAGGACGGGTCTCTCCCTCACCAGATTAGTATACGTTCATTCGTTTGAAGACTTTCGAAAACAAACTTTTCTTCCCTACGTTGAGTGATGATACACCAGTTCTGTAGATGAGGATCTCCGTAGAATTGTACGTTACTTCCGTTATTCTTTGATATTAATTTCTCTTTTTTCTTTGTCTTTGTCTATTCCCTTGCACACCACACCGGAGTATTTGCTGGCAAATATCTTCCGTCTTCTGGGTTTTTGAAGCCCTGGCAACGTCGGACATGAAAGACAAATATGTCTTGATAGCGTGAGCAATAAATTCTCCAATTTATATGAGCTGTTGTCTACATATCTGAGATTTCTCCCCAAACCTTCTTCATTAGACAAGTTCAATATCTTTACCTACCTACCTACCTACCTATCCATCCATCCATCTATCTATCTATCTATCTATCTATCTTTCTATCTACATAATTATATTTCTATTTTTCTGTCAGATACGCATACGTACACACTTGTGCATGTTCACATTCTCACACATGTACCTTATATAATCACATGCTCACACATGCATATATACTTATATTACCAACACATATGTATTAGATATATATTACATGTATGTATATTAGATTACTTTTAAGGATAGAACTGCACAAGAAAGTGAATTGAAAGAACATGCTCATGGGGGATTATTTTTTGCAAAAAGTTAAACAGAAATTGGAATGAAATTTAATTAAAAGTACAGAATTAAAGAGAAAAGACACGCATTAAAAAAAGCAGAGTGCATCCAACTTTTCTTTGGACAATCTAATCTCCTCTTTTGATCATTGTTAATACAACGTTTCGGCCTATTCATTCTACAGCTTTCTTGAGGCTTAATTTGTAATATTTCTTGCTACTTAGCATCACCGGAAGAAAACTGATCGGTGATCCTTTTAGATATCACATTTTACACGTTGTGTTAACATCTAAGATGAGAACTAGTTCGATTGTTCAAACAAAAAATCGTTAAAGTGAAATGCACTCTCTCATTCGCTAATTTGACCCTATGATTTCCTTCTCTACATCGTCAAAAAGCGGGACCCATAGAAAAATGGATGCATCAGCAGACCAGAAGGGCTCGTGAAAACCATCCTGGTAAGCACTGTATTAAAATGCAGGAAGAGAAGCCGGCAATACAAAAGTGTATGCGCACAACACCAGGAAGTGGAACATACTAGAATAGGTATTGCAGCTCCATGGAGAGCATACAGTCATGTGCTCTCCATAGAGTTACGTGTGCTTGAGCAAGGCTTAGGTGCACAACCCTGTCTCAGTTTGACAAGATATTCTATTAATCAGTAGCAAAGCATAGACTGAGATGTCCACAATACAATATATTTGCGGCGTAGAGCACCTTGTATTCCCAGAGGGTCAACCAACAGTGTAATAAACCAGACTTGACTTGGTTGATCTCACGAGAACCAATCCATCCAACACGATTTTGCCTGAGCTAAGTTCCAGTGAATCTCGGAGAGCTACAAATGGCGGGAACAGATGGATAGATATAGTCTATCATCAATCATCCGTTGTACCCTAACAACCCTGCTGTGAGTCACGGGAGAAGATAGGATAGAATAGGATTTTCTCATCAAATATTTGTTACCTCCGAGTATGTCCCTCGGAGTTACTTTCATCCTGCATATTCCAGAAGTTTTTTCTTTCTTTTTATGGGTAAGCTTTTCTTTCTTCTTATTACAACAGTCAAAGAAATTCCTTCAGAGGAGCCGATTTTAAATATTAACCGAATTACCAAAGAACAGTGCCGTATTCCACTGGGGAACCCAATCTATCACTTACTGTTGTTCTGCTATTTTCTCTGTTTGACTACCGTAACGCGAAAGCGGTTTTTTTGTGGTCGTCAGCACGTTCATGAGGTTTGACCAAAAGTGGATAACAAAAGATTGTGTGCAGGAAAATACGCAAACGAACTTAAGTTGGCAATGGAGTAATTGAGACGAAAAGGAAATTAAGGAATATCCGTGATGTTGGTCAAAGGGAAGGGAGTTAGACCCTCTAGTACAGCTTTTAATTCAAGACTAAAATCCATCGTTTCTCTGGTTCGATTGATTCAATATTCGCAAGAGATCATCTAAAATCCATTCAACGCACCGGAGAAAGCAAAAAAAAAAAATCGATACGCTGGTTAATGTATTTAGAACCCAAGAAATGCTAGAAAATCAACATTCAACCAACTCTAAACGTGTTCATTCATGATAGTCCGCTCGGATAGTGTGAGGGTTAGCTTGGATGTTTCAAATGCAGACATAGGTTCGATTCCCGGTAGTACCGAAGAATGCAGAAAACTCTTCACTAGGGTAAATTTTTCTGTGCACTCAACAGCTAATCGAGCTCACTCTAAGTTGTGTGATCATGTTTGGAGAATATTTCTGGCAGATTTGCATTCTGCAATGGGGTGATCCTAAAATCTTGTAGGAATATGGTCCTGGTTGATGAGAATTATTCTTGTTACTGGAGGGGAAATGCACAAGTTTACTGCAAGGGTAGTTGGTGGGGATCGTTTTGCTCATGCACCTATTGTTTTTTTCAAGCCTTATCTGGTAATTAAGACGTAGCACAGGGAGAAGGGATTTCCTGCCTTCGCTTCGATGCCTACTAGTCTCAGTTTGTCCATTCCATTTTCCATTTTGCATAACCATTTGGCTACCTTGCGTCTCTGAGTCAGAGACGTAAAAAAAAAACTTCGTTGTTTTCCCAGACAACTTAACTCCCCGGATCTCAATCCCCCCTGTGCAAATGGGATTTGTTGTACCAACAACTTCGCTCTGCTTGAAATATGCTGCACAACTTGCAACAGTTAAAAGACCCGCTTTTACACAGTAAAGGTCTTTTAGGGCCCATGCCTGATCAGGGAAGAAATCTTTTGAAGGCAAATGGAGGGTTGATAGGTAGTTATAATGTTTTGGCTCACCAGTTTGCATTCGTATACGCTGATATCCATTTGTATAGATATACACACTTACACACACGTACACACACACACATACACACACACACACACATATATATATATATATACATATATATAGATGCACATTGGCAAGGAAATATAAATTCACTCATGATATTTACTTTCATGGTATCGCAATGATAACGTATACATAGAGAACGCTTTTAATTCAACATATATATATATATATATATATATATATATATATATATATATATATATGTATGCTTGTGTGTGAGTGCTTGCGTCTGTGTCCCTGTCTGTACACGCATATTTCATACACTTAGACAAATATACATCGAAATGGACCCACTTGAATAACCTCAGAATTTTAAGACCCCGTGAATAAAATCGATAAAACATCGTAAATCATCAATAAATAGATAGATTGAACGAGAGAACGACAGAATGTCAGTTACGTTTTAGCATCTATTTATTCTCCAATATGTATATACTCGTTATGCTGGAGAGTTAAGAAATGCCTTTGGAATCAGTCCAAAAAGACCATTACCGATTTTTATAATGGAAAAATATTAAATATTTTCTACTTGGAATTTTCGGCTACTTTCCAGAACTAACTGTTCTTTATTCTGCCCATAGACTTCGTTTCTGCACGGACACGTCGTATACAAACTGTACACAGGTGATAAATAACCATTTAGTCCATTTTTTTAACCTTAATTATACTTTCTAAATTAGATAACAGGTGAAGTTACCGAATATTGTACTGAACACGTACCAAGGTAAATAATGGTCAATTCACTGATTAGTTTTTCTTTATTTTTCATTCAAACGAACGTAACATAAACATATTCGAGACAAGCTTGGCTGTTCTTGGGTCGAACTATATAGATATATAGAGTACTTAAATTTAGAAATGATTTCAATAAAAATGTAGAGTAGTTGAAATCAGAAATATCTTTATCATATTGTTTTAGATATAGGGGCTGAGGAGCAACACTTTGATCTTAAGCAGAGCGCATAGTTACTCTTATCACTCTTGAAAAATGGATCTACCATAAAAAAACGTGTTGAGTGTTTTTTATTTATCGAATCTTGTTGCACGAATGGTGGACAACCGATGGACATCGCAACTCACGACATGGATCCCCCGAGATCACATGCAGAACCAAGGCCAGCAGAATATTAGATGGAGAGACGAGCTAGACAAATTCAGAAAATACTGGCTCCGCGAAGTCCATGATAGAGAAGTATGGCGAATGCTGGGGAAGGTCTATGTTCAAGGACGAACATTGAAAGACTGATGATGTTGAACTGGAGTTTAACAAAGAAGAAGTAGCTGTTGAGATTTATACATTGACTTACTCGTGAAAATGACGGCTTGATTTACGTTCGAATCGACACTTCTGTCTGGGATAAGAGTAACCATGCGCACTGCTTAAGATTTTATCTAGTTGGTCGTCAAGATTGCTTTGAAAAATCCTCCAAAATAGTCCAAGCTATCATAATGTATTGAATATTTTGCATCTTGTATTACGTATATCTGTATTTCATTGTACTTTGTATCTCATATTGCATTTCGTGTAATGCATTTCGTAATGTAAATTATTTTTTTTTTTGCATAAATAAAAAGTTTATTTACTCTTAAGGAAAAACACTGGGATAGATTGAGTCATGCCTCCCCCAAGAGCCAAAGTGCAAAGTGAACACAAGCAAGCTCAGCTATCAGTCGGACTAGTCCCATTTTCCTTTCTATCACGGCTCTGAATCATTAAATGATTTTTATACAATTAAAAATATTGACCATCCCATAAATCATACCCAAAATTTGATAGCGGTAGATTCAATGATAATATCGTTATTCTAAAATGTTTGGCATTGACATGATAAAAATATATGCTAGTATTAAAGGTACAGTATTAAACGTACGATTAAGTTATGACGTCACAGAACGATTCAACTAATTCATTTGCTAAGATGACCCGTCTAAAGATGGACGAGTCCTCACAGCACGCAAAACACGTCATACACAATGACTTTAGAAAAAACAAAACAAAACAATAATACTGCAGATGAAACAAGAAACTAAAGTGGTGTTTATGAGGATATATTCTTTAAAACAAATACATTGCCAAAGATAGATTACAAAGTTTAGAAAAGGTGAATTCGAATCCAAGGGTGTGCTACGAATACATCGTCTTTGTCTGAATTCGATCGAAAGAATGATGTTAAAACTGAATCCAAGCCATTTGACGGTTCACCGGCATCTGCAACAAATCTAATAAGTGTGTAAACTGGGAAAATGGATCCTCCATGATTTGAAAGACGTCAACCGTATATCAAGATTGAACATCTGTACGTCCCTACGCTCTTATGAACGCACCTCGCCAATTTTAGACGGATTAGTGACTGATAGTAAAAAATAGATATTTTACTGAAATACAAAGCAACACAGACAATGGCATAGTCAAAGTGAATAGGCTGAAGCGCAACTTAAAATTGACCTCCACCCAATGAAGGTTTTTGTAAATGTGAATGAGATTGCGTTGGTGTGTTCTTATACATGGAATTACTGCCAGCAAATGTTATTATTAAAATGAACATCTAACGTCAGTAGAAAGAGTATTTAACATTGTTTTGAGGGAAGAAAAGGCCTAGTTTAATTAATTGCTTAGTTCATGTAGCAAATATCGCATCTGGAAGCCTTGAAGACCTCGGCTAGGGATAAAAAAACACATCTTCCATATTCCCCAGATCTAGCTACGTCTAATTACCACTAATTCCGGAGTTTTCAGAAACATCTTGATTGAATAATTCCTAAAGCACATGGAAAGGTCGATTCTACCCTCTATAGATTCCTTTCCAAACAAAAAAAACTTTACGAAAACAGCATAATATGGCTACCAACTGTACAGCGTTTGTTCACTACGTTCAGCTCTGGATATAAGGACACCAATATCAAAGCATACAGTAAGTTCCAAACCTGTTTTTAATCAAAGAATCATCAAAAAGAGCGGAAACCAACGCACGAACAATACTTCGAGCATTCCAAGAGACTTGAGAATTTCAAAACCAACCATATAAAATCGAGGAAATTAGCCAGATTAAATAGTAGGAAGACGGGTTCTACATGAACCGAATGATATGCTCTATGACAAATCTCACATCCATAAACTAAGTTTGGAAATTTTGTACATGAAATCTAGACTTTTTTCCGACAGATTATCATATGTTCAAGCATTTTGAATTTCATATCAGTTATAAAAGGTCAGATGATAGGGAAGTCTTGCTGAATTCGAGATCGCTTAACCTGAGGCATATTATAGATATGGAATATTATCATTGAGAGATCATTGGGGAAAGGCTATTGCTTCAAATGGATTATATCTTTGAAATCTTAACCGTTTTTTTTTTTGCTATTTGGCATCAAATTTTGTCTTACTCTTCAAGAACGGCATTTCATATATAACCAACTGATAGATATCTAGATACGCAGACAAACGGCTTTTATGCTTACGAAGATACAGTTGTTCACAAGGTAAGAAAAAAAGAAGTCTGCACCTATTTTAAGATATCTTTAAAGAAAGATATCTTTTCACTCTTCAAAAATGGTTGGTTTATTTTTATTTCTTTTTACAGTAATTCGTGTTCCTACGGTTATTTGCTGGGGCGCTTCATCAAAAAAGCACGAATTAGCCCCGAGTCAGCTTAACAAGACGTACGGTTTTGCTGCAAGGATACACCAACTCTGGTTTTTAATACTATCAGTGACAAGAATTTTTTTCCCCCCAGAAGACATTATGGAAATGAAACTCCAGTGCAAGTTGGGGTTCACTTTGTTTTCCCCCTGTAGCGAAAAAGAAGAGCAAGAACAAGAATAAAAACTAATCCTCATCATAATTCAGGTGTGTAAACTCTCCACAGTTTGCCTAACACATAACGTCAAAAGTGAAAAGTGGGACACATATCAAGACCTCGCAAGAGGAGCGAAAATAAAATTGTGAAAGTTGGGGGGGAAGTCGTGCCCATCGTTGTCAGAGGCCTTACGACGGTCCTAAAAAAATGTAGCAAAACGTCTGGAAGAACTGGAAATCGGAGTGGGGGAGAAATCAACACGACAGAATAAATAATGTCAAATGGAGTATTGAGGAGAATGCTGGAGTATGAAGGAGACTTGTTGTCACTTAATTGTTGGACATAGATTTCCCTCAAGATTTTCCAGGCCTCTCGGTCGTGAGTGTTGCAGTGTCCATACTTTCTAGTTCGTCCAATATTTCATGTTGCCTCACACTTTGTAGTACCTTATGATCTTAGCGCTATCTTTCGGATACTGAAGTTTACTGATAAGAAAATAACAATGTCATGCCATCGACAGGAGTTTGTCTTCATCTCTCATTCTTCGCCATATGTTGTTGAGGGTCATTCCAGATGAGGAGTTGATCAGGAAATAAACGACCGATTAAGCTTTTTTATTTCTTAACACGACATTTCATGCTCAACCTCAGATGAAGAGATCACAAGACAGCACGTGATATAAAAGAGAAATCAGGAGTCTGAGACATCATATAATCTAAAATGGCAATGGGCTGGTCATGTTGCAAGAATGGTAGACAACCACTTGACATTTGCGACTCGCAACGAAGATCCCCAGAGATCACTTGCACAACCAAGGTCGGCAGAATAGATGATAGCGAGACGAAATAGACAAATTCAGAAAGTATTGGCTCCGCAACAAGTCTGGTTTGTCTCTCAATAGAAACCGTCACGAGACCAAAGTTCCAAGCTGTGTTGGGACTGATCAATCAAAAAATCGGAAAAAAGATGATAAATGAATACATTAATTTTCTCACCTTTTGTTGGGCGCTGATCACTAGAATGTCTGAATTCTCGAGAAGCAAGCGTGAATGATGTTGGAACGATTGAGAGAAAAAACTGAACCCCTCTTTGAAAACTCATTTTGACGGGAAATTTGCAAAAAATAAAGATGAAAAAAGGTTTTTTTTTCTAGACACAATAAGAAGCAGTTTTTAAGCGTGGTACATACAAACATGGACAGCCAGCCAGACCAACTTAAAAGCTGAAGAAACCTATGTTGATTGTTTTGGTTGACGGTTTCTACCTAACGTATGTGCAACCCTCTGCAACAGTTTTTATTTCTGATATTTTGAGTTTTTATCTGCCTGTTTTGTTCTTTGTCTCCATGACAGAATGAATGACGTCTCCCTACTGAAATGGATCCTCGGCTTTTGTCTTTTTTTTGCTTCTTCTTCTCGTTTATCCTTCCTGCCATCGTTCTTCCGTGCTTATTGTATTTTTTCATTCGTCCTTTAAAAGCAGTATCGAACGATGCGCTATCAGACCGAGAAACAAGCTCACAAAAAAAGGAAAAAAAAAAAAAAATCCATGAATATATAAGTCAACCTCATCTCTTGTCCTTACTTGACACACACGGCCTCTAACTTTCACTTGGCAGGAGCTTTTATCATTTTTCTTTTTTTACTTTTTTTTTTTTTTCAATCTTTGTGTTCTCGGTCTTTTCGGCATTTCGTTACTTTTAAAACCATTTTTGATGTTTCTTTTTTTTTTCTTTTTATTGTTTTTAGGCTTTGAAAAAAAAACTGGAATTGGTTGGTTCAGTAACGTTTTTTTTCTCCATTTATTTCTTATCTGCGTTGTCTTACACTTTGTAGAGCCTTATGATCTTTGCCTTATCTTCCGGATGCTGAACTTTACTGATAAGAGAATTACAGTGTCATGCCGTCAACAGGAGTTTGTCTTCATCTTCCATTCTTTGTCCTATTTTGTTAGGAGTCGATTCTGATACAGCAGAGAACAGGAGAATCAACCGACCAGGCCTTTTTGTTTATATTACTTATACAAAGATTATAATCGGAAAGTATCCAGCCATTTAATATTAACAGAAAAAGAAGAAACAGACTACCTATGGTGATGGTGTATTCAATCCCTTTCGAAATAAACCCTCTCAGGCAATCATATCAGCGTCCTTTCTACTTAGAAAAAAAAAGTGTCTAAATTTCTCTTTCGACTGACCAATCACGCTCTTCTTAATCTCATCCACAGTCTGAATTTGAACTCAAGAAATACAGAGGCTGCAGGGGGCAAAATATAGAGTGTAGCGAAGCTGATAGGCTCAGGCGATACGATGATTTGCTGAAAAGCCCCTGCATGAGAGGGGAAGAATGACTCACTCAATCATTGTGAATTTGCAATCGCACAGGCTCGATGGCGTCTCATTATCGACTGGGTAACCCACCTGAAAAGTGTCCTTTTAATCCCTCGTAGTAAGTTCCCTTCTTATCGGTTATCCAATCATATCAAAGCTGCGCAAAAAGTTTTCAAGATATTCAAAATGGAAACCTTGTAGACAAAGCTCGACTCGTCTAGAACTGACTGCCATTATCGAAAAAAAGTTTCCAATGCTTGAATTCTTGAAGAATTATAAATTCAAAAAACCCAACTCTGAATTAGATCTTTGATCAAAATTCTGGGGTTTCAGACGTATCTATATTTATCTATACATATCAGACATATGTATCCAAACATGTTCTTCCTGTTAGCAAATGTGTCTCAACGCGGGATATAACTGCTGTCCAAGGTTCAGAGAGATATTCATTCGAGCACTTTCGACTATCATTTGTCATCATCAAGAACAAAAACTGAGTGGCGTTTGATGATTCACATTTGCGTGTCAAGTCATATCCAGGTACGGTCAATTCGGAAGTGTTAGAGGCACTCTAAAATATCAGCTCCCATACCAAAAGAAATATTATTGAGGGATTCCCCAGGCTATATATATATATATATATATATATAATGCTCTTCCAACTCTTGAATGGAGCATTTTGGTAAATGGAGAAATATGCGTAAGTTGAATACATCGCTTAATTCGGTTCTACAGACCGTCCAGTTCTGTGTAGGGCAGGGGTGGAGTATCTGCCTCTTGGTCTGAAGCAGGGGTTTCGATCCTACCTCCTGGTACTGGATGGGATAATGTATAGTCTATAGCTGCATTAAAGAGTTGTAATACAACAAAACAGCTGTCTGTGAATGGCACAATTATTGATTATATATATACATATATATATATATATATATATATATATATATATATATATATATATATACACATATATATATATGCATATATATATATATATATATAATAATAAGGAATGTTTGTATATATATATATTGTTATATCATATTGAAACTTAATTTGAAATGATATCCTGTCGTTACACAGTTGCTCTTTCAGCAGTCCCATTTTCTTTATTTGTTTATTCTATTTACGTCGTCTAGGTCAAATGATACATTTAACCATATAATGACAGGAGATCATTTCAAATTAAGTTTCTATATAATTTAACTCAACGTATAATCATTCTGTCGGATCTTATGCATCCATTTCTAGATACACACACACACAAACGCACACACACGCACACACACACATATATACATACATATATGTATTATATATGCGAACATTGAAGGTAATGGTCTCAGTTCTATCCCCACAGACTATGTATGCATGAATGGGCGAAGCGATGCTCGTGTAGTCCCGGGTAAGCAAAGAGCAATACATCTGGAAACATTTTGGCTACAAGGATCGCCAGAAAGACGTAAATTTGGGCGTCAAACCGACTCAAGGAGGCTTCACTCTCTGGTTTTGGAATCAGAGTGGTAGTTTTCCTAAACTGGTTGTCTCTGCAGGGCTACCAATCCTAATCCATCCTTCGAATTTATTATAGCTGGCAATGGGGCTGTGGGGGTGTGGGAGTTGAAATCGGAAGAGATTCATGCATTCCCCGAGGGCATTAATGCGAAGTGAACATGAAGAGCTTGGACCAGAGTTTGAACTTGGATAGCTGAGTCCATTGAACGAGTCGTTGATTACGCCAATTGAGTCTCCTAAGGAGAGATGACAGGTAGATCATCTAGTTCGCAGCATGTGGGATGGATGGAAAGAAAGATAGATATGAGGAAGCCCTTCAATCTACGCTCTCTGAATAAGCAAAATCAAAGACAAATTGTTCCATTCAGATTTTGAAGGCCAAAGGCACAGCCATGAAGTATCAAATTTTTTGCTGAATAATGTTTTGTTAATAAAAACTATTGACATTTGTATTATTTTTTAAGTCCTGGACATCAGTCTTTCATATTTTTACACGAAGCCAGTCCCTTAAAAATTAAAAAATTACATCCACGCAGAGAAAATTTGAAATAAACATTCTATAAAAATTTCAGACAAAATCCTCTGAAACTTAGAAGAAAAAACCTGCGGTGTTCTTATGATTTCTGGACAAAGTATATATCTCTATCTACCAATGTATCTATTCAACACTCCCAAAGTAATCAGAGGAGTCTAAGTGTTGCCGAGGTAGACCTTGAGGAGAGCCTATCGATCACTAAACAGTCTGGGCGAATCTTGCACAATGGCCGATCTGAGTAGGCACAATGCTTACATTCTCGACTCAATAGGCAATTTCTGAGTACAATAGACTTACGTAATTGCTGTCTAGGTATGGGTCCTGTTCTATCTCCCTGGCCACCTGCCATTAATTCTCGACAAAGGTAAGATTACTCTCGTACGAGACTATGAAATTATTACCTTAAAGAAAATAAGGCCAGCCGAGTTGGTATTGTTAAAAAAGACTTTCTTTTATTATAACTGATATTATTTGCACGTGAGATAATCAAAGACGAATACGACTGTAATTTTCAAGAGTTAAGGAAATCGAACATGAAATGGGGTTAGGAAGTCCATAAGTTTAATAATGATGATGATGATGATGTCAATAATAAGAATGATGATGGTAGGGACATAGCTGAGGGGGGAGGATGTTCCACCGGATCCCTGATGGAAGAGAACCCCAAAAGCTTTCTGAATAGAACTTCATCTACTGAATTTTTACCGACATTATACAATAACAGATCTCATTGAATATTGAAAAGGCCTCTCGCGGAACAAAACAATCCGGGCCCAAAGTCTCTGACAACGACCCCGGACAATGTTGATGATAACAACAACTTAAGAATATGGACGTAGATTATGATGATTTCTTTTTACCCATAGCGTCAAAAAATATTAAAATAAATTTACAATCAAAAATATCGACGACAAGATGTTGCTCTGAATTGGTTTTCTGTTCAACCAAGATGAACCCGTATTTTTATGATTTTGCAAAAAGAAATATAAAGTAACGGAGATTAGTATATAACTAGCAATGAATGAATATCTCACTTTACAAATGTCACTGATAAAAAATATAGCCAATCACGTAGTGTATTACATATGTAAATTACAACGAGCGTAATGATACTAATCTGAAGCTAGGCAACAAATCCTAAGCAAATCGCCCAGATACACTCACTCCAGGCCGAAGTGCATACTTGCATAATCCCGTCTTTTTTTACGGTTCATCATCATCAGTCTTTCAAAGTCCGTCCTTAGACATAGGCCTTCCCCCAGGATTCGCCACAATTCTCTATCATGGGCGTCACGGAGCCAGTACTTTCTGAATTTGTCTACCTTGTCTCTCCATCTAATATTCTGCCAGCCTCGGTTGCACATGTGATCTCGGGGGATCCATGTTGTGAGTCGCAATGTCCATCGGTTGTCCACTATTCTTGCAACATGGCCAACCCACAGCCATTTGAGATTTTTAACGGATTTTATGATGTCTCAGACTCTTGTCTTTTCCCTGATGTACTGTGCTGTCTAGTGGTCTCTCCATATGAGGCCAAGCATGATTATTTCATATGCACGTTGCATGGTTCTCAACTTGCAGATCTGCCTCTCGGTTAGGTTCCATGTTTCAGCTTCATAAGTGACTATTGGGAGGATGCATTGGTTATACACCCTTCTTTTTAGGATTAATGGGATCTTCTTATTTTTGAAGTTTGAGCTTGCTCTGCCAAAGGATTGCCATCCCAAAGTGATTCTTCACTTGATTTCTTTTTCTTTTGAGGGTCTCATGGAGATTCGTTGTTCTAAGTAGATACAGTGATCTACTTTCCCCAGTTCTGTGTCATCGATTTTGGTGTTTTTTTTTTAAATCTCCGATGTGGTTGTTGCACATTATGCATCCTCCTGATAGTGACCTATGGAGCTGAAACATGGAATTTAACCAAAAGATTGACCCGCAAACTGAGAACCATACAACGTGTACAGGAGAGAATCATGCTCAACATCATAGAGAGAGAGAGTGCAGTATATTAGAGAAAGGAAATAGAAGTCAGTCATAGAATCCATTAGAAAACTCAAATGGCAACGGGCTGGTCATGTTGCGAGAATGGCTGACAACTGCTGGACATCACGACTTGCAATAGAGATTCCCAGAAATCGTATGCAAAACTGTGGCCGGCGCAATATATGATGACGAGACGAAATAGACAAACTCAGAAAATATTGTCTCTGCAACGCCCATGATAGAGAGGTCTGGCAAATCCTGGGGATGATCATGTCCAACGACAGACGCTAAAAGGCTGCTGCTTCCACTGTTTTTAACAAGAGATGTCTATTCAAAATATGCGTTATCGCTTACACAATTTATGGCAAGATTTGTTTCTGTAATGTGTTGGTTCCAATAAATGTTTTGAGTTCACCCCCCCCCCCCCAAAAAAAAAACTCCGAAACAAAAATAAATCATCATGGCATCAAAAAAAAAGAAATAAAATCTTGTCCAAAATGTCATAATTTATTGGAAAATTAAAAAGTTATGATTTACGTATATGAAATGTATACATTAGTTATAAACACTTTTTTTCTTCTTGTACTATTTTTTATTTAGAGAATTGATTTAAAAAAAGAAGAAGGTTATGATATGATGTGATGTGAAAAAGATGAAATGATTCCCCTTTCTTCGTTCACTCTCTGTTCCTTTCCTATTTTAGGAACGCTTTGAAACTGTTTCAATTCGTTGGAAAGAAAGAAATCTTAGCATTCATACATGTCGCCATCCATCGGAGGTAAGAGATTTCCGAAAGAAACGGAAGAGATATTCAGTCAAGGTAGATGTACGTACGTGAGAAAATTTTCTATAAAAATACATTGGTTTGCTAAACCAAATATTACCCTTCCCCGTTTTTTGTCCAGTGGGATTCTCTCCGGACTCTGTTTTTTTTTCCAACACATTCCTCAAGGAAAGATAAGAAGTTGATATCTGCAAATGATACACATGTTATATTTTCCCAGAGATGTCAAAAACTATCTGGTTTATCTGACCAGTCACTTCGTCTCAATTCAGATTGACTTTCTTTCTCTCTCTTTTTTTTTTACATTCTCTCTTCCTCTTTAGTTTCACTTAATCAGTTCCTTTTCTTTTCTATCTCTGATTAAGATAATAACTTTGTTTGCTAGAAATGTTGTCTGTTTCTCTTTAACCACACTTTTTCGGGTCACTTGACTCCTTAAAAACGCTTTGATTTAAATCTGGTGGCGAGAATAAATTCTCGCCATTCAGACAACTGCCGACTCGTGTATCACCGACAGGAAAGAATTTGCCGACGTGATCTGGTGAGTATTATCGACCTTATGCCATAATAACGAGTGAAATTTTAGTCTAAATATTGATCCTGAATTTGTGAACAAAATATCATTGGAGTGCTTGCATTTAAAAAAAATCGCAGCAACCCAATATTCATCGGAAATATCACCAATTTTTCTATATTTCGATAATTATTTATCAACAACAGACATGCTTGGTGGCTGGAGCGTCAAACTCAACTCCTATATCTACCCCTAATGAAGTTGATTACTGCAACTTTTATAATGGAGATATGATAAACAAAAAGTTTTTTTTTTTAGTATAAATGTATTGAAGTATTAAAATGAAATAATTCCTGGGGTATTTATAACAAAAATCATCAAAGATATGTAAGACTCCTCAGTGTTGCTCAGTCGGTATGATTTCTGCCAATTGATTATTTGGTTGTGATTCCAAATCATCATAGGGAAATGTTAATTTCATTGATTTATGTATTCATTGGAATGGAGTAAGCGTTTGCGTATTTGTGACACAAACTTACATAGGTATGTTAGAATTGTCCTTAGCACCAAGTCGATAGGAGAGCAGTGAGGCGACCACACATTCCCAATTTCAAATCACGTTGGTGAAAAGTCAAGTTTATGTATCAGTTTGGTTTAAAATAATTGGACGGACAAACAGTGAAGAGTTTACTCCCTTGAATTAAATGAGAGTTGTTCTTCTCCAATTTTCTAAATATACAACAATATTGTTTATTTTAAGTCTAATTTTTTGTAAAATTGAAATTTTTTAGCCATACCGTCTTGTCTACAGACTTGAAAATTGGTATCAGTATTTCGCCAGAAATCTTTTTTTGATTTTGGAGAAAAAAGCTTTTTAGACCTTTCAGAAGTCTTATTCTGACGGGTTTATTAATACCATGTGGATTTTCAAGAATTTTTTTTCACTGTATTTTAGATGTTTTCCGGTGGAAAACACCAGTGATGTCATAGATAGAATTTATTCTGACCATTTTTTTCTTCTTCAATAGAATTTTTTTTCTCTTGACTTCAAATTTTGACGCTTCGGTTGTTCAAATATTAACTGTGATGGCAAATTGTATTTTCCATTATAATGCACGGTCTTCGTATGGGAACAATGTAAAATGAAAATTCTGTTTAAAAACCCATCCAAAAATGGGGTTGATAAAACCCCAAATATATCTCCCACCACTCTAAATAAGACTTTTATCAATACATCTTCTCCTAACATCTCTCGGTAAATCTTTTTCCTTGGCAAATAGTCCAACAGAAGCAGTTTCACTTGCTATCATTGTTGAGTTATTGGAAGAGAATATTTACACGAACTAGAAATAAGACTCCCATTGGGAGGTTATTTATATCCATGCCCCCCCCCTCAGCGAATCTCTTCTGATGTCAATTAGTATAACCCTTTTGTAGCGCAAGGTTGTCCGACGTATCGGCATTCAAACTTAGATTTAATATCATGTTCAACGTATTGATAAGGAATACATTTTTTTTTACTGACATTAATTAAAGAATTGCAGCAATCAGAGACGGTGAAAGGTTCTATCGTTCTTCATACGTGCGTGTGTTTATGCATTTAAGTATTTATTCATGTGATTGTGTGTTCATGTTCCTGACCATACTGTTTTATCTACAGATTTGAAAATTGATATTAGTATTTCATTAAACCCCTTCTAAAAATGTTTCTTTTATTTATTTATTTTGATTTTTTGGGGGCCCTATTCTGTGTGTTAATTCACTTATTCCGTTACTCCTGTCCACACTGTTCTGTACACTGATTTGAAACTCTACATCAGTACTGCACTAAACCCTTTCTAAACATGTTTTATTCCTATTTTCGGAAGAAAAGCTTTTTTTGACCCTTTCGCGGCGTTATTCAGACGAGTTTATTAATAACATCTATATTTTCCAGAATCTTCTATTTTGGTTGTTTTTTATCGGAAAAAGCCAATGATGCAATGAATATAATTCATTCTGACCACATCCCTCCTTTTATGCAATTATTTTACATGATTTCAAATTTTGTGTATACGGTTGTTCAATTATTGACTGTTTTGGCGAATTTTAATTTTCTTTTCCAAACTTCATGATTCTAAGTTGGTGTCATAAAATAATGTTATCAATGACAAGCCTGGCAGCAGCAGGGTCAAAATCAACTCCTATTTTTACTGAAGATGATAAGAAATAAATTCGTAGATACTCAAGCCGAACCAGTTGAGCTCAGTAGGCAAGAGAGCCCCTTATCAATCGTTTGATTTCAAATCATTGAAGGGAAATGTTGCTTGTATACATCTGTTCGGTCTGACGTGACGTGACAGACAAACAGCAAAGTGTTTGCTCCCTCCCCTGAATTAGGTGACAGTTAGTAGTTGTTTTTGTTCGTTTTTGTTCTTGATGTTACGGGGGTAAAACAGTCAGCTCCGATTCAGACTGGTGTTTGACATTGAGGAGAATGCTGGAGTATTGAGGGGACTTGCTGTCACTCAACTCTGGAGAAAACCACTAGATACTACTAGAGTGGATTCTGAAGACAATGCAATTGAAGATGAAAAGCTGGAAAAATATCTGGACCTTGTATTGAAATAATTTTGTCGATTGTTTTCAACATTATTGGCGTATTTGTTCCGAATGATTCTGAGGTTCATTGCAAAGAGATTGGTAGAACCTGACGATAGCACTTTTGAAATCGACTAGAATACTGCGGAGAGTCCTGGAGTATTCATGTGACTTGCTAATCTGCTCTTTTATTATCTATGAATCTGTATGCTAACACTATTTCATCACAGTGACTTAAAATTATGAAGTTTGTAAAGTAAATTAAAACTCGTCATCAAAGTCAATAATTGAACAACTCTATACTCAAAATTTGAAATCATGTAAAATAATTGCAACAAAGAACAGATATGATCAGAATAAAATGTATCCATGACATCACTGGCTTTTTTTCCGCTGGAAAACAACTAAAATAGGAGATCTTAACGAATCTAGATATTGATAATTAATACTAGTATTCAATGAGAACAAAACAATTGATTAATCTAGGACAGCAGTTTTGAAGTCGGGGAAAATACCAGATATATTAAGAGACTTGGTGTCACTTGATCTCCGAACTGGAGCCACCAGTCACCACTGGTGCGAAAATTTAACAAATACGTATGATAATAATAATGATACAAGTAGTGTCGGTCGGGGAACGATACAGGATTCCATAATGATTTTATAAATGAGCCGTGGGTCGTAGGGGGGAGGCATGGATTCCTGTGCTCGTCTTAGACATCAATGTCGAAAAAGAAAAACCTTTGCCCCTAATTCAAAGCTGAGACACAACTTACCACAAGTCCCGAAAGTTTTCTAGGGTCAAATCCAGGGTTCAGTACTGAAAGCATAGTTCTTAGTTGAGTCAGAGCAGACGTCCAATTTGGGGAAGCATCTCGAAGGCTAAAAAGGCTGGAATGTCTGTCCACTCTTTCCACCCTCCGCTCCCCTCTGCCGCTTTTAAAAGGCTGCGCAGTGGTAGGAGAAGGCCGGGGAATAGTTTCCTGGACCTGGTGCCTAATTCACTGGTTCGCAGTCCTTGTTCGTAACCTTATTAAGGCGAGCAGGCATTTTCGAGTTAATGACCAAAATTGCTGGATGGCGATTTGATCTTTGGCTCTCCTAATCGAAGTTCGGAAGAGGCAACTGCGGCTGCGTAATATTGGTAAAGGGAGGGTGAGGGTTCGGAATGAAAGGGCGGCTTCTTACTGGATTTTTCTTCCCACCTCCCGCTCCCCGCGTTTTTTCACAACTATTTTCCCTTCTTCTCGTTTTTATTTCTATATCTCCTTTCCCTTCATCTTCATTTTTCTTCTTTAACTCCCCCACTCTTCTTCTTCTTCTTCTTCTTCTTCTTCTTCTTCTTCTTCTTCTTCTTCTTCTTCTTCTTCTTCTTCTTCTTCTTCTTCCAGCTATTAGTCTCTTTCTCTCTCAAGGCACTTGCCTCATTCTCTCTCTCTCTCTCTCTCTCACTCATATGCACCACTTATTTACTAAGCTTTCGTCCGTCGGGCACAAGGTCAGCCACTGAAGATCAGACACAACCTACGGACAAATAAAGCCTTGATCTGAGTTTCAAGATCATCTTGCGACCACAGGCGGCTCTCAAAGTACACAGAAATCAGTTACCTCATTATAAGTAAAAACTTTATACCTGCTTACACAATGAAAGCTGTGATTTCCCCTTTCTTTTATTCACAAAAAATGAACTCTACCGGTTACAGTTAACAATTTTCTGGTGAAGGCATCTTCTTCCCATCATTAAAAACAATGGACTCATCCACTGAAATGATTCCAGTAATTTCTTTTCTGAAAGAATCATCTAAAAAAAAAAAAAAAAATCAAATACATCCGTAAATTTCTTTTGATGGATATTTTACAAGCTTCAAATCAAACCCCCAAATGTTCACATTCAGTGAATCATATCCTAAATAGTAAGTAAAGCGAATATATAGTTAGATATGTGCAGACTGAGATAAATAGATATTGACAGGATAAGTTCGGAAATCTCATCAAAATCGAAGTCGGGCTGACGCTTGGAGATCATACCGGAGCAGGTGTGGTAAGATTGCTCTATAGAAACCGTCTCGTGACCAATCTCTTTGGCAATATACCGTGTTTGGGTTGATCAATTGAAAAAAATTGGAAAAAAATGAAATCAATGGATGTTACTTCTCTCGACTTGAGTAAGATTATTGGAAAGTCTGAATCTTCAAAAAGACAAAACAAAAAACCAAGCGTGAATACTGCAATGCACAAAGTAAGGGACCAATTTAGCGTAAACTTATATTGTAAACTGAACCACCACTGAAATACTATCTTGTGGGGAAATGTTAAATAAAACTAAAAGCATTTTCTCCAGATATAACACGGAGTGAATGTTCAAATATCCAGCCTTTCTATCCCCATTCGGTCTGCCTGGACGCGCAATATATATATATAGATCAATGACCCAACTTTAAAAGTGAAACTAGACCTTCGTTGATGAAAATATTGACAGTTTTCGTTGAAAGTTTCTAAAAGGAATATGTTGCGTATGAATTCGGCGGTAACATCAAAATTGAAGTTTGGGAGACATTTAGAGATCTTATCGAAATAGATGTTAGGCATGAACAAACGCAAAAAAAACCCGACAATAGTGTTGCGAGCATCAAAGAACAAACGTATCTTTAGAACGCATGTGCAATTAAATAGTGCCGTTAGAACAAGTGTTGTTATAACGTGATTTTAATGTAGTAGATGGGGAGTCAAGTCAGTCAGTGGAACATGTTTTGGAATCATCATCCTCTTCTCGCCGTTCAACGTAGACTTTCCTCAGTATTCACTAGACCTTTCGATCATGGGCGTCGCAGAACCAGTACTTTCTGAATTTGTCTAGTTCGTCATACCATCTTGATGTCGGTCACTATTTCACAAATGATCTCTGAATATCTACATTGTAAGTTGCGATGTCCTGTGTTTTTTTTTAACTTTCTGGCCCATTGTCATCCGAGATTTCTAATGGTTTCAATGATATCTTAGACTCCTGCTTTTCCCTAATATACAGTACTGTCTTATGATTTCTTCATGTAACGTCAAGCATTATTCTCCCCTGTGCCCGTTGCATGGTTCTCAATCTGAGGATCAATCTTTTGGTTAGGTTCGATATTTCAGCTCCATAGGTGACTATCGAGAGGATGCATTGGTTGTAGTACCTTCTTTTTAGGAGTAGTGGGGTTTTCTTATTCTTGAAAGTGGAGCTTGCACTACCAAAAGCTTGCCAACCTAGAGTAATTCTCTGCTTGATTTGGGATTATGGGGGTTTGAGAAGACTAGGGTGTATGAGAGAGGATGAGGGTGCACGCTTCCTCTATAATCGCTCGCAGCAAAACAGATGATGAACGATATTTTCGCCTTCCACATTTTCTCGTAAAACGAACCAATCTATCTATCTATCTATCTATCTATCTATCTATATATATATATATATATATATGAAACAGAAAATGCCACATTCGAGTGCAGAACACGCTTAACCGATGTGGTAATTGCTGATGAGTGATATTGGCCCAGGTTCGAGCTAAGACGTCAAGTCAGGATGACGGGTGGTCAATTTCGAGGCCGGCCAGAATCAACTGCTTAGAGGATAGGAACAAGTAATCTTCTGGCCATACGTTCCCTCAACTTGGCTTTGTGTCATACTAAGCTAAGCTTGCTAATTGTCTCAATGTAAAACAGTTATACTCCACTTAGCGCAGCTCCATTCAACGCTGATCCAGTATGGCAACCCTTTACAAATATTTTCCGTAATCAATTTACAAATGTTGAATTTCCCAAATAAATCATAATAAAAGATAGCGTCAAGTACAGTCTCCAGAATAACAATACAGTTCATTTTTGTTAATGTTCTAGGTATAGGAGAATAAACACATATACATACAGAACGCAATAATTTATCATTTTGCGATATATATCGATATCCAGTAATTTCTTTTCGCCAGCTCTGTAAAGTAGCTACCATATGAGGGTTCACAGTACTGATCCATGCCATCTTGTTGAGGCTCATCAACGATATGCTAAGAAAATCTATATTTTAATATCTTATAATGTCCTCAAATACGTTTGTTTCATTTAGCGCTGTATTTTAGGAATATATCCAGAGCACTGACCGAGGTAACTGCACATGTTTGTTTGCAGTTGAAATAATTGCTACTTCCTTACCGGTGCTGGTGAACGGTGTTCAAGCTCTGGTAAAAGCCAGAATAATGAAAACTGTTCCTTGAGGCATAGACATCCTTTCCAGTTAGAGTATTGGCGTTATACAATCTTCTTACTCCTATTTTTTCCTTGTGGGCTTCTACACGCTCTAATAGATACACAAACTCTATCAATGCAAACTCTTGTAAACACACAGGGGAAGCACACATGCATTTACAATTACACATGCATCGTAACAAAGAAGTTCACCCTGCCCTAGCACCCACGTGACCCCACACATATATACACACAGATAACTGCACCCACCCACAAAGGGGTTAAACCCGCCCATTTGTATCTGCCAGGGGAAAATGGCTAATACCAATTTCATAATTGCAGTGGTCAAGACGAGGCTCCATCCAGCGGCTTGACATGACATCCTGACCATCATTTTAAGCGCCTTTTGTTTTTATAGACGCAAATTCGATTGTAATGAAGACGCCATTACTGATCCATCATTGTCCGACTCGGCGTCTTGTCCAGCTTGGCACAGATGTTTGGCCAGATTTGAGCCAGGGGTCAGTGGTCGAAGAGGGGATGTGGTGGTCGGACGACTGGTACAAATAGCACCACTTTCTCTATGTCTTTGGAATTATCCTAACCTTTTGATGTCTCTGGTAACCTTTCGAGAATATCTGCTTTCTTAAGATCTGTACATAACCTTTAGTATAAGGGTTCGTCTTTGTTGCTTCATCTTCTTCAAATATCGCGTCATTTTGCCGATAATGCATTCTTTTGTTCCGGACTTATAAAGGCAGCTATTAATTCCTTCCGTAAGGGTTAGCATTCGGGGTTAGTCTCGCTAGCCGTTGTGAGTGAGTTCACTTATTGCTAAGTACTTCATGAATGTTGATTTATGTCGAGGTTAGTTTAAACAGACAAGTATTAGTTCATTTCTATTTTTAGAGCGGTCAACCAAAACTGTCAAAATACCCAATAGAGGTTTCTTCAGTTTTTAGGTGATTCTGACCGGCTCGCCATGCATGTATGTGCCATGCATACAGGCTGCACCAATAGAGCTAGAAGGATGAATATCTGAATACATACTCCTTATCATGTATAGAAAAACGTTTTTTGCTTTTTTGTTTTTCAAATACCCCCTCCCTGAAATAGTTTTTTTATGAGGGGTTCAATTTGCAACGTAACTTTAAGCTAATTTTGGTTTCTTAGTTTGTGTCCCGTAGCATTCACGTTTAATTATGGAAATTTTGGACTTTATGAGTGATTGCTGCTAAACAGGAGGTGAGAGAAGTAACAAATTAATTTATCACCCTTTTTTCCCGTTAATTTTTCATTGATCACCCTAATATGGCATGCTACCAAAAGAAGTTGATCAAGTGACATTTTCTATTGAATGACTAGACAGAGCTGTTATTGATAGTTTTTCTCCATCTCATTTTTGTTTTCACAAGCCTCTGGGTAGATACATTCTTCAAACGGTGAAATATACAGTTAAAATATACATTGCACATGACCAAAAATATAGTACAGTTTTCTGTCGCTACATTTCGTGAACAGTATCCTACAAATGCACCAAAAAATCCATTAAGAAGAAGAAGAAGAAGAAGAAGAAGAAGAAGAAGAAGAAGAAGAAGAAGAAGAAGAAGGAAAACCCTTTTATCTAGAAATATACTTCGGAAGAAATCATGCACAGTAAGGGAAACGTGGCCTTACCTTGAAGGTATTCATCCGCAATATAAAAGAAAAAATCAAACAAAGTATTTAGTTTAATGATTATTAACATATATATATAAACAAAGAAACTGAGTTCTCAAATTTAGATGAAAGTAATTTCCTTCAATATATGATACAAATTCACCCAATAAAAACATGCATGAATTAAAAAAAGCCTGAAGATCGGAAAACAACGCACCTTGAAGATTTAAGTTAAATTCTCACCCATACCAGAATCCAATGACAGGAACAAGAAGAAACACTTAATTTACTGATAATTTGATAGATGATTTTTTTTATCTTTGTTTAAAGATGGACACTAAATCATTACTTATATCATATATGTTCTTTTTAGAAAATTCATTAACTTCTTTTACTTTTCCCAATAAAAGCATTGAATATTATGCCTATTAATCACATCACATGCATGCTACAATAGTTGTCAAGAAAGAGAATGGATAGAGAAGCATTTGGGGAAATCACTTACCCATGATTACCTCGGTTGCTCATTCATTATTAGCAAAAACTGTTACCTTCATAGTCATCCTTGACAGGGGTTCGATGAATCACATACGATTCCTACTCACTGTCAAGGATAAAATCTATGATACAAGTACCCCATACTTGTAAAATCGGAGATGGACGAAGGAATGGAATAGAATGAATTATCGAGTACAGCGAACTGTGCTTAAATTCCGGATAGAACTGCTTATGTTCACTTCATCCAGATGCCCCTGGGAAAGGCATGAATACACTTCTCCCTGTGCTGTATCCCATCGACAGATATCTCCACGATATATCTGGACATGCTACATTGTTTGAATGGAAAGAGAGAGAAAGCATGAATAAACACTCTGACAAACCACTCCCCCTTGATTATCACTGCAGCGCATAATCAGCCCCGAGAGAGGTCCTAACACTAAAATATGGTTCCAACATATTATCAAGAATCAAATCCAGAATACCTATACTCACATAAGTACATCTAGGTGCTTCAAAAATCCACAATAGCCGATGGAATGGGTTATTGTTGTACGAAGAAAGTGGGTATTCGGGTGGGGAGGAATAAGACCAGGAACGTTAGAAGTGGGGAAAGAGGAGAAGAAAGAGGAGAAAAAATGTGGTAGGAGTAGAGAGGAAGGTCAGGGGTGACGAAAAGTGAGAGGCTAGAACATAATGACCATTGACCGTTCCAACCTCTTCTGTTGTCCTCTTATACGCCTGTACATGGCGTTTTATCCTGGTCATTAAATTCTCATATCGCCCAGGAAGGGGATTCAAGAGGTCATTTATTAACCCTTTTGCCTTCGACCTCCAACAGTAAACGAAAGAAGGACAGTTTCTTCGATGCTGTGAATTCATCTCTGAAATGGCTGAGGGGTCTGAGAGAAGAAAAATGTTGGTCCACCATATTGAGATTATTTTGTTGATAACTGCGTGAATGTTCACAAAGAAATTTATTTATTCTTAATTTTCAGTTTGCGTAAATGGACAAACCGATGTTTACTAAGCTTAGTTTAGTTCAGGCAGGAAGAGTGTGTAACACCAATCTTCCAATTCGGGGAATCTCACCTGCCTTGAAAACCGGTATTCGAAGTCGAGGTTTTCACTGATCTCTGGCGTTGGCGGGAAAATAAGTATCTACCAAACAATTCTCCTTCTCTGTGTCTCCCCATCTCTCTCTCTCTCTCTCTCTCTCTCTCTCTCTCTCTCTCTCTCTCTATATATATATATATATATATATATATATATATATGTCTCTGTCTATCTGTCTGTCTCTCTCTATATGTGTGTGTTTGTTTGTATTTGTATATATATTCAATATGCATAAAGACATTCAATTACTTTGAGCAACTTTTTTGATTTGTCATAGTTTGTGGCCAGTATTGTTCTGCTTACCTAATAATTTACTATCCAAGTACACTAATTCACCAACAATCAACCGGAAAACTGATGACCGATTGGTTAGCAACAAAAATAGATTCAACGACCCAAGTTCAAAATCCGACTGAGGACGAGGCCGGGAACCTAAAAACCGAGCCCTTACTTTCCGTTCCATATAAATTCTATTCTACCACACTGCAAATTCCTTTAAAAAAAAAAAACAAAACTTTTTGTTAGTGGGTAAATGTTATTTTCCGATATGTTATGTATAAAAAGTATAAAGAATGTCAATTTTTCCGTTCAAACTTCGCTTTTGCGACCAGGACAGTGGTAATTTGCCATACGCATATTTTTCAATTGGAAAACGGGCAACCTCGTACATTTTTAAATACATATAATAAGAAAGAGATTGATTGCATGATGCAGTGTATAATACGCACGGTCATATGATACGTATCTTGATAGGTATATTCTCGAGAAAATAAGTTGTCCTCACAATTGGATTATTCCAATGCTCCCCTCAATTTAGATCAATCCCCACAGTTGCTGGCTGTTTAGATAACTAGCATAACACAATTCTAGTTAGGAAATAACCGATAGAGCGTTTGCCTTCCGAGACCAGAAAACGCGTCGTTCATGCCGTAAAATACGGTACATATGAATAGCGAAGGAGCAATCCCTTAATTATTGCCCCCATCCCCCTGTGTACATGATCTGTCTAAAGCAATATTGATTCTGTTAATTAATATATTGAAGTATGGGAAAAAACACGCCCGGCATTTATTTGGATCCCATTTAAAATATTTGGGCGTCGATTGGAATTCAGCTCCAGTCTTCCATAAGCTGAACATTTTTAATAACACCGAACATGATCAGGTCGTACATCCTTGGAAAGGTATTGATGAGCTGATCATTTGTTACAGAAGAAATAGGTGTTTAAAGTCAACAAAAATCGAGTTAATTCTGTTCATTGAATTCATTCACTCGCAAACATAATTCTAAAATTATCAATAATCAATGGATTTCATATATATATATATATATATATATATATACATATATCTTATTTAGCATACTTCTAGGGAACATCAAGGATAAGAGTAACTCACAGTTCAAAGTCTAATGATTGCTGAATGCTGATGGAGATATATGCATATACATATGTCATTATAAAGATAATTCCATATGCTTTCCAGCGTGTGATGTCAATTTATAATCATTGGATATGAAAAGCTACACACGAAAATAAACAAACAAACACACACACACACATATTACTAGAACGAGAATTCAATCAGCCTTCTAACAGAGTATCTTGCAAAATTGTATCTGTTTTGCATTATATGTTTTAGCAAAAACGTGAGATTAGGTATTTTGCATTTTACAGGGAAAATTCAAGTATATGTGTACTCTATTATCCAAAGCCTATGGATCGTGGATTAAAATAATGATGGTGGTATATTCATGTATGTATATCGTTGGGAAAGTCTTCTTATCAGCTTCCCAAGAGTGTTCTGTCTCATAGATAGAGCATTATAAAGGACATTCCAGCAATCTTCGAGCAGTGCATCATGCCAATTTGTATCTACTGGGCATGAAAAGTTAAAGCCAAAAATTTGTACCTCGTTATTTAGCATTTTTTATCGACTAATGAATTTCAGTCGATGCCCAAATATAGTAAACGAGACTGAAAAAAAATGCAAAATATATTTTTCACATACCTTGATATATCAACAAACAGAATCAATTGAAAGAATCTTTCAAACAACAAATGCACATTGAATTGGAATTGTGTGCTCTCTAAAAATATATATCTAACCAGATGATGACCTTATATGCAAATTTCTCTGTTTACTCATTTTATGTTTGTTTGCGCTCAAATAAGATAATCTCATTGGTTGATTTACCTCCCTATTATGATATGACAATAAAAGATTACACCATGCAAACTTCATGTCTGATCATTAGACATTAAAACATGCCGAGATGAGTTGAAACTTGAGAAAAAATCCCTTGAAATTGGGATCTTTGAATTAATAAAAATAAATTACCTAATGAAATATCTTTTGACTCCTTAGTTCCAATTTCTACATAAAAAATCGTGTCATTTTGGACTGCAATATTCTAATATATATGTGTGTGTGTGTTGTTTTCTGAAAGGAACACTGAGAGCCACAGAGAGAAATTTGCTAATTTTACATCAGTCTTTCACAAATACACTTGGGACGGGGAGCAAGATTGTGTAGCTTCAATATTTCACGTAGGGAAGACTTGCATGCGTCGCAAGTCAGCATTCAAAATCCTGGCAGTTGTCTGGATGAAACACCTCTGATTGAGACCAGTGTGAAATGTGCGATTACTTATATTTCAATTAGTTTATTCATGATTTTGCAAGTAACCATATACTTGATTTTCTTGTTTATGTTCTACCAGATTGAACCCTGTTTTGACGCATTGCAGAAAGAAAAACAAGCAAAGAAGGCTACTCTATTATTAGCAATTGATAGTCATCTCCCCTGACAAATGTTATAGAATAGAAATATAGACATACGTGCGCGGTCTATGATATGAGTAGATTAGCTACACCCGACGATATTTACGCGTAAATCAATGTGACTCCGGAAATGAGAGAACTGTAGATTGGAAGATTGAATAGCGTCATTTTTTAAACAGGATTTAATATTCAATCATGTTACATGGATTCGAGTGGAAACCTCTGTTTAATTTTGAAAATGTGCAACTATCTCGACTACCGAGAAAGCATCCTTTTTACTTATCCTTGTCTATATCTCGTATTTTGTCTACCCTTACCCAAGCGAATATGTATGTTTATGTGTGTGTGTGCTTATGTATACCTGTTTATGTGTATACGTGTTTGTAGATATGTGTGTGTGTGTGTGTGTGTATGTGTGTGTGTGTGTGTGTGTGTGTGTGTATGTCTATGGAAATGAATGAAGATAATATAAATGAGTGAATGAGTGAAGGGGCAACAGAGACAGATAGCTAATCAGAGATAGATAAAGAGAGAGAGAGAGAGAGAGAGAGAGAGAGAGAGACAGAGACAGAGAGAGAAGATGAGGAAGAATAAGGAAGACAGGGTGAAACAGAGAGAGAAAGAGGGGGTTGAGTGAGAGGGGGAGAAAGAATATCCTCAAAGTTGATTGATTGCCGTTAAGACATTTATCAAAATAACTAATGGACTAGTCACCCTGCCCCACACCCAAGGCAGTTCCGTCCATTTCCTCTCCCCCCCACAATTGTCTTTTTCTTTGTGGTCACTGATCACTTCAAGCCGTCCGGTCGGTCAAAGAAACGAACATGGCCCTCTAATACCCCTGATCAAATGGAAAGATTGATTATAATTTAATACTTCCGAATTCTTATTCAGCTTAAATAACGAGAGACCATGCGTGAAAGATCTCCTTGCTTCCCCGTCTTTTACCCTGAATGTCGCCCCACATCTGTGTGACTGACTGACCAAAGGTCAATTTATCTCTTTCTTTCCATCCCCGGGCCGGAGTTTTTAATCAATGGCAAAGCAAACTCGGATTTTGGTTATAATGCCCTTTTTGGCTGGAATTTCTTGACATACCACTTACGCCTTACTTTGACAAAAGTAGACAGGTCATTAAGTTGATAAGCTTAGATAGGGAAAGACATTTAGGGGCCAGATCTTCGTGGACCTTGGTCTTAAAAAGAAGTCTAAATATTGTTGTTAAAATGTTGAAAGCAATGAATGACCACCATCTGAAGTTCTGGGACGAAGTATTTTTGACTTCGTTTTCTGTAATGAAGTGTTTTCATTATTTCATATTCATATTATAACCCGATAAAATATTCACGCATATACATGAATTTCTAGGAGACTATTTTTGTTAGAGGAACTCCCATCCCCCACTCTCTCTCTCTCTGTATATATATATATAGTCTAGGAAGCTTTACAGCTTTGAACACCAAACATTAAAAAGTGACTGACGTGACATAAAAAAATTGAAATGTTTTCTTAATATTCAGAGTTCAAAGCAGTATATATATATATATATATATATAGTCTTGAAAGCTTTGAACTCTAAACATTAAGGAAACATGTCAAAATTCTTTTTTATGTCACTTCAATCACTTTTTCCCCCATATCTATCAATGCAATTTATGTGGTTTTCTTCAGTGTCTTTTCCCCTGTTTCACATATACTTTGATATCATGGCACACCGTATGAATATTATCTTGTTGGAATATTCAATTGTTTGCCCGGTAACCGTTTCTGGGATTTTAAAAACAAAACAGTTATATTAATATGGCACCACAGCAGTGTAAATAAAACACCATCTCCCTTTTAGCTATGATTTTAACATAAAGCGTATGTCATACATGTAGTTCGTTACTTTATAGAGGGTATTATAATGTATTGTATATGGATGTCAAGACTTCATTTATTTTTTTAAATCAGGGCTTACTCACGTAGGTTACCCCCCCCCCCAAACCTATTTAACAATGAGGGATCAGTAAGTATAACAACAGACGTGACTCGCTGTTCGTGTCACTTCTATTGAGTGTTCATATAATTGTCGCATTGAAAGAAAGAAATAGAGCAGATATGGACCATGAATAAACAAAATGAGAATTAGGAGTAGAAACTGTGATTTGAGCCTTTGCCTTACCGGCGGCTGTTTAGCTCAATGGTAAGAGCAACGCTACATTGAAGTATCTCCCCCATCGGTTGCAGCTCCATTTTCTTAAATTCTTTATTCTATTTACGTTGTTTAAGCCAAATGATACATTTGTTGAATAATAACGGAAAATCTTTTCAAATGAAAGTTTCAATAGACATAACGCAATTTATAATCACACATACACACACACACACACACACACACATATATATATATATATATATATATATATATATATATGTACTAGTTCTCCACAAGAGGAGTCCTGTAAATGTAGGAGATAAGTAAGAAGTTTGGAAAAGCCACATTAGTTGGAGATTATTTCATATGTGATAATTTGGATATTTAGTAAATAGGGTTTGTGTTCATAGTTATATTTTTCAACCCACAGAAAATATTTCTCTTGGTTAAATGGCCTGGTTTCGCGATCAAAGATTTGGGAGGCAAGAGAGGCAGTGATCGACAGTATAATTTTCAGAGAATTATTTCTACATCTCAACGTTATTCTCCTTTTACCTTGCTGGGCTCGTTCCTATCTAAAAATGGTTAATTCGTATAAAAGGAGTACATGCAAACAGAAAAGTCTCAATCATAAACTTACCCGGCAAATAATTTGATCCTTGATATGCCTGAATAAGCCAAGCGGAAGAAATATCAACACACGAATTTACACTAGGCGCCTGTCGTAAATCGATATAAAACAAACTGGTCACGTTGATCATAACTATTGTAGCGAATTCTATCGACACTGGGTATCCTGTAATTATGGTCTTTCTATTCCTTCAGTTATAAATGAACAAGGTAGTCTCGTTGCATACAAATTTAACAAGGGTTACGGTGATATGGCACGGACATGGATGATTACTATGGAGCTGAAATAGTGAACCAAACCAAATAATTGGCTCTCATACTAAGAACTATGCAACGTGCCCAAGATAGGATCATGGAGACACTTGAATATATCAAAATATATTCAAGACAAACAGGAATCAGAGATATCGTGGAATTTATAAGAATTGGGCAGGCCATGTTGTAAGAATGTTACACAACCGTCAGACAATTGCAACTTGCAACATGGATTCCAAAAGATCACATGTATTTTTTTTGTTGGCAGGAAATGAGATGGCGTGACGATTAGGTTCAGGGGTAGACCACTACAACTACCAAGGACAACGAATCTCTATGAAACCAACAAAGGAAGAAATCAAGCGAAGAATCACCCTGGAATGGCAAGCCTTCGGCAGAGCAAGTTCAACCTTAAAAAACAAGGCGATCCCAATAATCCTAAAAAGAGAAGTATACAACCAATACATCCTCCCAATAGTCACTTATGAAGCTGAAATATGGAACCTAACCAAGAGATAGACCAGCAAACTGAGAAGCATGCAACGCACGCATGAGAGAATCATACTGAACCTCAAATGGAGAGATTACAAGACAGCACAGTATATAAGGAAGAAAACGGGAGTCTGAGACATCACAGAAACTATTAAAAAAAACTCAAATGGCAATGGGCAGGCCATGTTGCAAGAATGAAAGACAACCGATGGACATCATGACTCACAACATGGATCTCCAGAAATCATACGCGAAACCAAGGCAGACAGATGACAAGACGAAGAGATGAACTCGATAAATAAGAAAATACTGGCTCTGCAACGCCTATGATAGAGAAATGTGGCAGATCCTGGGGAAGATCTATGTCTAACGACTGATGTTAAAAGACTGATGATGATGGTGATACTTGCATCGCAACGACTGCGACGGAAAAAAATTGGCCGAATTTTGGGGGAGTCAAGTGTCCAACGACGGACGTTAAAAGGCTGCTGCTGCTGTTGTTGCTGATGTCGCTGCTGATGTGTTGTTTGTGCAAGGTAACGTAAAATATATAAACATATTGTTATAGTGGTGCCTATCACATGACTATGTTCACTGTTGGGAATAAACGCTTACCATTGTGGGTAGTATTAGGTGTTGTCATTTTTAGTTAATCATACTTAAGCTATCCAATGAGTCCCTCGTATATTTGAGCGGGTTTTCATGACCTATGATGTAAGGAAAAGTGACTGAACACTCACCACTAATAACTGAGTAGACAGGTAACAAACACCTGTTGTAAAGGAATGCAATTTTCACTATATTTTTAAAAAAAAGTAACATTCTCCGGAAAATTTCAATCAAGTAATCATTAAACATGTTTAATGTATTGCAATGAGTTTTAAAATATTCAATTTCCAATTGTAAGCATATGTGCGTCTATCTTTGAGGCTTTTATATATCAAAAAATATAATTTAGTCCAGGTATATTTGGAGTTGAGGCTTGGGCACAGTTCAGAGTTCATACCAAAAACATAAACAAATTCATATTCATAGCTAAAATCGAACGTGTGAAACGGGCATTCTAAATAACCAATCCAGATTTTTGAAAACACCATGAATCATTGTCTGTTATTTTGCGAATAATCATTAACATTCTAACTTTTCTTTTCCAGGCTGTCAAATCTTTTCTTGCCCTCTTTGTTAATGACGGGTCGTTTCAGTTGATCAATTCTACGGCTTTCTTCAGATGCAATATGTAACATCCGTTAGGAAGAGGAGTCTCTTTTATAGTTCTCTTTTGCTGATGACACAAAGCCTCCAAAAAATATCGGAACAGTGAATCATATTTGGGTTCTTCTCCCTCATCTTTTTACCACTCATTGCGCCTTGTGCCTCCATTTGGCTGATCCCCATTCCACCTTTTTAAGTGTTGATTCTTCAGGCTGCTATTCGTTACTATCGAACAACGGGAATGCTTCTTCATGCTATTAAGGAGTGCAAGGCCGAATGATTCACTGTATATTCAGATTGTTGGTCAGCTCACTCCAACAAAGAGTCTATTCAGCAAGTTCTCATCATTTGACATTGAACCATCGGTATAACTTTATCGACCCTCAAAACAGGAGATAACCAGCAAAAAGCAGGACAGTTGTTGGGGTCGGTGAAATGGAGAAACTAGGCGCGATATCCAGCGTACATGTAAGAAGTACCCATATTTGCTTTCGTTTCTGAGTAAAATGGAAGTTGACCCTCGCTCCGGTAAAGTCAAAGTTTAGACTCAACTGTCGGAAAGAGAGCCATTATGAGCGGTTGAACGCTGTTCTGCAAATACGTTCGTCACTTGCCCCGCTCGCAACACCGTCTCTGCTTCTGTCCCTTCATACATGAAATTTCTAGAACTCTGATCGCATCTCATTGTTCAGGCGGCTTTGTTTGTTGATCCCTTCTTTTGAGATGAGAATCGAGCGTCGAGCCCATGTGTAAAGACAGGGGTCAGTTAGTAGAGCAACTGCAGTGGATTAATCTTCGTTGTCTCCGGTCGGTGACAGGACGAGCAGCGCAAAGGTTCGAATGGATCCTGCGCAAAACAAACAAAAAGAAGGAGGGGAGCAATGCAATACTCGTCTCGTCAGCACCCTTTCAATCACAGCGCAATATATATATATATATATATATATATATATATATATATATATATATATATATATATATATTTATATATATATATATATGTATGTATGTATATATATATATACATATATGTGTGTGTGTGTGTGTGTGTGTGTGTGATTATAAATTGCGTTATGTCTATTGAAACTTTCATTTGAAAAGATTTTCCGTTATTACTCAATTAATGTATCATTCGGCTTAAACAACGTAAACAGAATAAACAAGTGAAGAAAATAGAATTGCAACTGATAAGTATATATATATATAATCATTTATAAACCAATGTAAATCCACTGAGGAACGAAGGCCTTCCAAATCTTCTTCCACGATGACCTCGATTGCTCTGATCTTTGCCATCTCATCCCTCCATCTTTTGTACAGTCTTTTCCCACTGTGTTCACCAGCCCATCTCCATATTTGACACTTTGAATAATATCACTCAGTCTGGTCTGCTCATCATAAGAGGAGGGAGCAGCTCAATTGTAACAACTTTTGACTGGGTATTCTTTTAACACAATAATCGGCTGATAACATTTAACAATCGATATACATACTCCTCACAGTCGAATCGCAGCGTCTAATTTTAAAGACATATGAAAAAATTTAATCAAAGAATGAATATGGTCATCATTATTTATGACCTCCTTGGCATTTTCAATTGGAAAACATCTAAAATAGAGTTAAAAATACCCCAAACAATTAGAAATATCTACATTCTGGAGAATTTATATATTATTATGAAACCCGTCAAAACAAGGCCCTCAACGGTATATATTTTTAAGCAGAAACAAACTAAAAACAATTTTAGATAGGTACTAATGGAGTATGATGCCAATTACAAGTCTGTTGACAAAACAGTACGGCCAGGAGCACTGGAACATACAAACAAACACATAGATAAACAAACACACGCACATACATATAAAAAGGATACAGCCCTTTGTCATCTTTGATGGTTACAGTTGTCCAGTTGGAAGAATGAATATTCATTGCGATAAATTCATCGTAATGTTTTTATGATTCATTGTTATAAACAAATTTACAGTCTGAACAACACGATGTAATGTATTTATAAATTTACATATAATTTTTAATCCATTCAAATAACGTGTTTATAACTGATTTTATTAACAATAATAACTTGATAAAGTTATCCGCGTCTCTCTCCCTCTCTCTCTCTCTCTCTCTCTCTCTCTCTCTCTCTATATATATATATATATATATATATATACGTAGTTCAGTCAATAAGTCTAATGATGAAAAAAGCCATCCGATGAAAACTCTGCTGTTGTTTTCGCAACAGCGTATGTATTTAGTTACACGTGAGTAGACCAATAAATCAGTAGTTTAATGCTAAAGAATACGTGAATAAGGCTATACCACATAATTAATCAGGATACTGGCAAAAAACTATAATTATACACACTAAAATCAATAATTCCGTAGTTTGATTATCAAAAGCATTCATTTCACGCATCAAATATTCATTCTTCCACATGATCTCCGTCCTTGTCAATTCACTTGACCCAACGTTTCTCCATAGATTGCATAGACTTAATCTCAGTAAGTTGAAAAATCCCAGAATCTAGCAAATGACTGTGTCAGACTAAAGACTTATTGATCTACCATAAAGCCAGCTTATTGGCTGACTCAGTTGCGTATCTTTCACTGGAGCCGGTGGCGGTGCTTCAATCGTGGTCGGAAATCAGAATTTTCCAACATATAGTTGGCCCTTTCCACTATTTTGACGGACAACGTAACATTATTTATTTCTATCCCCACACGATCTTGTACTGTATCAAGTTAACATAAGTAACTAAGGGGGTGATCGTTATAGGAGAGTGGTTTGCCTGAATATTTCTCTGTCTATTCTCTTCTTCGTCAGTTATCGAAGCATGCGAGAGACCTTGCAATGGTACTGAGTACAGGGATGAGTGGATGCATGCTTTTTTGAAGGGATGAGCTGAAACATGAAACCCAAGAGAAGGATTGATCCTCAAACTGAGAACTGCACAATATGCACAGGAGAGTATCGTGCTTAAAATCACATGAAGAGATCTCAAGGCAGCACAGTATATAAGAGAAAAAACAGTGATCAGGAGTATGAAAGAACCCTGTAGAAAACTCAAGCGCAAATGGGCTCCATGATGCCCAAGATAGCGGGGTTCGGCGAATCCTGGGGAAAGTCTATGTTCAACGGACGCTACCTATCTACGGACGCTAAAAAGGCTACTGCTACTGATGAACAAAAGTGGCCTCAGTCGATATTCGAACTCGTTTCACCAATTCTGGCATCCCTCGGGCCACACGATGTTCCTACCCGAGTGAATGTATCTACAAGGTGATGCCAAAAAGTTCGGAAAACTCGAAGCACAAAAAAGATTTCTCGAAGGAATGAAAAGCTGACAGAAAATAAATTTATATTCGGGAGGTATTATTCCGATGGATGTTCTAAATGTTCGGCGAGATGCTGAAAAAGTTTGGTAACTGATGAAAAAATAGAGCGTTCCATCCAAATAGCCTGAACTTTGTGGTATTGCATATATCCACGCGATCTATTGTTGAATAGCTACTTTTAAAGCCTGCCAGTTTGTGCGGTTGTTTTTTGTTAATTGTTAGTAATTTTATTTGTTAGCATTTATGAGAATAGTTTGCAAATTCTAGGTAGCACACTAATAGTTAGTAAATTACTAAAGACATCTTTTTCTGTGCTAGGATCACTATTCCTAGATAGAAGTTTGGGACTCTTTCTTCTCCAAGCATTGCATGAATAGTTGCACTAGTTTACGAAAGATAAGTGATCTAAATAGAGAAAGACAAAATAGAGTTAAAAATGAAGAAAACGAAGACAAAAATAAAGTTCATGACAAATCCCGAAAGACAAAGGCCGCCAGAATAAATGATGAAGCCTACAAGAAGTTAGGAATACATTCATCAGGGTCAGGCTACAAACTTGAGAAATATCATACAAATAGAATTTCATTACGACTGGCTGGAAAGCATTTGATATAAATAGAGACATACCGAAAAGCAAATTGCCAATATGCTTAAAAGGTAAAGTGTATTATCAATGGGTGATACCAGCAATAGCATACTGGGGCAAAATCTGGAATCATTCAAGTACGAACTCAGAATGGCACAGCGATCAATGGAAAAAGCAATGTTAGGAGTAAGTCAGTGATAGAAAAAAGTCAGCATAAATCCGAGTAAGGCTCCTAAGGAAAGATATCATACAAGTAACTGAGCAAAATAATTTGAGATGGACTGGATACATAGCAAGATGGAAGAGGATCAGACAAAGCAAAAGGATATTGGTTGGTGTCAGTCATAGAAGGAAATGGGAAAGGCCTTTATCCAGCAGTGGACGTATAACAGCAGATTATATATATATATATATATATATATATATATATATATATATATATATATATGCACGCAAATACATATGTATGTATATATAGAGAGAAGGGGGTGCTTGCTTGGTAGATTCTAATTTTCCATCAACGCCACAGGTCGGTAGCAACAACGCTTCCGAAAGCCGGTTTTCAAGGCAGGTGACATTCCCTTAGGGATTCGAAAACAAAGTAGCAGTAGCAGTAGTTGCATTACTAGTAGTCTTAGTAGTAGCAAGCTGGACCGTAAGCGGGGGAGGTAGATGAGGATAGTTCACCCGGAGGTCTGAACTAATTTACGTATCAGTCCAACTTGATACGGCTGAGAAAATCAATATTCGACACATTAGGGACCGACAGACAGACGAGAAGATTGATAGACCGACAAACTGGCTGACTGGCTGACTGGCTGACTGAGTATCTTACTTCGATGCACGGACACATCTAAAAATCTCCATATTGTCGGCTAATATCTTTCTTCTATCAGACACCCAGCCATTATAAAAATGAATTCACAGCGTCGACGATTCTGTCCTTTTGCTTTCTGTTGGTGGTCAAAGGCAAAAGGGTTTATCAATGATCCCTTGCATCTCCTTCTGGGCAGGTAAGACTCCCCGACTTAAAAGATTAGCGTTGCACACTCTCCCCGCCTAAGCTTAGAAAATATCTGTTTGTCTATTTACGCAATCAGAAAGTAAGGAACGAAAAAGATTCTCTGTGAATATTCACGCAGTTATCAACAAAATAATCTCAATATGGTGGACCAATATTTTTCTTCTCTCAGACCCCTCAGCCATTTCAGAGATGAAGTCACAGCATCGAAGAAACTGTCCTTCTTTCGTTTACTGTTGGAGGTCGAAGGCAAAAGGGTTAATAAATGACCTATCGAATCCCCTTCCTGGACGACATCAGAATTTAATGACCAGGATAAAACGCCATGTACAGGCGTATAAGAGGACAACAGAAGAGGTTGGAACGGTCAATGGTCATTATGTTTCAGTCTTCCACTTTTCGTCACCTGTAAATTTTCTCTCTGCTCTTAGAACGTTTTCCTCCTCTCCCTTCTCAAAATTTCTTCTTACTTACTTCGTTTTATCTCCTACCCATCTAAACTCCCGCTTTCAGATATATACAATACTTCATTCCATTGGCTATCTCGTGTTTTAGAAGCACCTAAATATTTTCTTGCGACAATGAGTATACTAGATTCGACTGTTGACCACGATTGCACGCACACACATTTTGCAACCAGCGCAGAAACGAAATTATAGTATGCACCAAAAACTGAGTTTTTTTTTCATAGAAAATATATTGATTCCTTATATTGAATGCAAAAGAGTGCAGTTATTTTTGCAACAGAAAAAAAATGGTGGACATGAGATTTTTATCTACACTGACTATTAAAAATGTTCGCGAACATTGGATGGAATCATGTTTGAACGTTGGAATTGCTGTTAAGGCTGATTAAGCGCTGATAAGATAATCATGGTGAATGGTTTACTGGAATTCTCAGATACACATACTCTCTCTCTCTCTCTCTTTCCCGTCAACCATTGTAGCTTAGAGTATCGGGATATAGAATCTTGCATCATCTTCCATATTCACCTGACGTTTCTCTTACAGATTATAACCCTTTCAAACATTTTGGAATTTATATCCGTAATAAAAGATTCTATAATAAGGAAGCCATAGTTTGTGCTTTTACTGAATTTGTGACCAATAAACGTGAAGGATTTTATAGGGAAGGCTCATTATCATTAGTCGATCATTGGAAGAGAGTTATTACTTCAGGCGGGTCATATTTTGATTAGATATTTACCATTATTTTTTGTTGTTTATTTCATCCATCATCTTAATCTTCTCTAAAAGACAAAATTATATGAAAAAAACACACATTCCTTTCTTCATCGTTCGCTTTTCTTCATTCTTGCCTTCCAAATGATTTCCTTTCTTTATCTCTTTATACTATCGATGTATATATATATGATTCGCCCCTCTTCCATTTTCTTTCTTTTTTCGGCCTGGCGTCTTTTATGTCGTCTGCTTGCTCTCTTTCTTCCACTTCTTTACCAAACTGCCAAAATAGCCGATAAGTCTACGGATCTGCCGTATCTTTCCTCCCTACCTATCAATCAATCCCATCCTCTTCGTTCAATCTAGTGTCCAATGGACTGTTGACCAGCGTTGATTACGGACAAATGACCGGATGAATCCTGGAATCAATGGTCGACCATAGTGAACGCGCTGAAGCGCTCAGTTCAACGCACGGGAGATCAATGATTAGGAGATCTTTGGCCGCCATAAACGCCAGTCGCTATGGTGATGAAACTTTCGACAAAGAGATTGTAGTCATCTTTGGCCTTCCCTTTCTCTTGGTCTGTCTAATATGCTTTAACTTTCTCGTACATTTTTTTCTTTCTTTCTCTTCGTTGAAAGCGGGCAGAAAATTGCCGAGGTGACAGCTCAGTGTTACAGCGGGGGCAAAGCAATGATTAAATAAATAGCAGTGAATCGGTTAACCCAATATCCTGTCTTACAACCATTCTTCTTCTTATTCTTCGTTCATTATATGTTCACATCAGTTGCGTGATAGGTATCGCTTGTGATTGAGTGATTGCAAATCTCATGAAATCTCTAAATGGGGAAGTCGGTCTGAATCTGAAAGTCCCAGAGTATTTTTAGGATAGTCTTGCGATAATGCTTACACTGAACCCAAGTTGGTTGTAAAACTCAAAGTGTATCACAGATACTTCTCCTTCACGATTGTTTTTTTGTGTGACTACTTTTGAATCATTCCACTCATCTATGATATAGTTTGCAGTCTTTACTACTACTATCATCATTAGAAGTAGCATTTTGTACTAAGTGTATTCTCATTTTCAGTAGTAACTGGTGGCTCGTGTTTGTGATCAAGTGACAAAAAGCCTCCTGAATATTCTTCCTGTCTTCATATTATTACGGGGATCTACATTCTCAGCAGAAGCATATCATTTTCATTGTATGCGAATCTTTATACCAGAAATATCAGGTGTCCCTTCGTGGAAATCAAGTGACAACATGCCTTTCCATTGCTCAAGGACTAATAATTCTCATATACTCATTGGACTTTTGAATGCATTGCGCGTATGCAGGTCATCACATGTCAGAGATTTGTACTCCACTTACAGTCAGAAGCAACTCGAATGCTCCTACTTCGTTTACTACTCGAACAGAGGAGGACGCGACTTTTCCCCACCCTATTCACACAGCTTAGGGGGTACTCAATTAGTCAGTGAGTGTACAGGGGAATTTGTCCAAAGTGTTTTCCACCCTCGTCACCCATATCGGAAATCGAACCCAGATTCTTCCCCATGTGAGGCAGATGTGCTAATGATTACACCATACGTGCTAGACTAATTAGTGGGTTAATTCGTCCAATAAGATGAATATAAGACCCCAGAGATTGATCGATAGAATCGAATCAAGTGGAGGAAAAACCCCCTACTTTTTGCATCTATTCTCATTGATTTCACCAAAAACGACCCAAAAGATAATTATTGAGCCAAATCTGGTTCAGTGCCAAAAATCATAAACTGACAAATTTCCATTCATTACTCTTGCAATTACTTGCGGAACAAGTCGGAGTAGTTATTTTTTACCACTACTGTACAAGAGATCACCACAAATACCGTACAACTTATATATATATGTCGATGAAAATGACAATTAGAAGGTTAAGAGAAAAAGAAAAGCAGGTCTTACATTTGAAAAAATTCATCAACCTCAAATATGTACGCAACACACAACTTTCTCTACACTGCAGCAAGAATCTTTAAAAAAAAGATGATTGGAACCCGTCGAAATGCATTGGATTTTCGAGATGTATCACCCTCTTCAGCATCCAATTGTCGCTTTCATCTACATTCTGTTTGATAATATCACATCCGTAAAATAAAGATACATTTATATATATATTTATATATATTGGCAGTGTTGGCGGACATTTCCTGCCGGGTTCATGGCGAATGATCTGTTGTGATTACCATCTACTGGGGTCCATCATAACTGGCCATTTCGTCTATCTAATTCCGATCAATCACTTAACCAGCGCAAACCCTGTCACCGTTCGTTCTTCATCTATTCCTGGTTACTTGTTTTGTCCGAACCTGTCAGGATCTTTGCAAAGCAATTTTCATTTGGATGCATTTCAATTTCTTAATCTCAAGTCTTCTTTTGTACTTTCACTTTCACTTTTGAACTGAATATGATTTGCCTTCACCAAAGAATCTTATTAAAAATTGTGATTGTGAGTCAATATCATACCATAGTTTTTCGCTAACGTTCCGAAGACTGTAAAACACCCTTGAATATAAATCGGAAAATTATAACAATATCGTCAAAAGATTAGTTATCAGTGATTCAATTCCTCAAGATGTGGTCTACTTTCTTTTTAAAGAAGAAATACTTCTGTATTTGGAGGATCTGCCGTAGAGTGACAGTGAACAAGGTAGACTGAGACCAGCATATACATTGCCTTTTATCATGATTTGATCTTTAGTGGGCGCCAAACTATTTTGGATCTCTGCTTAGAGAAAGTTCAAATTATCAAGTATTTTGGCGCTAGTCACATTTTCAAGTTTATCAACAAGTTAATAACTAAGCTAGGCTTAGAAAACATCGAAGAGAGTTTTCCATAAAATTAAGCTTACCACCCTATTCTCGTAGACCAATCGGTTACATAGCGAGTTCAATAACTTTGGTGTCTGTCGTAGGACAAAGACTTTCAAACATGTTTCCCAGGACAGTCAAGAGAATTTAATTCACTAATGTTTTTCAGTTTGTCCATACAATATCTCTAAATCTTCCAAATAAATTTTGATAAAATTCTGTGTGGAATTTTACCATGGGCTAAAAACGAATCTTTTTCCGATTGAGATATATTTCGTTTTTCATTTTTTGCATACATTTTGTATTCGCTCATATTTGTTCATAGAATATCTCAAAGATTTCTCGATGGATTCCGATAACATTTTGTGGAATGGTGGTCAATGATTACACTTTTTCAGATGGATCCTGGTATTTATTTCCAGTTGAAAGATAAATTTCCTGTTCTAAGAAGAACACTACCCCAAAATTTGGAAAATCGAAACGTAGTTATCTCCATTCTTTCTTCGTGGCTATATACAAACTGATTTTCATTCATAATTTAGTTAGTGGAAGGCATTGGCAGATATATGTGCTCTCTTAGTGGTCTCCAATATCTCAAAATTTTTTTCATTTCTCACACTTATTTGAAGTTCTCGGGTGAAAGTATTTCCACTAACTGTTAGTAAAAATAACCTACCTAGGTTCTCTTTGGCGCTTCCAGACCAATGATGAATCATTTGGTAATTTTTATCTCTTTTCAAAGTGATTTCAGGCAAGTTGTAATCAGTTACATGGTACCAGTAGCAGGAGAGAATATAGACAGAATGAATATATCGTGGTGTCATGCTGAATATTTCAGGATACTGCGAGACTAAAAAGGTTTACTTGGCAGTGCACATATTCTCCCCAAGTTATAAAAGACCCTCGTAATGAGGGTTTTCCTGTTTTGAATTTCTTGGTAACTATATAAGCTAAGTCCTGAAAAGGAAACAGAGCGTCATTTTCCCCCAGAAACCAGGATAGTCTGGCAAAAAAAAAGAAGTCTTTCTCGGTATTGTATTACTTTCGACTATTTTCCACATCTATCAAGATTTAAAACAATAAGATGAAGGTAAAATGTAGTCAAAACTAATACAATACTAGTTTACAATACTTTATCTAATTGTAAAAATAATTGAAAAGTTGTCTATTTTACAATTTTACTGAAATCTCTCTCTCTCCCTCCCTCCCCCCTCTCTCTCTCTCTCTATATATATATATATATATATATTCACCTGTTAAAACATGTCTGTTATCTTAGAAACATTTTTTCATGCTGTCCACGAAGTTCAGAGTAAATAATATGTGTTATGAGGTGGTAAATTACTTTTCGACACACCAAGACCGATTCTAGTAATCTTGAACAAGCCAAATTGGAAAAAAAAACCCAAACAAACAAAACAAACAAATTGAATTACAGAAACGAACATCAATTTCAAAAGCAGTCAAGCGGAACATATCAATTTTCACTTGGGCCCAAGCATTGATTAATATCAGATTGAAGACATTTATGACCAAACTGTTCAAATTCAATTTAATTTGGGACATAATAAAAATCGATTCACTCTACATGTCTAGCTATCTTGATATCTGTCTATCGATCTCTATCTATCCACAAGTATATATATATATATATATATATATATATATATATATATATATATGCCAAGCGAATATTAAGATTTCGTACAACCGGCACACTGTTGTCTATAATTATATATATATATGTGCAATACATACATACATACATACATACATACATACATACATATATATATATATATATATATATATATATATATATATATATATATATATATATATATATGTATATATATATATATATATATATATATATATATGTATATATATGTATATATATATATATATATATATATATATATATATATATATATATATATATAAAATTCCCATGATTTATATATCAATAGTTCTACCTACGGTGTTTAATGTTGAACACTGAGATGAAACAATCTACAAAGGAATAAAATCGGTCTTTTTTCTGTTCGTATTTTTACAAATTGAGTTATGCACACACACACACACACACACACACACGTATATATATATATATATATATATATATATATATATATCAGTCGTTATTTATTTATCGATTGATCTATTTTGGTCTGTCCTCATTCGTCTCTCTGTCTCTGTCTCTTCCTCTCTTTCTCTATCTATCTCTATTCCTATCAAACACCCTTTCACTGCTATATACATATGTGTGTGTAAATTTGTGATTATATATTAAATCTATAAATATATCCATGAAAATTGATTTTTAGAAAAAATATTCTATCACGGGTAACATTAATTTCAAACGTGGCGAAATGAAATGACCTATTCAGATTAATTCCAGTACAAATAGATAAGTAAAGCTGTAGAATAGATATCTATCCATTGACCCGTCTCAGATCTATTCATGTCCAACATCTATCTATCTATCTATCTATCTATCTATCTATCTATCTATCTATCTATCTATCTATCTATCTATCTATCTATCTACCTCAATGTATTCATCTATCTCAGCTATTTCATGTACAAGATCTGTTTAGAAACTATCCAGACATTTTGAGTATCTCGAGAACCGGTTGTGCTGCTTTGGCGTAACTTGGCGAACACTCAAAGGAGAGCCTTATTGTGTGTGCATGAACTCAATTAATCAATTGGCAATGCTTTGCCATCAAGTGAGACCTTTTATTGTAAGACTGTCACATTCATAATGACTATGCATCATTCTCCACTTATCGTGAATGGCTTTTTTTTTTGCCAAACATCGCATTACACATGACAGGTCTTCCATCAGCCCTACGGTCACGATTTGACTCCTTACAACTTCTGGCTCCCCCCCCAAAGAGATTTCAGAACTTGGACCAGGTTAAAACAAACGCTACCGGGGTAATTGTTTTGAGAAGCGGAAGGGATGTTTGAATAGCTCTTTGGGATCCCAAGAAAGGGACTAAGGCACCATAGCCCTCCGTAGTTTTTTCTTTGTATTAATATTAAATGGCTAGATACTCTCCTGACCGACCACCTAAATGGGAGATTTTTCTTCTTCCGTTTTCGTCTTTCTCACCAATACTGTTCGCATCTATCTATCTATCTATCTATCTATCTATCAATCTATCTATCCATCCAATTTTAAACTGATTCTGGTTGGTTGGTTGACCGGCCAAGTATGTATGTATATGTCACGCGTACGGTCCACGCTAATGGATCTAAACAACTATTTACTCATTATTTTTTTTTTTAGTACAGGTTTCAATGTACTATGAAGCTAAAGTTCATGCTAACTTGGCCCGTTAGTTCGTGCCCCTAAGTGTTATACTGTCCCATGTACAGCATACTACTTTGTTTACAAAAATTCAGATTTTCTGGTGATCATCGCCCCAAGTCACTTACTCATTGATCACCCTTTTCGGACAATTTCTAACATTACCCCGATCATAACATACTGTCAAAGGTCATTGGTCACGTGACAGTCTCTATTGAGTGACTAACCAGAACTATTTACCTCTATCTCAACCTGTCCAAGTTAATCGTAGTGTAGATCTCATTTAGTCCATAGATGTTTCATACTCGCCTTTTTTGTGGCGCTCATTGTAATGCATCGGTCATTTGTAGAATATAATGCTAGTGTAGTGAGTTTTATCTTCACTATTATGGCCCTGTGCCAGACTAAATTAAGCTAACCACTCTTTAGATATATTGTGTTCTTATGTTTACATTGACTGGCTGTCTTTGAGGCTGATCGGTTGCTATGTGTCTTCAGCACTCGTGACTGTATCTTGAATTTATCTGCATACTGGAATATTAAAACTGAACATTACATTTGTGTACTAGTAAAATTGACATTGACTCTGGAACCACTCTATCTATGTATTTGTGCTTTTTTATGTGTGTGTGTGTGGGGGGGGCTTTTTGGTAGATAAGATATTTGCACCAACGTCAGTAATATATGTTGCAGTCCAATTTATAGACAATATTTCAAATGCAGATTTTCAAGGAAGGAAGGTAGATCATCTCTAAAAGGAAAACTAGTGTGACGCAATCTTTTTACCTCCATTTGGCTTTGTGCTTGGATAAGTTAAACACAATAAATATCTATTTATTTATTTATCTATCTATCTATCTATCGATCTATCTATCTATCTCAGTTTGTCAAAATTTCTACATCGTAGTCAGTTCATTTCTACTGCCCGCCAATATTCGTTTCTATTTTTCTCGCTCTTTTTGTATTTCGTTTTTCTATAAGTATTCATATCAATGTATAATGCTTATATATATATATATCTATATCTACATCTATATCTCTATATATATGGCTTATATATTTCCCTTCGTCCCTATCCGTCTCAATCACAAATAACCATTGCATTAATAACCTGGATTGAGAAATATTCAACCAGTGGGAGCCATCAAAAACTTAATGCCGCTGCTCAATCTCCCTCAACATCGTTCAACTTCCATGAGATCGATATTATAATTCATATTGACCCGGACAAACGAAGCCATCTTGTCACGCCTCTTGGAACTTTCCCCTTGTTTGGGCACCAAAATCCTTCTTAATATTGATAGATTTTTTTTTTTTTTTTAAATTTTTATTTCATTTCAAAGAATTATCCTCGTGGGTCCATTTTCTGATTTTCTCTATTTCGCGGTGTCACACTGGCTGCCATATAACAGCTTTTCGTCTCCCAGGCGAGCGCGATACGTTCCAGTCCAACAAAAAGAGAAAGTCAAAATCTACAATTGATGGATTGGTATTCCAGAGCATATGATCTGATAGCAATCACTCAGGCCGTAAAACACACATGCGTACACGAATCCCCTGATGCAGCCACGCATACAATGGTGGACATATGTATTTGTTACGTCCAATCGGTGAAATTGCCTGCTGGGAACGTTTTGCCCAAAATCATCATCATCATCATCATCATCAGTCCATTAGAGTAGGTTGTTGGACATAGGCCTCCCCCAAGATTCGCCCAAATCTCTCTATTATGGGCATCGTATAACCAGTACTTTCTGAATTCGTCTGGCTCGTTACGCTATCTTACTTTCCGTCGGCAACAGTTTTTGATTATCTATTAGAATCCACATTGTGAGTCGTGATATCAAGCTGTTGTCTGCCATTCTTGCAACATGTCCAGCCCATTGCCATTCTAGTTTTCTAACAGTTTCTATGATGTCTCAAACTCCAGTCTTTCTTTAATATACTGTGCCGTCTTATGATCTCTCCATTTGTGGCCAAGCATGATTCATTCACGTGCACTTTGTATGATTCTCAGTTTGAGGGTCAATCTTTTGGCTAGGTTCCATGTTTCAGTTCCGTATGTGATCATCGGTAGGATACATTGGTTGTATAGCCTTCTTTTTAAGACTAGTGGGATTTTCTTATTCTTGAAAGTTAAGCTTGCTCAACCGAAAGCTTGTCAGCCTAGTGTGATTCTTCGCTTGATTTCTCCTTCTTTCGAGGATTTTGTGGAAATTCGTTATCCTAGGTAGATGTAGTGATTAACTTTCTTCAACTGTGATCGTCGTCTCTTTGTCCTCAAAACGTGGTTTGCAATATTTCACCAAGTTCCACGTACGGATAGAACAGTCGAAGTTGATGGCAACCAGATCAAATCATTAGTTTTATCCAATTCAAACGTTGAAAACCAACTGCAATAGCTGGGTTATGTTAGTACCTTTAATGAGTAGCTTTCTTAAAAGTTAAATTACGTTTCTGGAAACAAATCATGACAGACGATTTTACATCCATGTTCAATAGATCGTAAGGCATATGATACGGACGACCAATGAACGTATCAAAGATCAGTCTTCATCCAAGATCGTGATGCTGTGTTAATAGAGAAGTAATATTCTATCAGGATTGCGCTACACCACTTGTTTGGTGATCAAGCAAGAATTGTTACAGGTTTTCACTCATCAGCCAGATGTTGTACTTTCGAATCGTCCTTTATCCCAATCTTTACAATATCATCGATATGAAAAGAAAATCAAATTTTAAGGAACACTGCAAAAAGCACCGACTGAAAGTCTTCACTTAAAGAGATAAAAATCTCCTGGGCGGATTAAGTGATGAAGTTGTCTGAAAGATGACAGAGGAAAGTATAACAAAGCTTTGGACGTGTCTGTCAGTAACGCTAATGCCGAAAATTTAAAACTGTCTTTTTTTTTCACTTGATAGACCGAATAGTTTTTCATGTTATCCAATGCACACACACACACACACACACACACACACACACACACATACATACATATATATATATATATATATATATATATATATATATATATATATTTATATATGAGGATAACCTGTCACATAGTTTTATGCAGAATTTTTATCTGAAATTTTCAGTATATAATGTTTGATTTATATGCTTGATATTGTCTATGGAACAAAGTGTGATGACAAGGAGGAAGCTTATGTCGTATTCTGGAGTGAAATAGATGTTTTTCATCATTAGGCAATAGATCTTTTGGTGTATGTGCGTATTGTATGTGCCTGTGTTGGTGTGTTTTGTGTTTATGTGTTTGTCCATTTGTGGGTTCATGCCTTCCTGTCCATACCATTTTGTCCATTAAACTTCTCCTAAAGATACTTTTTTGAAATTTTTATAAAAAAAATGTTTTCAACCCTCTCTAGGTCGTTTTTCTGACGGGTTCATCAATACCATCGAGGTTCACGGGATTAATGACCATATCTATTCTCCAATGGAATTTTCTTACATGTCTTGTAACGCTATGGTTTTTTCAATTATTGAATGTGATGATGGATATCTATTTACTTTTAAAGACATATTATAAAAAGCAACCTAAAGACTTTCTCTATTCAATTTTTTGTTTATTTTACTTGCTTGCAGACAAAGTTGCTCGATAACATTTATAATTTCCATCTTGTCATTAAACACCTTGTCCACAAACAATACAATAATGTAGGAACCTTTAATAACAAGTGCACACCCTTATAATGAATCTACGTACTATATATATCTATAGCCACACTGAAGAGTTGTAATACAACGAAACAGCTGTCTGTGAATGACACAATAATTAACACTCCCTTATTCAGGGTTGAGCACTCTCTAAGTAAGGTAACCCGTTCATTGTAAATCTATGTAATGCTCTTCCAACATGGAATGAAGCTCTCTGGTGGATGAGGAATATATACTATCAATAAATATATCGCTTAAATTCAACCTAACTGACCATCCAGTCTCGTGGAGTAGAGTGGAATACCAGCCTCCGGGTCTGAAGCTAAAGTTTCGATCCTTCCTCGTGGTACTGGATGGGATAATGGATAGTCTATAGCCACACTGAAGAGTTGTAATACAATGAAATAGCTGTCTGTGGATGACAGAACAATATATATATATATATATATATATATATATATATATATATATATATATATATATATAAAGCTTCACTACTTTGAGGTCTAATCATTAAAAAAACTTTTTCACACAATATATGTCATTTCAGCCTATTTTTCAGTATCTCTTAATGTGATTTCTGTGATTATATATATATATATATATATATATATATATATATATATATATATATATATATATGCATAAGTACATCAGACATATATACTTACCTATGTATGTACATACATACGCACCTCCATACGCGAATACACACATGCATATATACGCGTAGAAACGCACGAACTGAAAAAAGTGTTTTGTTTTGTTTTTTTGCACCAGCTTGAAAAAATTACACTAATTTAATTAGTTCGTCTCGAAGTAAATTTCTGATTAGGTATGAGAAATTTTACTTTGAGATTGACTAATAGATTTACGTGAGTCAATTTACAGACATTTCTGCGGAGCACTTTTTTTCAGTTTATTCACGTACAAACCTACGTGACTAACCACATACGAACGCACGTGCGTACATATATGCCTACGTATATATATATATATATATATATATATATATATATATATAGGTAAATACATACATACAAACTTACATGAATATATGTATGAACGGATATGTATGAATATAATAAGTTGATGTGAGAACTGTAAACGCTAGCACAATGCTACAGAAATCTTAGAATTGTTCGGAAATCAACTCAACTCTTTATTTCTTTTGCTTATACTTTTAGATTGCACAGAAGTTAATGGCGATTCTCCTCACCTTGTCACTCTTCAACTAACAATGAGGTGATATGTAGCGCATATGTTCATTCACAAGTTTTTACATTTTACTGTCGTCCTTTTGTCTACAGCCAATAGTTATCAGCCTCTAACAATGACAGGGACAAAACCAAATTAAAAAATTTGGTAGAAAGCACCTGAAACTGCATGAGGCATCAACAAGGCATTTGGTCAAAGACCGGGTACTGTTTGGGTGTTACAGTTCTGTTTCCAGAGTTTACGGTGGCGAGGCGAGAGGTTCAATGATCTCGCACGTGATCCTTTGATGCCGACATACTTATAGAAGCAGTAGAGTCGGACGCTCGATCATTGGTTCGTGAGAATAGTGGAAACGAGGGAAGCAAGAGTTCCAACCAATTTGTTTGCAATCTGAAAAAGATTAATAGATGGCTTCCACATGAACTGACGGAAGACCAGACAAATCAGTGTTACGAGATCTGTTAAAAAAGTGACATTTGCGAAATTAAATGATTAGGGAAACGAAGTTTTGCCTCATCCATCTTATTTTCATGGCCATTCTCCAACAGACTTTCATTTTGTAAATATCTTGACAAGTCTATATAGAATAAACTGCTCCAAAACAAAGCGGCTGCTGAAAAAGTTTATGGAGTCCATGGATATTGATTTTTATTGTAAAGACATAAACAAATTTGTTAAACGTTAGCAAAAGTGTATTCAATCACTTGTAAGCTACTTTGATTAAACCTGTTATCTATCATCTATTTTTTTTTTCATTTTATTTATCTACGAAAAACACCATTATTTTCAGGATAATCTTGCAATAGAGAATTGTTCGTGGAAAAGCAATAATTTTATTTCATTTTGAGGAAAACCATGACGAATATAAAAAAAAGATATTTGATGCTGTTCATCATCCATACTTTATCTCGAGGAAAGTGCAATAGAAATCGAGCGATGGATTGCCAAGGCTTCTGGTAATGATTTAGTAGTAATAATATAGTTAGTAATAATATGTTAGAAATGATTTGCAAAGTTAAAAAAAGATTTTAAAAAAAGACAGTACACACTCGAAGAAGACCTCGGGGGGTGAAAACTACAGAAGTGTTGAGACTTTCAATCAAAAGAAGACGCGGTCCGAACAACACGTGAATTAACAGATGAAAAAAAGAAGATAATAAGCCAACACGTTTGTTACGACAAAATAGAAAAGGAAAGATTATTTCCAAGGCAAAGAAGTCGGTCGATAGTTTTACTACTCCTTTCATCACATTGCAGATTCTGGGATGGAAAGTTCTTTTACATGCAGCGTATTCACAAGTCTTATCTCTTTCAGACTAGACCTTGTTCCACTCTATGGAACAAACCCTGTCCAGTCAGTTGTTCCAAGATTCTCGAGATATCGAGAATTTCCTGAAGGGATTCATTGAATCAAAAACTAGAATCATTCTTTCACGATCGATTACACAATTTAGCCGAAAAGCGTAAGGCCATAGAACGTCGGGGAAATTACTCCGTTGACTGAATAATTATGCATTGAATGTATATGAATAAAAAGTGTCCAGATGAAAAATGCTTGGAGCATTTGGATCAACCTTATAGATGGACACAACAATCTCAGCCACTACGGCAGGCAATTGTTAAACTATTCATTACGACAGGAACAAGTTGCCACGTTCTAAACGCAGTCTTAACAGCTGAACAGGTTGCTTTCTCTGTAAACAATGGACCCTTCCACTCGAAGTTATGAGCAGAGAAGCATGGGAATAAAGCAGAAAAAAGTCATTCGTAACTTGAATTGTAAAGGTCCATTATGTGACAGAGAAATTTCCGTAATTCGCAGTTGAGTCATGGAACTGCAATGACTGAAATTTCAGCCATTTGCACTCGACGGGTTAATGTGCTATTTTTTTTTTCATTACTTGTTTTTTTATCGAGCTCTTTTTCATCAAATGATACATCGAAATCGAACCGTCGAATTCCAGTGCTTGTGAGAACTTATTGTGGCCAATGTTACTTTTCGGAAGATCATACAAGATATATTATGCACTTTGGAGAGAATCCAATTATAGTAAGTGTAGATAAGTTACGAGCGATGAGGTAGGGTAAGTTGGCAGGGAGCTGAGGAAGAGGTGGGGCTGAGCCAAGCCCGGATGATCGAAGTCCGCTGTCACTAGCACTGATATGGGAATGGATAATCTGAATTAGGAGCAATGGTCTTTCTATTCTTGTAGTGCTTATCACAAGCGAAGTAAAACAAACGATTGCGGAAGAGACGAGCTGATATCGTATAAGAGGGAAAACCGGACCAGAGCGATAGTGTTAGAGACTGCCAACCAAAACTGTCACCAAAATATTCAGTATAGGTTTCTCCAGTTCTTGAGCTGATCTGGCTGGATGGATATGTATTACGCGTACAGTCTGCATCAATGGAGCAAGAGGGCTGAGAATTTCAATATTTACTTCTTGTCATGTCTCGAAGAAAACGTGTTTGTTTTGTTCTTCGAAAATCTCCCCACTAATTTTTTTTAGAGGCTCAGTTTGCAATGTAAGTTTACGCTAAATCGATCCCTTAGTTTACGTTCGGTAGCATTGGCGGTTGTTCTTTGAGAATTCGGACATTCTCTATTGATGACAGTCCAACTAAAGGCGGGAGGAGTAACTTATCCATCGATTGCCCCCTTTTTCGGTATTTTTTATTGATCACCCCCAACACAGCATGCTGCAGGAAGACACTGGTCACCTGACGGTTTCCATTGAGTGACTAACCAGACATGTCTTTCTTTTTATTCTTTTATCCCCAGTTTTGGTTGGATAAGAGCCGTCATCGTAAATAAGGCCGTGGGCTCTGATAGGAGAGAAACTAGTAGACGTTTGTTTACACAGGACTTTAGGCTCTTTCGTTCGATTTTTGCGTATTTCTCTTTGTCCTGATTAGCTTGTAAATTCGATGTTTGGTACCTTGGAATGTACATTTTTTTTTTGTTTCTTCTTTTCTATTCCTTGACGGCGCAAAGATGAGAGATCACATTGTCGGCAAAGTAATCTCGTTTTTGTCAGACAAATAATTTTTTTTGCTCGAAAAGAAATGGTAAGTATGGTTGTTAAAGTTAAAGCGAGAGAGAAAGAGAAAAAAAATTGGAGAGGAAGAAAAAGAACGCTTCCTCGAATTTTTTTTGTTCGTTTTTTTCTTTCGTCTTCTTGTTAAGATGATCAATTTCGTATCGATCTCTTTTTATAATGAACAGTGTGACTTTTTTTCTACTTGCTTCTCTGTCTGAAACAATGGGACGCTTCTATTCAAAGGTAACAATTTTGTTGATGAAAATATCCCACCATTTGAAATAATGGATAATTCCAGTCACTTTGCAATAAAACAACGGATGAAATTGATAAGCCGTTGAGATTTATTTTACACTATCAACAGCTTTGAAGTTGTGAACTACCAAGTCTCGAAGTAAGTTAGAGAATGTGAACAAATCGTTGAAAACTCCATAGAAATACTGGTAGATTGCTTTACAAAATGCATTACAACCTCCCTCTATCTGTCTGTCTGTCTCTCTCTCTATATATATCAGTTTATTTTTCTCCTTGAAATTCATATGTATCTATGAATTTTTCGCAGATAATAGTTACTTATTGAACCATAATCAGTCATTATTGTACTACCTCAATGAGAACACAACAATCACTAAAATCTTTATCATTAACTTTACATGTCCGAGGGGAGGCATACGTAGGGAAGTTACCTTTCCCTTTGGTATTCCGTTCTTCAAATCTAGGTTGGTGTCATGATCTTGGAGATGGACAAGTGCCAAGCCACACTTGTTCTTAATGATATCTATAGAACAAAGGGATTTATTCGACGCTGCTATACAATACGGGATAGGTGCTACTTGCTCAAATAGAACTAGTACCAGAAAAGGATCGCAGACTTAACCTTAATCTTCTCCGTCGATCTCTGTGGCATGTCAGTGACGAGATCTTTGTCAAGAGATTTGGCCATAAGAGCGAGCGCCAAAAGAAGTGGATTTTTCCAATTGCAAAATGAAGCAAGCAATTTCTTTCATCAGGCACATATTTTCATATCAGATTTCGCTTTAACTCACCAGTATAGTGATGTAGTCATATGGTCATTTCATGAAGAAAATAGTGCACTCTTCTAGGATATTGTTCTTTTTTCGAAGACAACACCTGGTGAGGCGATTCGAGAAAGCTGGAAAGATGCAAAACAGGTCTGGTTAGTCATTTAATAGAAACTGTCACATTACCAAGTCTTTTGCCACCTGCAGGTATTGAGGTGATCAATAAAAACGCTGGAAAAGTGGTAACCAATGGATAAGTTACTTCTCTCGGCTTTTATTTAACGAAGATCACTAGCGTAGTCCGAATTTTCAAAAAAGCATGCAACGAGATACAAAGTAAGGGATTAATTTAACATAAACTTACATGGCAAATTGACCCCCAGCACACATTAAAAACCTATTTAGGGAGTAGGAAATTTAAAAACAACAAAAAAAATTAGACATAATAATAAGAAAATGTCTAAGTTTTTAGCCCTCTAGCTCCATTGGTGTGACCCGTACGCTTAATGCGTTCATAGTCAGTCAGCTAGCCAGACTAACTTTGAAAACTGAACGTTGACCTTAGCTTGACGATTTCTAAAGGAATAGGAAAGTGAAGTACTATTATTCAACATCGAGGCTGAGTGTCAGCTTACGTTTCTAAGACTTCCTCGAAATATCTAGAGAGCCTTGGATTAAAAGGAGTGGACCAACTTGAAATTTCCTGATGGATGACTTCTGACTCTGTTAATCAGGATTTTATCTGGCATGATGTTAAGCACAATCCCGTGAAGCTTTCATGACCAAACTAATTTGTGCATTTTGTTCTCTTTTTATCAGTTTTAAAAAGATAAACTCTTCGAATAGAAACAGTATATGAGCATTTCCAGCGACATAAAACCCACACACATAACTTACTATCAGATAACTTAAAAAAGGGTAAGCTTGCATTAATAATAGGTGGAGTCAACGTGGCGATCGTGAGAGTTTATCTCTGGTACGAATTTTAACTTGGTATAAAAGCAATAAGAGCTCACTGTAGAATATCTACTGTGTTTAGTGAAGATGATCTTTACAACCATACTGTTCAAAGGTGGTTCAGCTGACTTTTCATTGGAAAAAAAAGTCACACAAATATGCAACTCTTAAAGGACCAACCATAAATATCGACAATGACGAAATGAGGAGTTGTGTTGAATCTTATCCACTTCAAACGCGTCAGTTTCAAGCATTAGGACTGAATGCAAGCAACGTTACTATGTGTTTGCATCTGGACTATATCAGGGAAAAGATAGACGTCAAAAATATGCGTGTCTTTTGTTAGATGCTGATAAAACAAACATGGAGAACAACATTAGGTTTTGGGTTGCTTTATAGTGGTCAACAAAATTGAACACAACTTTTTTCAGATCAATTTTCAGATTTCAAATTTCGAGCCCTTTTCACTTTAACACATCTCATACTTTGCTACGGAAACGTTCTCTTTTCAGTTCTCTTGTATTTGAGCCAATATTGGCGAAGGTAAAGTGAGATTTGTATCAGTCAGAACTTTTCAATGCAGAAAATCAAAATTACACGGTGTAAGATAAATGAAGAAAATTCTATACAGAATAACAAGTTCAAAATATTAAGTTTCGAATCCCCCATGATACTATATAGATGTTATTTGCTAAAATATAACTTGAATCACATCAAAGAACTAGACTTGATACAAGAAAATGCATAACGATATTGGAATCGGTATCACAAACTACATAGTACGCTACAAAACGAGCCTGGTAAAACCTGTTGTTGTTTACCAGTGTAATATTCGAAAAATATAAATTTAGCACGATGCTTTTGCAGCCATTAAATGAGCTGACGTTGTTACTGAATATACCACATCTCATCATTATCAGCCACTCAGCGTCCGTTGTTGGACATAGAACTTCCCAAGGATTCCCCAGACCACTCTATTGTAAGCATTTTAGAGTCAGTATTTCTAAATTTATATAGTTCGTCACATGATCTCATATTTTGTCGATACCGATTTCCTATGCGATCGCTGGGGATTCATATTGTGAGTTGTTATATCCAATGACCGTCTGCCCGTCTTTCAATATTGCTACTTGAGTTTTCTAATGGATTCTTTAATAGCTCAGACTCCAGCTTTTTTCTTTAATATATACTGTGCTATCTCGTGATCTCTCTTTTTGAGGTTGAGCACAATATTCTCTTGCGCACGTTGTATGGTTCTCAGTTTTTGGCTCAGTCTTTTGGTTAGGTTCCATGTTTCAACTCCATAGGAGACTATTAGGAGGATGCATTGGTTGTATATCCTTCTCTCTCAGGCAGTTTCCGCTATCTCCACTATCAAAATTTAAGTCATATGGGAAGAAGTAACTCCAGATACACTTACACACGCAAAAAACGAAAAAACAAAAAATAAAAAAAAATAAAAAAAACAAACAAAAAACAACAAAACATCACTCCCAGAAAAATAAAACCAACCAAAAACCAAAACAAAATAAAACAAGCTATGGGCCGAAAGAATCAAACTGTTCAGATAATTTTGCGTCACCGTGTATTAGGAGTAGTGGAGGTGCTGTCCTTGACGATGGAGTTGAAAGCAATTATTACGTTGCCGAAGAAGTTAATAATGGAAAATCATAATCATCTATGATGAGAACGTGACTGTGTTGTTAATTACGACCCACTTGATTTAAATGCTAATTAGCAAAGCCCCTACCGCGATTGAAAATTAAAGTTAAATTTAGAATTCTTTCGAATTTTCAGGCTTCTGACTGTATTTTGATTAATGATTCAATGCGTTTCGCTCAGATATCGCCAGTGGAACTCTTTAAGATCGAGGAAGTAGAAATAGCTGCCGAAAGGAGACATCAATTACGACAATCCTGATTTGTGAGCCGAATCCTTTCGTAGTTTTTAAAGTTATCCAGATTTGATTGTAAAAATCGTCTTCTTTTAGATTATTAATTATGGAAGCACCTCGACAATCTTTATTTTCAAGGATAAAATACCCATATTGGTTGTTTGAACGAATGATATTCAAACTGCTACTGTGATGTCACCTTCTGCCACTTCTGTTCGGCTGAGGGCGAAGGTATACGAATCGTTGGCAGTTTAGAGATCCATAGTTGACAGGAGTTACGGTTCAAGTAACCAGAAGTTGTTTGTTAACACTGAATACAAATATGTTCACGAGAAACCAGAGGTATTTAGTCCACGCTGAGAACAATTAATTTCAACCTTCCCCAAGTATATAATAAGTTCACCCTTACTTCTATCCGACTGAAAATCTTTATAGTAACTTTTATATTGTATATATAACAAACAGAATACAAAAACAATTTTTTTAAAGATATAAATGATTTGTCAGTTTGGCTTAGTCGGTAAGAAAGTCGCCTACCGATCACTTATCCGTGATTTCAGATCATAGCGAGGAAAGGTCTATTTCATTTATTCTTCTAAAAGATGATTACTGCAATTCTAAACCTGAATCGTTATTGTTACGGAGGGGAAAAACTCAACTCCAGCCTTCGACTTGAAGTGAAGTGCGGCAACAATTGGTGATTAAAAGAGAGAAAGGTCACGTATGTAATCATCTAGCGTTATTGAGCTGGTTTTTCATGTCTCACTTCATTGTATTCGATTCTGTCTTCTGTATCAGATAATAGATTTCTTTGTCCTTCTTATCTGCCAAAATGTCTTTTGAAAGTGAAAGTGAAAGTAATATCCGCAATTTATTTGCTTCATTACGAACCATCAACCAAAATTGTCACCAAAAATGTCAACATTTTTTTCCAGTTTTCAAGTGGGTCTCTCTATATATCAATCTATCACATGTACGAGCCGAAAAACTGAACATATCATTTATTAAAAAGTGCTTTCCAGTGTAAGCGTATACTAAAATGATTCTTCATTCTTTGTCCGGTTCAAACTTTTTAGCTATTTATCAGAAAAAAAGCAAGAGAATTAATTGATTAATTGATTAATTGATCACCCCTTTTCCCTAATTTTTAATTGATCACCCCACAACAGAGCATGCTTGTGAAAGACGTTGGTTATGTGAGTGACTAACCAGACCTGTATATACGACAGCCTATTCTACCAGAGTGCATTGACGACTAGCAGTCCATTTCTTCCAGATTTCCAATACTTTTCTGAAGCAAAATCATTAGCGATGTATTCACATTTCAAATATAATGAATGAGAGAGGAAACAAAGGAGTTGAATACTGTAATGTGAAAACAAAAGTAAGTTCGATAGAGAACAGCGAAAGAAACACACACAATATGTATAAATATATATATATATATGTAAAGAAATGGATATACATGTTCCAACAAAATGATTATAAATTACGTTATATTATATTGAAACTTTTATTTGAAATGATCTCCCGTCATTACATGGTTGATGTATCAACTTACTCAGACAACGTAAATAAGCTAATCTATTGAAGAAAATGAGTTTGCTGCAGGAATCGAACGTGCGACCGATGGGTTAGCCGTTTCAATGAAGCGTCGAATACATCTATTTCTCAATACATAATACTTGCGTTGAAAGAAACGAATAGACCGAGGATAAACAAGATGAGAATTTGGAATGAAAACAGTTATCTGTACCTGTGCATTATCGGCTGCTGTTTAGCTCATCGGTGAGAGCAACGCTACGTTTGATTCCTCCAACAGACCGATTTTCTTTAAATGTTTATTCTATTTATATTGTCTTGGCAAAGTGATGCATAAAAGTTTCTATACGACATCACGCAATTTATAATTCACACACACACACACACACACACACGCGCGCATATAAATAAATAATTATGAATAAATAAATAGAAGTGGCTTTATATCATTGATATATTATTATATTATGTTATACTGCTAGTCTGATTTGTACCACACACACACACACACGCACACACACACACACACATACACACACACACACATATATATATATATATATTGGTTGATTACCAAATTCATTATATCCACTCTACAAGAGAGTAACCTTTTAGACAATCCAGATGTTTTCAAACAATTTATCATGTAGTGGCCGTAAATTCAGGTCTACAGCCGAAGCACATTACCTGGTTATTAGATTAGCTCCTTCTTCAATTAATACGATGGATAATCAGTGGGAAAAAAGGTTTTAATAGCATTTTTTACACTGATTTCAATCATGGACTATTCCCAAAATATATCATATTTTAGGAAAAACCAACTTAATTGTGCAAAAGTACCTTATTTTGACAAAAAAAAATGATATTGTCAATATTTTGTGCTCCCATTTTTTCGGGTAATGTTGCTCCAATCCTTTTAGACATCGACTCATACAAGGAATGTACGTACTAAGGTGTCATTGTATTTTCCTAGAGAGCGAATCGCTGGTTTTAAAATGTCTCTCGATATCTTTTTTTTATTTCTTCAATTCTTCAACTGGAGCATTATCTTGAGTCCCCCCCCCCACCAAAAAAAATTATTAAATGTAAATCGGAAGAATTTACTGGGCAGCTTAAAATGCGGATTCGCTCGTTGGAAAACAAGTTTCAAACGAAATTTGCAACATGGAAGGGGCATTATCTTACCGAAATATCTGATTTCTTGAGTTCTGTAGCGAGTGTTCGAACTGCAACAGTTTACTCTCTAAAGCCTTCAAGTAAGTCATTGAATAAATCCGACCTTCATTGATATGTAAGTCACTCTTGCTTTCCGGTGATATGCAACTCTATACTATAATTGACAGAAGAAATTTCACTGTGAATTTTAATACAAAAGTTAGAAAATTTTTCGGATTAATTCCTCCAAATATCGTGGTCTCCACCGCTGGGGGCAGAGTGGATATAGCATTCATCGTTAAGAATTACTTTTCTCCAATCCTTTATAGTCCATAACTTGTACTTCTTAAAACATTCTAGTGTAGCTGGTAACATGTTTTTTTAGGAGAGGTTTCATAACCTTACGAGCACTTCTCGGTCCAACTTCTTTTAGCCTCCGTCCAATGTTTGTATGTTCCATTTCAATTGCAAACTGGACTGAGAGGTGTCTTTGTGGCTTTTGTAAACATCTGGTAGGTTTCGGTCTTGTTTGGGAGTGGTTAAGTGTGGACGCCCAGTGTGCCTTTTAGGAATGAATGTTGCTTCATCCTTTATTCTTTTCTGTATTTTTGAGACAAAAGATTGATCGATCTTCATTTGTGCTGCTATTTTATGCTGACTCATTCCCGAGGATCCTAAGTTTGAGAGCATCTCCTTTTCGATGGCGGTTCAGCACTTTGCACAAAAGTGCCGGTCCATATTTACTACGGGAGATTTCATATATGTCATCAGATAAAAGCTACAACTTATAATGCATCTTAGAATAACCGGACAAGGCAAAAAATCGTCCTTTGACCAAAGAAAAAACATGATAAATCGAATACTTCGAAAATATAATACATTTTTGAAATAGTCCATGATTGAAATCAGTATAATGCATGTTACTAAAACACTTTTTTCTCTACTAATCATGTAAGTTATTAAATGAAAAAAGGCTTTAATTTGACGACTAGATACTCTGCCTAGTTTGTCGTACTGAATTTATGATCATTATTTAATAGATTGTTTAAATTGGGAAGAAACTATAATGTTCAATTGGATTCATGTATGTAAAAATTTAAAATTATTGGACAAGGACAAAGGTTATTGAAGATTTTATAAACTTTTGTTAAAGAATATTCGACTTTTTTAGGGGGGCTGTTTTTGTGGTTTTTTAATGGTCAGTTATTGTGTGTGTATATGGTTATGTTTGGGTGAGGGGATTACCAAGGTATTCAACCTGCTTCAAATTGGTCAAGATCAAGTCTATTGATCAATATTCTACATTATTTCTGCATTAATTTGGATAAGAAGTGTCTGTTCATTCTAAGATTAATGTCGATTCTAAGCACTTTCTAATCACGGTTGATCAATTGAGCGTTTCAGTTTGTTAACAATTTTGAAATACTCATCGTTTGCCACTCACGCGTTGTGGTAACGTAAAACATGTGCCAGTAAACGTGATAGGGAAACACCAAACACAGTATGGAAGGATGAAATTGGAAAGTTCGCCAGTAAGACATGGTAGAGGTTAGCGCAACCGCGGTAGATACGGAAGGTGATGGGAAAGATCATGATGGCCGATGATTAATTTCCCCTTGTTATATTGTAATATATTGAATTTATTGAAAATAATTTTAAGAAAATCATCAAAACTAAAGATACACAAATGTTTCAAACCCCTTTGCGACTTTTGTCCCCTCCGTAGACCCCCTTATATATATATATATATATATATATATATATATATATATATATATATATATATATATATATATATATGTATGTGTGTGTGTGTTGGAGGGCTGAATACTTAGCAAGAGGGGGTGACAACGGAGGCTATCTGATTGGTGCCCATAGAACAGTAAACGCAGCAGTAAAAATCCAGACTCAAGATGGAGGTATAAGAAAGAGGGGTTTACTGGTAAAACATCACAGCTGTCAACACAATTGCAGTTGTCATGGGAGAAAATTGGGAGAAGACATTTTCAAGCAAGATGATAGGTTAATTAAGTCCCCTTGTTCATGTATGTTCTCCATTCGTTGGAAACATTATAAAGACCATTGAAACTGAAAAGATACCAATCTTTTAAATCCCTTCATAACTTTTTCTTTCGCCACCCTGTATACACACACATACCCCCCACACACATATATATAGAGAGAGGCAAATGAAAATCATAGGCAGGCCTCATGGTGGATCCCTTCATTTATTGCATTTGATGAAAATATGGAATTAAAATAAAACAAAAAAATGGTGGAGACAAATATCATTTGGAAAACGTGATTCGAAATTTAAAATCAAATCCAACAACATAATTTGCAATCAGAAAATCATTTCAAACAAAAGCACACAAGGGAAAACAGAAACGAAAAGAAAGAAAGAAAGAAACAATCGCAATAGTAATTACGAATATCTGTTGGAAATAAACTGAGAATCGAAATTACAGTACCGTGCTTTTTTGCTGAATACATTTTACAGGAATCATGACCAACAAAATCTCCACAAATAGAGAACTACCATTGAAAATTATTTTACCTCAGGAATACATCACATGTGATTTTTCTTCATGAATGCATTTAAATATCGAGGAAAAGGATTGTCAATGGTCAGGAATTGTAGCAAACTTTACTGACAGGATACAATTATTATATAAATAATTTACCGAAGAAAAAAAAACCCTCTAATTTCACATCGAAATTACGCTTTTCAGCAAGATTACATTTCGAGTTCTTGATAATACGCTTATTACGATGAAACGACCAACCGGCGCCATGTTGAAAAATTACCCAAAATGGCGGACTATTTTTCCAAGTCACCTTCCATTCCAAAGAGACTCAAAATTCCTGATGGGAAAATTATGAGAAAGAAACGAGAACGGAAATGAGAAAAGCACAAAAAAAAACAAAAAAAACAAAAAGAATTTTCAGGAAAAATTCAAACTTAATTCAAAGAAGGAATAAAAAAAATGAAATTAGAGAAACTAAAACAAAAAAAAAATGACAATTTTTTTTCCTTGAAATAAAATTGTGTAGAAAGAAAGGAAGAAAAGGAAAAACTCACTCGCCAACAAGAAGAAATGTATTCAAAATAAATAAATAGAGAGAAAACCTGTAGCGAATTTCTATAGACAAGACTAAAATTTGAACAAAAGCAATCGCTGCAGGTTATATTGTGATATTGGTTGAACACAGAAGCATGTGGGTTGGAAAAATTGAGCGTACTGTAATACCCCTCCTCCGTTTAGTACTTATTCTCCCAAGCGCTCTATTAGAAGCAGTCAACCATAACTGTCGATCAAAACTATCAACATACATTTCTTCAGTTGGAGTAGGTCTGGTTGGCTGACTATCTATCTATGTATCACGCACACAGACGGTGACTACGAAACTAGTCCCCCAAAAATTATTTTAAAAAAATTCTCTTCATTATGTCTGTGCTGCTTTTTGACCAACCTATTGTTTTTTTAGTGTGGGGTTGAAATTTGCATGGTAAATTTGTGCTAAATATATTCTTCAATATGTGTCCTGTAGCATTCGCACTTATTCTTTCGAAAATTCGGACAATATTTTTTCATTTATAACTGACAAACAAAAGGCGAGAGAAGTAACCTAATCACTGATCGCTCCTATTTCCAATTCTTGATAGCCCACCCCCAACACGGTATGCTGCCAAGAGACTTTGGTCACGTGACAGTTTCTGCTGAGTGACTTATTTCAATATTTTTTTCATAAAAAATTTAGATATATGAAACTATATTAAATTTTCAATATACATCATCATCATCATCATCATCATCATCATCATCATCATCATCATCATCATCATCATCATCATCAGCCTTTTAACGTCTGTCGTTGGACACAGGATTTGCCACACTTCTCTTCCTCGCGTGTCGCAGAGCCATTACTTTTTGTATTCGTTCAGCTCGTCTCCCCATCGAATACTCTGCCGGTCTCGGTTGCGCATGTAATCTCGGGGGATCCATGTCGTGAGTCGTCCATGGGTTGTCTGCCATTCTTGCAACATGGTCAGCCCATTGCCATTTGAGTTTTTCAATAGATTCTATGATGTCCCTGACTCCTGCCTTCTCCTGGATGTATTTTGCTGTCTTGTGGTCTCTCCATGTGATGTCGAGCATAATTCTTTCATTTGCACGTTGCATGGTTCTAAATTTGCAGGTCAGTCTATTGGTTAGGTTCCATGTTCCAGCTCTATAAGTGACTATTGGGAGGATGCATTGGTTCTATACCCTTCTTTTGAGGATTGATGGCATCTTCTTGTTTTTGGTTGAGCTTACTCTGCCAAAGGTTTGCCATCCTAGGACGGAATGATAAAAGGCAGCTCCATCGATAATCTACGAAATAACTGAATACTTTATGTTCCATTGGTATTTGAATGAACTCATACTCATACACAATATCTATCATGTAACGCTGTATATCGACACAAGCCCAGAAAGTAGCTGCCTGATTATATAAACTGCACCAAGAGATTCTATCTTTTTGAGGCTCAACAATGACATCATTATATATTAAAATGATTGCTGGCTCAATCCCTATTCGTGAAAAGAGATATAGCAAATAATCATGCTACAAAGACCAGCGTTCGGTATAGTGAGTCGAATCTTCGAGAAGAAGAAAATTCCATTAGTTTCAGAAAAAAATAAGATCTACAACCAATACATCCCTGATGATCAACTATGGAACTGAAACATGGAACCTAACCAAGAGACAGACCCTCAAACTGAGAACCATGCAACGTGCACAAGACAGAATCACGCTCATGGAGAAATCACGGAACAATACAGTATATCATGGAAAAAAACCAACAACAGGGTCTTGAAATATCATAGAATCCATCCGGAAACTCAAATGGCAATGGGCTGGTGGGTCATGTTGCAAGAATGGCAGACAACCAATGGACAAAGCGACTCACAGCGTGGATCCCGAAGGATGACATGCAAAACTGTGACTGGTAGAATACAAGATGGCGTGACAAATAGACGAGTTCAGAATGTGTAGGCTCTGCAACGAATCCTGGAGAAGGTCCATGTTCAACGATGGACACAGAAAAAATTTCTGCTGCTGCTGCTGCTGGTCTTGTATAGGGCTGTTCAATTTAACATTGCATTTTGAAGAACCTATCTTGAGCGCTGATTAAGGTTTTACTGTATTGACCAGTAGTTTCCATTTTTTTCCGAATCACGGCTCCCTTAGGGTATAGTAATTTTCCACGGCCCTCAAGTCAGAAAATACTGAACGATTCAATCAACGTTCATGTGCCTCCAACCCTGGTTTGTATTAAATCATCCCTTTCACCATGCTTCTGGGTGTTTAGTATTAAAAACATCCATTTTTTCAAGAACAAGGATTACAACTTTTAAAAATTACACAATTTAAATGAATTTTATAATTTTTGATATCAACTCGCGAATATTATCATATTTTTCTAATATTCCACGGCGGCCTTGATAGCTAATGCGGCGCCCTGGAGCGTAGCGGCAAACAATTCGGGAATAACTGGTATAGATGATTAGTGGACCTGCCCTTCGACTGAGATGGTTACATTGATGACAATAGAACAAAATCGTGATTTAGAATGCTGATTATTCAAGGTGGGCAGACCGTCCCCAGTTATTTACCTGAGGTAAACAAGAATTTTGAATAATGTTTATCGAAGCAGGAAGGCTCTAACGACTTTTTGACGGATGCAGTTTTCCGAGACGTCATAGAAACTGTTAGAAAACTAGAATGGCAATGGGCTGGACTTGTTGCAAGAATGGCAGACAACTGCTTGATATCACGACTCACAATGTGGATTCTAATAGATAATCAAGAACTGTGGCCGACCGAAAGTAAGATAGCATAACGAGCCAGACGAATTCAGAAAGTACTGGTTACACGATGCCCATAATAGAGAGTTTTGGGGTAGGTCTCTGTCTAAAAGGCTGATGATGATGATGATGACATTCAATGAGAGGGACAGTAAATAAAAAATTAAAAGTAATAGATTCACAAGATATATATATATATATATATATATATATATATATATATATATCAGTGAATAGACTGCATCGGACCAACGATTTTAGCTCCGATAACTGGTTGGTCCTATTAAAAGAGCAAATTTGTTTTTTTAATGAACAGAACATTAAAATTCTTTTTAAAAAAATTCAAGCGGAACACCTTGCATAAAACACCAGAAGTTGAGTCCCTCTTCATTTCTTACTTATTTTCTGTATCTAAAATGTTGCATTTAACTAGTGTCACAGGGTAAGATATTCGGAAGATAGTTGTTTCGAGAGTCAAGTAATTCTGTCAGAATTTCTTTCCATATTAATTTGGTAGCGCTGCTTCTCAATCCAAATGAACGACGCATTGGTTGTAATGAACAAAGCAAATTAGCGATGATTACATGTGTTTGAGTCGGTTCATACAAGATTGATCCTATTGTGCGGCTGGTTTAAATAAACGTTGGTCTTATGGAGAGGATTCCACATTACACATACACACACACACACACACATATATATATATATATATATAGCTATCATTTTTGATGGTTGAGTAATCTATGATTGGAGACTGTTCGATATCAGGGATTAGACATACAGGGATTAGGCATGAAAAAGTGAACATAGGAAATTCAGTGCTTCACGGTGACTCCGAGTTTCATGCCAGTGACAGCTATCGTAAGATCGTCTGATCGTCTTGGAGTCACTGCAAAGCACTGAATTATTTTCTTTCTGCCTCTATTTTTATCTTTCGCTCTCTCTCTCTGTCTCTCTGTCTCTCTGTCTCTATCTATCTATCTATCTATCTATCTATATATATATATATATATATATATATATATAGAGAGAGAGAGAGAGAGAGAGAGAGAGAGAGAAGGGAGAAGGAGGGAGGGAGAGTAGAAGAAAGAGCGAATTCAAAGCAGAATATCAATTTTAATAGATAAGAGGACGCTGGTGAGATATATAGAAGACACAGAAGAAGAGAAAATAAGGAGGAAATGATTTTCTAACAGGTAACCCCAGGATTGGCCCTAAAAAGAATGAATAATTAGGTAAAAAGGTGAAAAACAAATGTAGAAGCGAATTGCTAATGAGGGAGAATCGTAGGGAAAAAAGAAAAGTTAAAGGATGGACAATGGAAGGAAAAGAGGGAGGTTGAGAAATGGGGGTGGCGTACCAATGGCTTCAGGGCATCGAACGTTCGCCTTCGTCATCATTGTTGGAAATGGTGACTTTTTCAACGGAGTAATTATTAATTACAAAATGACTTCTTTGAGCAATTGCTTGTGTTGTACTCATGTGCATGAGTGTGCCAATGCATGTGAAAGCACGCGTGCGTCCTCATACTTTTGTAAATCAATGAGCGCATGTTTACCGAATGTATGCATATATTTACACACACACACACGCACACACTTATACATTTATATATATATATATATATATATATATATATATATATATATATATATGAATGCGTTATATTACTTGAAACTCTTTTCGAAATCACCTCCTATTATTACACGAAGAATCAGTCGCTTGGCCTAGGCAGCAAAAATAGAATAAATTGATGAAGAGAAATGGGCTGCTACTTGAATCGAATAATATAACGTATTTATTAATTATAAATATTCTGTTTGATTATTCATCCATTTCTTTTATATGTTTGTGTGTGTGTGTGTGTGTGAATCTCTAATTTCACCTGCTCCTAGTTTGGACGATCCTATTTCAAGGTAGGAACTGACAAAATGAGATCTTCGCTTGTAATCGTCCTCATATTTGACAAAGCTTCCAGATTGTCCATTTTCTCGGAACGCATCTTGTGAAAATACGAGTTTACCTATATATATATATATATATATATATATATATATATATATATATATATATAGAGAGAGAGAGAGAGAGAGAGAGAGAGGAAGTGAGATAAGTATAACAACAAAAGTGACTCATCGAGTGTCTAGCCATGGGAATATAAAATCCAGTACGTCGGATTTTAATTTCAGACTGCTTGCAAACCGAATTATGATATATATATATATATATATATATATATATATATATATATATATATATATATATAATTTTGTCAGTCTGAGCTCTAGTGATTTATATTTTTGTCAAATTCTTTGGTTGAATACGTTGGTAATCGTCGCTAATTTTTTCTTTCTTTCTTATATACTGGTATTTATAAATTTGATATAAATTGGTTTATATGCAGAGATTAAAATCCGTCAAAACGGATTTAATATTCATATAGTTAAACACTCAATACAAGTGACACGAACAACACGAATCACTTCTGTTGTTATACTTACTGATTTGTCATGGTCAAATCTATAGTTGTTTTGGGGTAGCCTATGCAAGTAAGCCCTCTTTTGGAAAAATCAATTATATATAGTACAAAATAACGTCCGTGTACAATACATCATTTTAACATCCAATATAAAATAATAAACCACATGTGTAAAAGTGATATTAGAAACTGAATATCAAAATCAAAGCTTGGTGTGGCTGCTGGGTGGGGTAGGGGGCATGTTAATATAACTGTTTTGTTTTGAAATCCCCAAAACGGCTACTTGGTAAACAGATGATGATTCCCACAAGAAAAATTAATATAAAGTACTATAATATCTGATGCTAAGTAGAATGCAAAGCCCTTCAAAATCTTACAGTAATTGCATTAACAGATATTTTGGAATAATTGACTGGAATGGCATGAATTTTAAAAGAAGTAGGCATCAACTAATGTTTGCTTAGTACGGCACAAAATTGACGAATTGAAGAAGTTGTATTGCATTTATCTTCCATATTGTATAGAATGTACTTGTATTGCAACCTTTTTAAAGATCTTTTTTTTTTTTTAAATTTGGTTCAAGCCCAGTCCACTGATCATCTTTGGATATGGACTAACCACAAGATCCGCAAGATTTCTCGGTCGTGGGCGTCGCAGAACCAAGTACAATTTGAACTTGTGTAGTTCGTAAATATTATTTTTTATCAGCCACGATTTCGCATATGTTCTATGGAATTCTACGTTGTTCGTCCTAATGTCCAGTGGTTGTCTGACATTCATGTAACATGACCAGCCCATTGCCATTTGAATTTTCTAATGGATTCTATTGCATCTCTGAGTCCGTTTTTATACCGTGCTGCCGAGTAATCTCTGCACATGATTTGATTATTTTCTGCACACGTTGCAAATTTTTCAGTTTGAAGGCCAATCTTTTGGTTGGGCTTCTTCTTTCGGCACCCTAGATGCCTATAGGGAGGAGCATTGATTATTAACCTCTCTTTTCAGAACTAATGGGATTTTCTTGTTATTGAAGGGTTGGTTTGCTCTGTCGAGAGCTTGCCAACCTAGAGTGATTCTACGAGTGGTTTCTCTTTTTTGGAGGACTTCATGGAAATTTGTCGTAGTAAATTACTAGGGAGAATTGATATCAATACAGTGAATCTAATCACACAGAAACTGATTGGCTGCATTGGTAGCTGAATTAGTAGCATATTTCCAACTGGGGTTAGTGATCAGTGTTCGTTTGAACAATGCACGTATACTCAACAAAATGTACAAAAAGTTCTCTGATTCTCGAAGTACTTACCGATAAATAAAAAAACAGAGAACTAAAAGAGATCTGGAGATTCCAAGTATATTCAACAACTGATAGATGTATTCAACCCAGTCGACAATTAAGACTGTTTGTCAACTCTTGCGTGACCTTAAAATAACGCACAAAGGACAAGTACCAAACATTGAAAAACGAATTAAATCAACGCGTTTTCCCCGATCTTGATAAAGACTAGAAGTATGGTTAAAAGCGCTTGATCGTAAACGTTTGAACAATATTCACATTCATTGGAACTAGTCTTGTATTCGCAGCCAGGTGAAATAACTAATCAACAAAAGAGTAAATAAATTCATTGTCTATTATCTTTAATCAAACTTATTACGATATATATATATATATATATATATATATATATATATATATATATATATATTGCTTTTGAGTTATCTATGAATGAGAAGTGCACGATATCATGGATAGGGCATATGCAAATAGGTGTATATAGAAAAATCAGTGCTTCACATTGACTCTGAGTTCCATACCAATGAGTGCTATTGTCAGCTGACGATAAAATCCAGCAAAATGACATGAAGAGGATTGACAATTTGGAAAGAAAGGATTTAAGGTTGATTGACACATTACGAATTCTCTGTTGGTTATGATTGTTGACGTTCCATCCGAAACAGACTTCTTCGGGGCATCTGGAGAAGATTTTGTGGATTAAACACAAACAGCATGAATTATGAATCCCAGCCTCTTGATATTCACTCATTTCTTACCTCACCACAAAATAGATCCATTACCACCACATCGCAACGGGGCTCTGCTTTTTCCCACGCAATTTGTTGCTAAAAGCTCTGAGAAAGTCCAAATTTCGGACGAAACGTTTACTATCATAACCGATAACAAATTTTAGATATACTAATCAGCCACTAGCCTATTCTTTTCTAAACAGTCATCTTTCTTCACACATACACACACATATATATATAGATAGATAGATAGATAGAGAGAGAGAGAGAGAGAGAGAGAGAGAGAGAGAGTGACAGAGAGAGAGAGAGAGAGAGAGGGGGGGGGGAGACTTACGTATACACCAACGTGCACGTGTAAGTGAATATCTATCAGCGTATGTTGGTTTGGGAGTGTCACTCTGTCGTTGCGAATGGGCGGAATGTGGGAGGGAAGTTCGCGTTCAGGCAGAAAAAAACAAAAAACAAAAACAAAACAAACAAAATATTCAAATTCAATGAACCGTTGCCATGGAAACGAGTCGTGATCATCTTCAAGAAAACGTATTCCGACCCGAATCCGGCGCATGCGCACCGCGTGTCCAATACTCGGCAAGTCAGTGACGGTGGAAGTTGTTTTCCGACACTAAAAACTTGAAATTCAATAACAAAATACAGCAGCATTAGCAACAACTACAACGACGACAACACCACCACCACCACCAACAACAACAACAATAACAACAACAAAAACTACTTCTACTGCTTCTTATAATAACAGTACTCATAATGGCTATAAGACCAATGAACTAACAAATAATGAAACACTATAAACGAAGTATAAGAGAAGAAAAACTCGATTTTCCCCAGTCTGCTATAAAAAAAATGAAAAGAACAATAAATTTCAATTATTAGAAACAGTCAAGCAAAACTTGTCCCAAAACTGTCAACATCTTCAGCATCATCAATTTTTTTCTCGTTGGTCCAGCTAACAGGTTGGCTATATCATTCGCAAAGGCTGCACTAATGGGGTTAGAGGATTGAAAATTTCTACATTTTCTTCATATTATGTCTGTTTGAGAATTCTGTCTTTGAGTAGTTTTTTTAGCAGAGGTTTTAATTTTCGAAGTAAGTTTATGGTAAATTGATCCAATAGGACTTATTTTGTGGAAATTCGCCCTTTTTTTGGGGGGGGGGGGTGAATCACTGCTCGACAAAGGGCTAGAAAAGTAGCCTATCCATTAATCATCCCGCTTCAGAATGTTGTGATTGATCACCACCAACATGAAATGCTGCCAAAAGACGTTGGTTACGTGACAGTTCCTACTGAGTTTCAAACCAGACCTGTTCGCATTTTTTTTTACTGGTTGCGTTTTCTCACGAGTTGTAACTCATTGTAATAACTAGATATGAAGTGACAGCAAGTATCTTTAATATAGAGACTCTTTCCTCGATATTCTTTCGGACTTTATGATTATCCAGCTATTTTCATTCCATTTTCATACCAGTAGTAACTGTGGGCTTTTGGTGGAGATCAAGTGATAGCAAGTTTCCTCACTACTGTAGGACTCGTTTCAGTAATCTAGTTGATTTTAGTATGGCTGTTGGCTAGATGATCTCGGCTCTTCTCCGTTCAGTGGTTGCAGCTTGGTGTGGAACGTTTTGGTGTTAATTTGAATTTTACATCTTACCATTCTGTGGTCGCTTCCTGCATTGACTTGGAACAGGATATCTTTGACTGCGTCGCTTTTGTCCGTTCGTCTATTTCGTTCTTGGTTTCGTGGTTAGAGCTCTTCCAAGTCCATTTTTATTAATTTCTTCCTTAGAAAAGGTGTTCATGGTTTTGGAAGTGTTTGCGGTTGCAAAGTTCACAAGGTTTTCACCCTTCCCGTTCCGTACTTTATATCCGAACATGCTAACCCAGCGTCCATTTCCTTGCCCTATCTGTGTGTTGAGGTCTCCCATAATGACATTGAAATATTTTATTGTATTTTGGAATAGAGAGTCATCGTAGTAGTTGTCTATATCTTCTCCTATTGACTGCAAAGTGAATGCGTAGACTTGAATGATGTTTAGTTTGTACCTCTTTGAGAGTTGTACGATGACGCTGGCTATGTGCTCAGAGATTGCTTTGAAGCAAACTACATTGTCTTTGGTTCCTTATTGGTGAGGGAACTCACTCTACTTTGTTTTCTCTCTTTTTTCCGTAGTTATGAAGAAGACGTCTTCTCTTTAGTCCGATTTGTTCTTCTCTATGTCTTCTCATTTCGCTGATACTGATTATGTCCAATTTGATGTTCTTGATTTCATTTTCTAAGTCAGTCAGGTGTATGTCTGTTGAGAGTGTTCTAACGTTGTAGGTGCCACTGTATAAGATTGTTTTCTTGGTGATCGTTTGGGGGTTTTGTTTGGGTTTGTGTTGTCGCTATCGAAGCATCCCCCACCCAAAGTAAGTGATGTGACTGGGCATTTTAAGATCGAGGACCCAGCAGGGGCGGTTGTTTTCTTGGTGTGAGGTGTAGACCCCGTATACGTCTGAATATTGCATCATATATACCGTCACAGCAGCTCCTTAATCAGGTTACATAAAAAACTCACAGCCATTTCAGTTCGAAAAAGGATGAGACAAGGTGATACCGGCTCACCTAAATTCTGTACTACCTTCCTCAAGATGATCCTCAGAACCGAAGACTGGCAAAACAAAGAAATCAGAATAGCTGAGTAACTTCAAATTTGCAGACGACATTGTCCTTTTCGCAGAGAACCTCCATGCCTCCAACTAATGTCAGATGATCTAAACGAAGGAAAATCAAGAAAATTGGCCTTCACATGAAATTCTTCCAAACAAAGATACTACAAATAGATCGGGAATAAATGCACAACGATCATAATGGAAAATGCAGAGCTAGACAAAATAAACCGCTAAATAGCTAGGACAACGAATCTCCATGAAATCCTCAAAAGGAGAAGAAATCAAGCGAAGAATCACTCGAGGATGGCAAAACTTGTGTAGAGCAAACTCAACTTTCGAGAACAAGAAAATCCTATAAGTCCCCAAAAGAAGAGTATACAACCAATGCAGCCCACCAATAGTCATCTGTGGAGCTTGAACATAGAACCTAACCAAGATATTGACCTGCAAACCGAGAAACATGCTACGTGCACATGAGAGAATCATACATGGAGAGACCACAAGACAGCACAGTATATTAGGTGGAAAACAGCTGTTTGTGGTATCATAGAATCCATTAGAAAACTCAAATCGCAATTAGCTGGCCATACAACCGATGGACATCACGACTTACAACATAGATCCCTAGAGATCAAATGCGGAACTGAACTCGGCAGAATATGAGATGGCGAGACAAACTGGACAGGTTCAGAGAATATTGGGTCCGTGATGCCCACGATAGAGAAATTTTGGCGAATCCTTGGGAAGGTCAATGTCCAACGAAGGACACTAAAACGATGATGATGATGATGATGATGATGATGATGATGATGATGATGAATTTGTGGCGCTCGTTTATTATGATATTCTCATCTTCACTTCCGCATAGTCTATATTTGTTGTTCTTCAGTGTATTATCAATCTTAGCCGTTATATAATTGGTTCTTATGGCGTCGTTCTCGGCACTTATTCGGACCAACTCAGTCTCTCTTTTTTGGTTTCTTTTTGGTTAGCTATGTGCTGGGTGAATCATCTGCAATTACTTGAATTTGTTATCTGGAATGCCCATACAGTTGTTTCTCTCCCACAAATTTGAAATTTATTTCTCGTGTTTTCTCGTTCTCTGTTTGTTCTACTGTTTATACCCGTGGAGCTTCCGGCTATTGTAATGAGACTGTCTCCACTCTGTATTGTGTAATAATAATAATAATAATAATAATAATAATAATAATAATAATAATAATAATAAAGTTTATATGAATCAGTGTATCTATGCGTTCATATGTGAGTCGACTTCAAACCATTCCTATTTCTTATTTCTCCTTCTCTCTCTCTCTCTCTCTCTCTCTCTCTCTCTATATATATATATATATATATATATATATCAGGCTGAACTTTCTCTCACAAAACAGAATGCCCCTAGCAGATGGGATACCATTGTTTGCTTACAAAGAAAAGCTCCTAATGGTGGACTCATGTTCCACATCAAACATAACCTCTAAAGGTACACACACACACAGACACAGACATACACACAGACACAGACACAGACAGACACACAGACACACACATACACACTACTGAAGATGGGAATACCCCCCCCCAGATGTCTAGACCATCGATGAAAACATTTACGGATAAATGAACCTAACTTCCATACACTTTCACTCCTTAGTCTGTCTCACTCTCTATAGTTCAGATTATATATATATATATATATATATATATATATATATATATATATATATATATATATATTTAAAGACAAACAAAACAACTACGAAATAAAAATGAACCCCGATATGGTATTTCGAGGTATGCCTAACACTTCTCTTCGGTGGTGGGGAATTCTGCTGAAGAGATGTGTTAGATATGCATCGAAATACCGTATCAGGTTTCTCTCTATTTTTATTTTTTGTCTTTTATTACGTACGCTCAGGAAAGAAATCTTAAAACTCAGGCTATATTATACTAGGTTATCGAGAACTCTCATTGATGATTTTGAGAAAAAATATCACTACCAAAATACTATACAACTGTTCATCTATGAGCACATATATATATATATATATATATTGAGGAGACTCGTCATTCCACCAAAGTCAGCAGATACTACAGAACTCAGCATGTGTTAATGACCAAGGAGTCATAGATATCGCTGTTCCGGCTGATAACAGAGAAGCTAAAACAATGTGAAAAGTTGGGTAAGTATCAAGACATTGCCAAGAAACTTAAGGAGTTGCAGAGCACGAAGGTGGCGGTAGTGTCAGTAGTGATTGGAACCCTGGGATCAGTCTCAAAGAACGTATCTATGAGATTGGATGAGCTGGGAATCATGAGAAGAGCTTAGACTATCAAGACGACAGCACTACTGATGTCGGCTAGAATACTGAGGAGAGTCCTGGTGTAGTTACGAGACTTGCTCTCACTTGATCTCCTGTGAAAGCCACCTGTAACTGCTAGTGTGAAAATTAAACTATTAACTTTAATAATATCAGGACCTTTCTCGACCACTGAAGATGTGAATAATCCAAGTGATAGCCGTGCCAATGATCACTGGTATACTAAGAAGGACGCAGAAGATCCCAGAAAACATTAGGAACTACTGATCTGAAGAAGAACAGAATATATTGAAAATTACATGTTTTATAGTCCAGGAGAATACTGCAGAAATGCTTGATGATTTGTGGGACCTTGCTGTTTGTCGATATATCTTCTTGGTCGAGGAAATATTTGACAGAAGACCATGAAATGGATACAAAACAGTCTATCACCAATGGAGCAATCGTATTCTTCGTTATGGGCAAATCAACCCATGATTAAGAATAGAGTCATTTGGTGATCTGTTTGTTGCTCCTTTTAGACATGCTGTTAAGTCACAGAGGGTTATTTATTTCTATAGCCTCTTTTACCCAGATTGTAAAGAAAATCTAAATTCATTGAATCATAATGAAACTTCATTTATCAGGTTTAATCTAACCATAAATTTTATCAGCGTCATCAATAAAAACTGGGTAAAATACCTTTTGTCACCTTTTTTGTATAAATAAATAGAAATGCTATGCACACAAATGATACACACATAAATATATATATATATATATATATATATATATATATATATATATATATATATATATATATATATATGTATATATATATATATATATATATATAAATACATACATATATATATATATATATATATATATATATATATATATATATATATATATATATATATATATATAACTTAACCAAGAGACTCACAGAGAAGCATGTAACGCACGCTTGAGAGAATCATACTCAACCTCACATAAAGAGATCACTAGACGGCATAGTATATCAGGAAGAAAACTGGGGTCGGGGACATCATAGAATCAACTAGAAAACTCAAACAAATGGCTGGTCATGTTGCAAGAATGGCAGACACACAATGGACATCACGACTCACTACATAGATCCCCAGAGATAACATGCACAACCGAGGCAGGCAGAATACGAGATGGAGAGACGAACAAGACAAATTCAGTAAGTATTAGCTCCACGACGCTCACAATAGAAAAGTCTAACGAATCTGGGGAGGATTTATGTCCAATGATGGACGTTAAAAAAATGATTATATATATATATATATATATATATATATATATATATATATATATATATATATTCACTAAAATACATTTGCCCCCCTCCCCCCAAGAAATGAAATTAAAAAAAAACAGAAAAACATTCAGTTCACCATTAAATTGTCATAGAGTTTTCTCAATCAGGTTTACCATACCTCTTCAGACATATACTCCATAAAAATGAGCAATTCACACATCTCTACATAGTGCATTCTTTTAGAAACATAGAAAGGTGTGACACAAATATATATATATATATATATATATACACGAATATACATTGCATTTTACATACGTACTCGTTCTTTATGTCACTGTACCAATTGAAATTTTACTGATTTTTGCCTACACTCTTTCAAAATTGATAGAATGAAGGTTCTTCTGAGTTTGGTGGTTATTATAGAAATTATCGATCCAATTTTAATTTTTTTGTCCTTGGAAATTAGATTTTAATTATCTGGTCTCGAAAAAAACAATTCAGGTGACATTATAAAAATCGATGCGCCGTTTTTCATTATCAGGTTTCTGACGAGAGTTTCATCATTAGGAAGCAAAAGAGGATCTTTGACATTATTAAAATGATTTTATTAATGTTTTATTCTTTTCCTATTCGCTGATTGTCAGTACAGAGAAATCGAGTATTGCTCTTTTCAATCTTTTTTCTCTGAGCTCATTGTTTTAATGAAAGATTGTACAGTGATGCAAGTGATAACGAATCAGAGAATGGGCTCAGTGAGTCGTGTTCAATCTCCAGCTTGGAGAGTTGGTGTTCATTTACCTTAAACTATGGGCACAATAAGTCCGTCCAAAAAGTTCACACCTAAATTGTTGAGTTGGGTGACTCTTGCGGCACGAATAGCAGCATTATCCTAAAATATGAGCTGTGGGATTGACTCCGAAAACCTTCAGCTACTAAATTGGCTCAATTTAATAGATCCTCGTACCATGCAATAATTAGACGCCTATCAACAAACTGGGGTAACATCTTACCACCATATACTACAGAAGCCCAAATCATGAGCCCACCACATTCATTTGCACGCTTTGAAGAGCACCCTTGGGTATCCATACCAATTTTACTGAAGGCTATCAGCCATTCAGTTTGAACTTTTCATCTTAGAAGAGAACTCTCCGCCACTCCTCATCTATTGTCTGATGAAGTATTACAAACTTCAGTCTGCGTTACTCGAGAATCATTTCCAGAGATGAGCGTTTATGCTTTTGATGGTTTATTTGTAAAAAATCTCCGCTGTTGCCTCCAGACGAGCCTGATTGGGGTTTCGTCGCAGTGGATTGATAACCATCCTCTCATTCCGATGGAACATATTCTTGGGTTTACCATTTTTGTTCTTGGCTCCATAATAATCTGCATCACCCAAATGATTTTTAATACCTGTTTGCCTTGATGAATCCGTCCAGCTATTGCACTTTATGATAATCCCTGATTTTGACGTTCAAAAATTCCACCATGTTCAAAATTAGACGGTGTTGGTCTCTTTCCTATGCTGGGTCAACTTGGCACTGTTTTCAACATCAACTGTGGCCGACGAATTGAATTTTTAACCCTTTATATCACATTGATTTTCAAATAGTTTAAAGCTTAGTTGAAATGCACATTGCCAGTGATTAGAATCTTGTTAAAACCCCAGTCAGGCTCGTCTGGAGTTAAAACTCATGAGTACTGCTCAACTTTCACTGTTGGACAGTGTTTTTTTTTTTTTTAAATGACCAACCTTCAAAATCTAAAACGGTAATGGATTATACGAAATTACGATTAATTTATTCAACCTTCTTATGATGCATTGTATAATGACGACAATCACATATCCATATACATGGGTGAACCTATAAGTCTGCAGCCGGAAATTTTTATTTGCTAAATTTTGATCCTGGAATGTCCACTATATATTATTCGATTCACGAGATTGATGGTGGAACGTTGAGTGAAGTGATTTTATAAGGAAGGAGATGACGCTGAAAAATGAATATTTATTGTATAAAAAAAGTATTTATGTATGTATACATAATTATTTATGTATTAGCTTTAGCTGCACCCATTAGCTGTGTTTACTGCAGACGATAAAAAGCCTCCAATAAGAGCCAGAGAAACCAATTTATGTAGCAGTATGATTAGTAATAATGTCACGTTCCTGGCAGGCTTTGAACCAAATTTTTGCGCTCCAAGTTTTATGGGGTAAATATCACTTCAAACGTGCAAAGATTCTTCATGAATCCTCGACGCTAATTAAAATCTTTTACAGATCCTTGCAATGTCAGTCGGTGATAATTTTCACGTTTTTACCGAATCGTCAAAAAGTTATCTTTAGTATTCTAATCTCACAACGATGGTTTTTAGGAATACCAACTTTTGTTCTGACAATCTAATCTCTTCTTCGCATCTTTAATGTTGACGCAACGTTTAGGACAGTTAATTCTACGGTTTTGTTTGAGTGTTGTGATAACCATTAAAAACGCCAGTCTCTACTTATCTGTCTTCTTATCTGGCAGTGCAAAGAAAAGCCAAACTCTCTCTCTTTAGAGACATCACATAATTCTCCTGAAGAAAGCTGTAGAACGAATCCACCGAAACTTTGTGTCGACATCAAAGACGGATAGGGGAAATTAGATTATTCGATCAAAAGTTGTTAATGAAAAGGTGTTGATAATTTTTCTCAAAGTTAGAGACTATAGTTTTTGACACATCTTAGAGGAGGTCCATGTCTAGCGATGGACACTGAATACTTGATGATGATGCGAAAAACACCAATGGTCTTATTTATCTGGTCACCATACACTGATAAACACTCGATCAGGCCAGGATAGGCAAAAAAAAAAAAAGCTGCTGATCTTCGGGCTATGTTTTTCTTACGAATTCAGACAGAAATTGTCTAAAATTAGCCTCCACCAAAAAGTAGGAAATCGCGTTAGAGGGGCCCGTTCGCCTAGCCAGTTTCCAGTTGAAGTAATTAAGGATGTTTATGGCTTTTGGGGAATTTGCTAGCGAATGCCTGAATAAACACAGGATAATTTTGTTCGGGGGGAAGTACATAAAAAAACAACAAAAAATTAGCGAAGTCCGGTGAGGGAAAGGATAAACAAGTTTATCGGCTGATGTGTCAAAAGAAGAGACAGTAACTCTCACAAGGATTTATCGTCCAGAAATAAGTGTGGAGAGATATGCATGGATGGTCAGAGCGTTATTTAAAGAAGATTCTTACGAAATCGCCTGATTTTTCAGTTGGCTAAAACAGAGTGCAGCCGAAAGTTGTGACATTTTAATGTTCCAATCAACATTCCACTCAGTTCATTAAAACTGAGAATATCGCTCCATCTATCTATTTATCTATCCTTTCTGAGTTCATTGAAACTGAGAATATCGGTCCTACTATCTATCTATTTATTTATTTATCTATCCACTATGAGTTCATTAAAACTGAGAGCATCGGTCCATCTGTCTATCTATCTAACTATTTATCTCTTAGTAACCGTCAACTAAAACAGTCAACATAGGTATCTTCGATTTTTAGGCTGATTTGATGGCTATGTATGTATATAAGCGTGTATCGCCACCCAAAAGACACGTGGACGGCGCTACAGGGATGAAAAATTAAAACATTTACTCCTTATTGTGTCGAGAAAAAAAATTTCTTTTGTTTTTTCAAAATTTCCGCCCAAAATAGGTTTCTAGTGGGAGGGTTCGATTTATAATTCAATTTATAAATGTACATAGTAAAATTTATGCTAAACTGGCCCCTGATTTATGTCCGCTTTGTTCACTCTTGTTACTTTTGAGATCCAACGAGAGGTAAGAAAAGTAACTTATTCAGTGATCACCCTCTGTTTTAAATTTTAATTGCTCACTCCCAACATGGCATGCTGCCAAAAGACATTGATCACGTGACGGTTTTTACTGAGTGACTAGCCATATTTGTCTATCAATCAATCTGTTGCCATGGAAAACGTATATACTATTTTAAAAAATTGCTCCAAAGGTTTTAAACGGAAAGTTGATTGAGGATTTTTATAATAAATAATATCTACTCTAATCAAGTACTGAAATAAAATCTTAAGTTGTTGATGTTTAAATGACATTTTAAGCGTTCAAAATCCCTTTTATAGCAGCTTGACAAGGTTAACATTGTTTTCGAGACTGAAGTGCAAATATGAACTATTGTAGTTGGATGACATTTCTCTTTCAGGTGTATTCATTGGCATAAATTTAGTTACTTGAATATAGCCTAATATACCAAGCCTTCGGCAAAGCAAGCTCAAATTAAAAAAATAAAAAGACGATCCCAATAATCCTGAAAAGAAGAGTATATAACCAGTGCATCCCCCCAATAGTCTTTTATGGAGCTAAAACATGGAACCTAACCAAGAGACACCTACAAACTGAGAACCGATGGATAGCACGGCTCACAACATGGATCCCCAGAGATCATATGCGGAACCGAGGCCAACAAAATACAAGATGGAGAGATGAACTTGACAAATTCAGAAAATACTGGGTCCGCGACGCCCATGATAAAGAAATGTGGTGGATCCTTGGGAAGGTCTGTGCTCAACGACAGATGTTAAAAGACTGATGATCATCATCATCTGATGGAACTTGAGAAATGTTCGATCCGTTGAATGTGATTGGCAATCGACCGCACGCACACAAATGCATACACCTACAAACGAATAGATTATGAAAGTAGCCGCGCATGATAAATGTCCAATAGTTTCCTGTTGATATTTTCGTTATTCTTAAAGCAGAATTTCGAAGTTATGTTTTATGAAGTGTTCAACATTTAGAATCACAGTTCTAAAAATAGCAAAAATATCAATTTTGAAAAATGCTTCATTGGACACTTATCATGTGCGGGAGCACACTTAAGTTGGGCACTTGTCTACTATAAGCAACTATAGCAGTAATTTGGAATGGAGCATTCTGGTAGATGGGGAATTATGCGTAAGTAGATGTATCACAGGCTTCGGTCCTACGGACAGTCCAGTTCTGCGTAGGACAGGGGTAGAGTCTCTGCCTCTGGGTCAGAAGTGAAGGTTTTGACCCTACCTAGCGGTACTGGAAGGGGTGTTTATTCGCTGTACCACCACAGTAAAATATGACACAAGGTCGAGCTTAACGTGGGGAAAATACGAGCCTTCCATCCAGAAATGGCTCCAGCCGACGCAACTTTGGTTGCCAAGCAACCGTGGTTGCTAAAACAACCTCCTCCACGAAAGCGTCAGGAAAATCGCGACCTGCTCCTCTAAGTGCAATGGAGCAGTGCTGCCCTGGGGCAACAGATCCCCTGCAGCTGGGCTGAGTAATAATGGGAGAGCTGAAGGACGTGTCCAAAGGTTCACCGATGCACGTAGAAGTACGCAGCCTCAGCTCACAAGGTCGAGCTTAACGTAGGAAGGATAGGAACCAACCATTTAAAAAAGGGTGCTGGAAGGTACACTGGATTATCTGTAGTCCCACTGAAGAGTTGTAATACAACGAAACAGCTTTCTGTGGATGACACACATACACACACACACACACACACACATATATATATTTATATATATATATATATATATATATATATACAAGAATTACAAGAGTTTATACTCATTGAATGTCAATATTTTGTCTAATGCATAAATCAGCAACCGGTAATATGTTTTATTCTTGTAATTATGAAAACTAAAAGTCCATTTTCATTTGAATAACGTATTTTCCCTATCATCCAATCAGATTTTATTGTTTTTGAAAACTAAAGATTCTAACCAATAATCACTATGTTATTCTTCAGAATTATGAACCTTTTGTCTAGAATACAAAAGACGTATGCAATCTTTTCCCCCAATTTAATTTTCTTTTCTTTCCCTCTACGATCATCTATAGTTCACTATTTCCCCACGTATTGTAAATCTTACATAGTCGTGTAAACTCTTCATAATGTAATGATAAAGAAGAACAATGTCAATTTCACGTATAGTCCAAAAGTATAAACTGCCGTGTGTCACGCAAGCCACTTTCAATCTGATTTGTATTGTTTTAACGTGTTGTGTTGTACCCTTTTATTATACCTTTTTAGTTATTCTTGCTTGCTATTTAGTTTTATTCGTATCGGTAATTTTATTCTTTATTGTGAGATTTGGCAACTATTTTACCATAGTCTTGTTACGAGAGTATTGTAAACAGGGCAGGTTTCTTGCTATCACTCTCCCTGTCATATTCATCAATGTTTCCATGGATATAACTACTCAATAATTTTAATTTGTTTTGAGGTGAAAAAATCTTCCTTTGTTATCATTCTGTTTATATATATATATATATATATATATATATATATATATATATATATATATATATATATATATATATATATATATATATATTTATATATATATATGTATATATTATTACAATCGGCCAATGTGTTTCTATGCGTTGGAGATCTTTTCAAGTGATAGATGTTAAAGTTATTCTTAATTTAAACACGCTCTATGTGTTTTTTATGATCTGTTTTATTAGCTCTATTTCATTGAATTATGGTTGTCGATTTATCGTTAATCCTTTTCTAGAATATGAAACATTAGTATTTCCAACAAATACGTACTAATAAATATACACACACACATAATCATTGAGCGTGGTCAGTAATTATATGGTTGACCATTTGGGAATATCAGGTGTCGAAGCGTTTACTCTTCTCCAAACCTTCGCTAAATCAAACCATGATGATAGTATATATTGTGTGTAGTAATTACCTGGATGTATTTATATTTGCATATATATATATATATATATATATATATATATATATATATATATATATATATATATATACACGTTTGTATATCTTATATCGAGAAACCCAAGAAACATCCCAAGCAATTGGTAACTTTTGCCGTATCACTTTTTACCAGAACCACACAATGACAGATCCGTGACAGTGTGAACAAGATCATTGGAACGGAAATCTTGAGTTCATGCCTTTCTAATTGGTAGCAATAGAAAATTTTGTTTCCAGAAAAGACTGAAATTGTTTTGTCGGTTCGCTTTGCCCACTTGGTTGCTTTACTATGTGTGGGAGGTCGGGAAAGCCCTCGGCACAGGTTTCACAGGCAATTATTGCATCTTTAGTGCTAATACTCCCTGGTGACGTTGACATCAAAAAAAGTCCTGTGAATTACAAATTGAACCAAATAGCCACCGGGTCAGATGACACGATGTGTGTATATATATATATATATATATATATATATATATATATATATATATATATATGTGTGTGTGTGTGTGTGTGTGTGTGAGTGTCTGGGAGGGGTTTGATCGTGACATTGCTCTCTTGGGCGAAAACAAGGAAAGTCAACTAATATAGCAAAATAAAATACAATTTGAAATGGAAAAAAATTCCAGTTTTTAAAGGTGCAGTGGCATAACGATTAACGACAAACCGACAGAATCATCAAACTGAGTTCGAAACCTGACCTGGATACTTTGAATTCACTTTGTCCTTAGAAAAGACATGAATTCACCTCCTTCCCTCCAAGTATTGGTAAATAGCAGGGTGCTAGCACCCCAGATCCATAAAACCCCATAATTGTTACCAACCATGATCGGGTTCCCATGATGTAAATGAGAAATGGAGATAAAATCAATGCCTCGTGCGCCGCACATCATGGGAGTAAGCGAGTCAAAGAGTTAATCTCAAATCAGAAAAAACAACTTTACATATAATCAAATCAACTCAGTTTTGAATATTCATTTTTTCTTGTGCAAGTGAACAACTATAACTACCAAAAAGATGCTGAAAATTGTCCAAAAATGGCCCCAAATTTACAAGCACTTCCTGCCAATCTAACGATTTTCGCACAGCCAAACATCAATTTTCAAAGACATAATTTTTGTGTTAAGATAGAGAATTAACATTCTTGACTAATGGCCCTGGTTCGAGAAATGGAGACGAAATCATTACCCCCTGGGTCTTGCGACATGGGAACAAATGATTTGAGCTGAGCTACGACCCTCCAATTAAACGTGTATTGATATACAGGTCTGGTTGATCACTCAGAAGAAACCATAACGTGAATAATGTCTTTTGGCTGCATGCTGTGTTCAGGATGATCAATTGAAAAATCAGAAAAAAGGGTGATCAATGATTAACTTACTCCTTTCGCCATTTGTTTGGGCAGTGATCACAAAAAAGTCCGAATTTTCGAAAAAAAGAAGGATCGATTCAACATAAATTTACATTGCAAATCACCACCTCTCCTACTAAAACTGTGGAATATTTAGAAAATAAAAAGAAAAAAAAAACGAAAAAAAAAAAAACGCCCGCTCTAAGTATGATAATGGCGAAATGTTTATATTTTCAGTCCCGAGCTGCATGGGCAAGACCTGAACACGCGACACGTCTATAGCCAGCCAGTCTGACCCACTTAGAAACAAAAGATACCTATGTTGACACTTTAAGTGACAGTTTTTGTCGACTGTTTCTAGCTTAGCTTAGTCTAATGCAGAATCAAAACCAGGGCATAAAGGTTAAGGGGATTATGTAGCACCAACCTTCCTAATTAAGTGACTCTCCCTTACTTTTAGTTATTAGCATTCAATGTAGACGCGAACACCGGTGTTAGTGAGAAAATATCAACCAAGTGGCAAGCCACGTACACAATTATTTACATTCGTCCTTCTGTCTTTCGACAAACTCCGGGCGACCGCAAGAACAACAACAGCAACAATCCTCACCTAATTTAGGGAAGTAAACACCTCACTGTTTGTTCGTCCCGTCACGTTGTACTAACCTACGAACATTTACGTTAACAATTACGCAAAGATTTCTTTCTTTCTAAAAAATAAATGCACTTATGTTAGAAAATATTTTTTCGTGATTGTTTATTTATCATATATACACTACCAAGTTGTAGCAATCTTCTTCTGCCAGAACAGGAGTAGAAGTGGGGTTAAACCAGGAACAAACCAAGCTTGTTTTCTCTCTTTTCTTTTCTTTTTTTTTAGCATTACTCTGATATACTATTTCTTTAATACTTGATTAGCCTTCCACTCTCGCATTACTTCACCCAGGGATATTTTTTGTCTGCTTCGTTGCCTCAGTTTTTTTTTAGTAATCAGTTTTACATTTTCATTCTGCACAATTTTATGGCAATTTTTCTTACCTTCCTCATACGCTCTAATTCTTGGTGGACATTTCAAAATATTTCTCTCGCCGCCATCAAACTTATCCCGTGACTTCCACATTTTTTATCGTCTGCTTTTTCTTTCTTTCCCCTTCAAGCTTCTCATTCTTTTAATTTTATACAGATGTATTTTTTGGAGTTTTCAATTCAGTTTCAATTTTTCGTGGTGGACCAAATCTAATTATCGCTTTTCGCTTGAAGAAGAGAAAAATCTATATTTTTTCTCAAAACTCTAAAATATAAGTTCTATTGGGTATATTTAAAAACGTTGTTTTTCTAAATTCTAAATACTATTTTTTATGAGTAAAAATATTTTCAGTGAACGTAAATGGTCGATTACTTCAACTACTACCTTACAACCAAATCATAGTTATAGTGAGTACATCAGCCCTGATACAAGTGCACTTTAGCTTCTGCACAAACACACACGCATACATTATATCCAGTGTGTAAATATCTGTGTGCTGGCATATATATATATATATATATATATATATATATATATATATATATATATATATATATATATATATATATATATATAATTATTGGTATTTCATTACATGTATACATATCTATCTCTCTCTATCTCTCTCTTTCTCTCTCTCTCCCTCTCTCTCTATATATATATGATCACATACACACACATGCACACATAAGCTGTAAGTAATAATGTACCATGGTACATTCAGCTAAGTAAATATAATCTACAGACATATAGTAAGGGACACATCGAGAAGACAGAAAGACACACTCATACATACACACACATATTTTTTTATACCTGTGTATACATTCGAAATGGAAAAATATAAAGCAAATGTTCAGACTAACAATGTCGACAATCACATGTAAGGCGAGCATCGTTATTGCCAGAGTCATAACTCAATGATTCTATGTGCTTTCACAATTGAGACTTCTTCCTTGCATCTTCAGCAACCAGATTTTAATCGTAAGCAAGGCTTAACAAATTGTATTGGGGGGGAATCTTTATTATAATTCAAGCATTCACACATTTAGCGAACAATCTAAAGTTGAGAATGGTGGTGATTTGACAACTGGAAGGTGAAGAGAAATTTAATCGAACAGTTGGTACCTCTCAGAAATCTATGTTTTCATGTGGGAAGGCTCTCATACATTTCGTTGGTTATCTTCTGCGTTTTCGAAACTACGCTTGCAGAGAAACTGTATACTTTTACGTGTTTGAGAACGGTTGAATAAAAAAAGGAAACGAGAAAAAAATTGAATAGACAAAGTTTGTCAGTTATTTTTGAATGAATGATTGCTGTTTCATTATACTCTTTACACACACGCACACACACACACAAATATATATATATATATATATATATATATATATATATATATATACATGAAAATGCATTCTCTCTCTTTCTCTCACACTCACACATACATATTTATATTTATTATATAGATAGAGAGATAGAAAAATAGAGAGATCTCCCACTCTCCCTCTCTCTCTCTTTATCTATCTATCTCTGTCCCTCTCTCTCTCTCTCTCTCTCTCTCTCTCTATATATATATATATATATATATATATATATATATATATATATATATATATATATATATGTGTGTGGGGGGGGTCGTTTGCTGGTTAGCAAAGAATTACTTCCAACAAGGCAAGCTCAACCTTCAAGAACAAGAAAATTTCGTTAGAGCAAAAAAGAGGAGTATACAACCAATGCAACCTCTCGATAGTCACTTATGGAGCTGAAACATGGAAATTTACCTTAAAACTGACCCTTTGATTGTGAACCATGTAACTTGCATAAGAGAGAATCATGTTCAACATAACAAGAATTCTACATCTTTGTATCAAGTAAACGTTCATGAGCCAATGTATGACGGACCATCTACAGCCACACTGAAGAGGAGTAGTACAACGAAACAGCTGTCTGTGGATGACTAAATTATTAATATATATATATATATATATATATATATACATTACTTTGAATTTCTATTTGAAATGATTTCCGGTTGTTCCTGATAGATCATAAATCCATTTTTTAATAATAATAATAATAATGATAATAATACACACACACACACACACACACATATATATGTATATATATATATATATATATATATATATATATATATATATATATATATGCGTGTGTGTGTGTAAATATACATATGGTTATATATACGTATGTATTCATACATATATATATATATATTTATATATGCGTATACATGTATACATATATATGTTTGATTATAAATTGTTTTATATTATATAAAAAAATAATTCGAAATAATCACCCGTTAATACACAATGAATGTATCATTTAACCTACGCAACATAAATAGAATAAACATTTAGAGAAAATGGGTCTGCTGCAGGAAACGCTCATTGTCTTTGATGGTCATTCTATTTTCGCTGACTCCACAAAATTGTACATTCACCGTGTAATAACGGGTGGTCTTTTCAAATAATTTTTGTTTATAATATAGTGCAATTTACAATCATTCTGTCGGATCATATTTATCCATTTCTTAATAAAATGTACATATATGTACATATATAAATGCGTAAATGTATATATATATATATATATATATATATATATATATATATATACATATATATGTTTTACATATGTATATATTTGTCTATATATATTTATATTTTTAAATGTTTGTGCGTATATATATATATATATATATATATATATATTTGTATATCCATACACACACACACACACACACACACACACACATATATATATATATATATATATATATATATATATATAAAGCTTTTGGTGCATATAATTTTTATCGGCAATTTGAAAAAATATTTGTGAAGATGGATAAATGTCTCGTTTTTTTTCCCAAGGAATGAATATAAACACCAGTACTAATGAATATAATCACCGTGTCAGGTACTCTCAATATAGTTTTCTAACTGACTGCCTCAACAACATTGTCTATGCTTGGAAGAAAAAAAAGAACTCCAAAAACCCCAAACAAACCAAGAAAACAAACTAAAAAACAAAAACAAGAAAAAAGAGAGGTGGAAAGCTCGGGAAAAACATGAAACTATTTTCTTGATATTCGTATCTTATTTATTTCTGTTTTGACATTTTTTTTCATTAGCGGAAGCCGTAGTAAGAAGAAGTCCTAACGTTGGCCGAGAACCTAATATCACGACCATTGAGTGTAAATTACATATATTTCGTACGTAGATATTTCTGAACGTCTTGGTAGCCTGGAAAATGAGTTCTGCAAAAAAAAAAAAATGTCTGGATAGATTCTAAAGGCCGTAAATAAGAGACAAATCGAATGATTAAAATAGATAGACTCGTCAGCTTAATCACTCAATAGAAGCAGTTCCATTCCCAATGTCCTTTGGCAGCATGCTGTGTTGGGGGTGATCAATTAAGAAAATTTCGTTGGGCAGTGATTGCTGAAAAAAAATCAGATTTTTCCAAAACGAAACTTGGATGCTACCAGACACAAACTAAGGAATCAATTTAGCATAAACCTACATAGCAAATTGACTTCCCCCACTAAAAACGTATCTAGAAGGGGATTTAAAAAAAGGAAAAGGTTCTTTCAATTAATAATGACGAGTGAATGTTCAGCCCTCTACCTCCATTGGAGCTTCATGTACGTACGATAGATGCATACATTTATTTATAGACATCCAGGCAGACCAGCTAGAGAACTGAAGAGACTGATGTTGACAATTTTGGTGACAGTCCTTGGTTAATGGTTTCTGATAAAAGAAAAATATGATAAAAAACGATTAATAGAAGATTATATGGAAGGCGGGTCGAATCGCTAGAAATAGATTGGATATTTGAAATCTGAATCAATTTCTATTCGAGGTTAGACGTACTCCGATAAAAAATGAAAAATATTTTTAAAATCAAAATAATTGAAGATATATGTACCTATAAATTATCTATATCAATAAATTTGGTTTGGTGAACATAGATATCTAAATTCGATGAATAGGAGACTATTCTGAAAAAGTGATAGCATAAAATTTAACTCTATGCTCTCATTAAACCTTGGATTAACTCTTCACCATTGACAACATTGACTACAAAATTTCAATGCATTTCTGTAGAAAAATTATTTGCAATTCCTTTTCATTCCACAATCATTATACACTGAATAGCCCTATTCTGCCGATAATACTTGCATTAATTCCTTGCCAATGAAAATACCACCTTTCCTGACTTTCGATACTCCACTATAATAAAATTGGATGTTTACATGTGTAGTTGGGAGATTATATGGCAGTTTGGTGGATTTGTTTAATAAACTTACTTTTGATACCCCGGGACAAAAACAACTAATATATATATATATATATATATATATATATATATATATATATAAAACACTATTATTAAGGATTACTATGATCAGTGCTCCCTTCTTCAGACTTGAGCATTCTTAGACAGGGCACTCGTCTATTATGAGCTACTATAGCAATGCTCTTCCAACTCTGGAATGGAGCACTCTAGTGGATGGGGAATTGAGCGTAAGTAGATATATCGCTCAATTTGGTCCTACTGACTGTCGAATTCTGCGAAGAGCAGGTGTAGAGTATCTGCATCTGGGTCTAACACGAGTGTTTTGGACCCAACCTGGCAGTACTGAAAGGGATACTGGATTGTCTATAGCCACACTGAAGAGTTGTAATACAACGAAACAGCTGTCTGTGGATGACACAATTATCAATTATATATATATATATATATATATATATATATATATATAGCTTTACCATCATAGAAAAAATAGAAAAAACTAGTCCAATTGACATAACTAAAGTTCTAGAGAAACACGAAGATATGTGGATCAACAAACTTAAAACCCTATATCCTAATGGATAAAACACTAAACTGATCAACCCTCATCACACAGAGCCCTAATACACAAAACTCCTACCAATGATATCCTCACACCCACATCTAAGACATATCAATAATGGAAGCTTCAAAGTCACCCAGACCCATTGGAAAAATTTCACCTTAGCCAGTTATAACCCCTGTCCAAATTATATATATATATATATATATATATATATATATATATATATATATATATATATATATATATATATTGTGGAAAAGACTTTTGACAACATCTCAATCTTTTTTTTTATATAAATGTGTGATAGCTTTCACTTTCAAAGCGCTGACGAAGCCCAGTATGTGTGAAAAACTATTACACTTTTTGATAAAAATTCGATATATACTTAGTCTTAAGTTTTTCCTATTTTAAACATCGTCAACTTTTCCACTTTGTCAGCTTTTCCAGGAAATTCTGTCGGATTTCTCTCTCTCTCTCTCTCTCTCTCTCTCTCTCTCTCTCTCTCTCTCACACACATGTATTCCTGTGTGTATGTGCGCAGGTATGTGTGTGTGTGTATCACGTATCATGGACAGGATTTACCAGAAAGCTGACTGACTCTGTGGCAGAGACCCCACACTAAATGTTGTGCCGGCATTTATAAAACCTTCTTTAGTCCGACACAAATTGAAATTACGAATATATGTATGTATTTATTTATCTATTTATTTACAGTCTCTTATCCTGTGTTCTGTGTATTGTCACTTATATTCGTCCCTCGATTCATTTCAACTCTTTTGAATAAAACACATCCAACCACTAGAAATCATTTCACATTAAATGGGCGACACTTCTTTCAACTGGACGTAACATCCTTGTCGGATGTTTACCAATTGTTGATATGAAACAAGCAAATACATTCAACGCATTCAAATTTCCCCTGTGACTTTCCGTCTTTCCCGATTCAGCGAGCGTTGACTGATCCCCATTCAGTCAGAGAAACCGAGTGTAAAAACGTCCCGGTAAAATGTACGGTGGATCCCATACAATGCCGTAAACGTTATGATCTGCTTGCACGCTTGGAGAGTCGAACAACTTAGGGTACTCCACGTGCTGTGGGTGGGCAAATAACTCGCTCGGCCATTCGGGGAAAGACTGAAGTAATTAAGAAGGTCAATTGCTGAGTTGACATTTTTCTATGCACAGCTGTGTCTGGTACAAAGACAATGAATAAGTAGACCACCCTGTTAGGATTGGACTCACAAGAAATGGTCTGCGTGATGAGCTATTTCACAGCAACAGACAACCCAGTCAGATATTTCATCATCATCATCATCATCATCATCATCATCATCATCATCATCATCATCATCATCATCATTTGAATATCCGTCGTTGGATACAGACCCTCCCCAGGATTCGCCACAGTTCTCTATTATGGACGCTGGGGGAGCCAATTCTTTCCGAATTTGTCAAGTCCGTCTCTCCATCTTGTTGTCTGCCGGCCTCAGTTACGCATGTGATCTCTGGGGATCTATGTTGTGAATTGTGATATCCATCGGTTGTCTGTCATTCTTCAGGTACTCATTAAGCCTTGTTTAATTCGAAACAGAGATTGCAAGACAGCACAGTATATAAGGAAGAAAACAGGAGTCCGAGACATCATAGAATCTATTAGAAAACTTGAATGGCAATGGGCAGGCCATTTTGCAAGAGTGACAGACAACCGATGGACATCACAACTCACAACTTGGATCCCCAGAGATCACATGCGAAACCGAGGTCAACAGAATACAAGATGAGAGATGAAGTTGGCAAATTTAGAAAATACTGGCTCCGCGACGCCCACGATAGAGGAGTGTGGCGAATCCTGGGGAAGGTCAATGTCCAACGACGGATGTTAAAAAATCGATGATGATGATGATGATGAATACGAAATAAGGACAAAATGTCGGTTCATTTGTCAGTCGGTTTAAAAAGGAATGGCCCCCTTACCTTGAAGATCACCCAGAAAAAATTTGACGTCAACTTGGGCCAGATGAAATATCCATTGTGCAAAACTCAGAACTGGACCATTTCTCGATAATAATACTGTTTCGTCCTGTATAAAACCAAATGATCCGTAGGGTATAAATTATTGTACCAATGTTCAAACTGAGTCTCATCAGTAAACTTGCTAAATCAGCATTTGAAATTCTGGCATTTTACCTCAACTCGAACACTAACCTCAGGCACCTGAGAGAAACTCATCACAACCTCAGTCCTGAAACGTGCCTACACGTAACATCTGTAGCATAGGCTTTGTATTTAAGATTACCTGTGACATTCCGGTTTTCGCCGCAGACAGTAGGCTATTAAAAATTGGCAGCAGCTTGAACTGCTCAGGTCATCAGGTGGCTACTGGCTCGGGCATTAATCATGTGATCTGGAATTGTATATTCCGGTGTCCGTAGATTCAAGAGGAGAAGAGGTTCAGTGGGAAAGAGTCGGGCAGGAATCCGAGAACCACCGTCAGAAAAAATAGATGTGAGTGATGGACAAGTGGCAGGGTGTTAGTGGGTCGTCTGTGAAAGTTTCCCCGAGTTCGATAATGGTCGATAATAGTCGTAATAACATGTTGTACTCAATGCAATGATAATTACCCGGCCTGCCATTCTTGCAGATATTCGTGCGACACGCGTAGCCCACCCCAGCCATTCCAACCAATCCCACCACTTAATTAGTCATTGGAGAAGCAATAGCGCTCTCGAACATGATTAAATATCGAGGTTGGGGGTGCTAATGAGAACTGCAAAGGTCAGACTCGGCGTAGAGGGAACGCATTGTCGGTATAGATATACAGAGAGCCAGACCAAACTACATACATACATACATACATACATACAGACAGACAGACAGACATACAGACATACGTGCATACTGATAGTCCAGGATTTCCGATAGAGTTAGGGACAGAAAATGAGATCGTGATTCGAAAAATCGAAGAGTCGAATGCACTTTCAAATGTATTCTATTGTGATATGGACTTTGAATCCTGTTCTTGAATATTTTCCTTCTTAAAATGAAGTTGAATTAAACCCTCAATTACTTCAATTGTAATATTAGTTGAAAGAAAAACAGCTCGTGGCATATAAAACTAAATGAAAGTAGTCAATTACTGAGTAAATTATATATATATATATACATATATAAATAAAATCATAATTACATCAGATTATGTTATATTTGATTCATTTCACGACTATTAGTTTCTTGCAAACGGCTAAAAGCGGTCCACATTCATCGGGTGAAATTAAAATGTTTATGGTGTACACAGTTTGAGAACATTCATTTTTTTCATTTTTCTTTCATCTTCCTTTTTTGGAGAATTTTAGTTTAGCCAAACCGGTCAAAGTCATCTTGAAATTATTTGCACCCTTTTTTTTCTTATGTTGTTGATTTTTATGCTGTCATTTTGTGTCTGTGAGTGTTTCTATTCGTCTGTTTAGATGTTTATGTTCAATTCTTTTTCAGTCCCATCTACAGAAGATATTGATCACTCTACTTATTTATGAAAAATAGAATATATATATATATATATATATATATATATATATATATATATATATATAGGGCTCTATCTCAAAACACCTTATATCCTAATTTCTTGAAATTAGATGAAGTGGGAAAGTCTTAATCCGTCTCATGGATCACTCAGCAAAATGCAAGTATCTCTCGATCCCACTTGTATTTTCTCACATACATACACACACACATATGCACACACGCACACACATATGCACACAGACACACACACACATATATATATGTGTGTGCGTGTGTGTATGTGTGTGTGTGCATATATATGCATGTGTGAGAGTGTGTGATGTGTAAAGTGGACTGTGTGAAAAGGAGAAGACTAGATACTAATTAGTACATCCGAAATCCTTTATCAAAATGTAATTACTTACGTCTCGCCGGGGGGAATAGCGGGCAACAGAGCGAATATATATATATATGTATATATATATATATATATATATATATATATATATATATATATATATATATATGTATATGTATATATATATATATATATATGTATATGTATATATATATATATATATATATATATATATATATATATATATATTGTTATGAAAAACAGAATGAGTTAATTAGCAGAACAAGAAAGGACGTATTGAGAAGATGAGCTAAGGATCGAATTGAAATCAGGTAACCCACTTCTTATTCAAAGTATCCAAATGAATATAAATATCCATACATATATGCATACAGGCATACACACGATCTTGCACTGCGTATCGTTTACGTTAACTTCAACCATAATCTATTTGTATTGAATTACTGCCCGCTTTCAATATATATATATATATATATATATATATATATATATATATGTATATACTCGCAGATGTGAATAGGCTATTGACAGTGACACTAATTGATGAACTGTTCGTGTCAAGTCTATAGGGTTCTTCTGTTAATGAACACTTATGTTGCGTGCGTTTTAAAACGGAATAACCTGGCACGAAAATAAAGCGTGTCTGAGCAGGTTCAGATCAGCCTACGTTTCACTATGCGTTTGCCTCACAAGGGAACCGTGGTAAGTTTCTATTGCAAGTGTTTCGCTAACAAGACAAAATTCAGAGCAATTACTGGAATTACATAAAAGCAATTAGTTCGCTATTCCCAGACCTCGCCGTTACTTGCCTCTACATGCTTATCCGACCGCATTTCTTTAGTACTTACTACGCAGTATTTAGTATTATGCAATGTGCACATAAAAGAATCATGCTGAACCTCAAACAGGAGAGATCATAAAAAAACAAAAACAGCACAATATATCAGGGAGAAGACTTTCTCTCTATGAGACTCTCAAAAAAAAGGGAGAAATCTAATAAAGAATCACTCTTGGATGGCAAATCTCCGTCAGAGCAAGAGCAACTTTAAAAAACTTTACTTTACCGGTAATCCTAAAAAGAAGGGTATACTACCAATGCATCCTCCCGATAGTCACTTATTGAGCTAAAACATCGAACCTAACCAACAGACAAACCTATAAACTGAGAACCATGCAACGTGCACACAAAAGAAATATGCTCAGTCTCACATAGAGAGATCGCAAGACAGCAAAATATATCAGGGAGAAAACGGGACTCCGATACATCAAAGAATCTATTAAAAACTAAAATGGCAATAGGCAGGCCATGTTGCAAGAATGGCAGACAACCGATAGACGCCACGACTCACAAAATGGACCCCAAAAGATCACATATACATCTGAAGCCAGCGGTGCATTAGAAGGAGAGACGAACTAGACAGTGTACTGACTCTGCGACGCCCACAATAGAGAATGGTGTCGAATCCTGGGGAAGGTCTATGTCCAACGATGGACGTTCAAAGACTGATGATGATGATTATGATGACTGAGTATTAGACAATGCCAAATAGAAGAATGGGAATACCTTGAATAGTGCAGCTTTGATTAGTACGGTTTTCTATGTAGTACAGTTATGGCATTCATCATCATCATCATCATCATCATCATCATTCTTTAGTCATCTGTCGTTGGACATAGAACTTTCCCAGAATTCGCAAGACCTCTCTATCATGGACATCGCATTGCCCATCCTTTCTGAATTTATATCGCTCGAAATACCATCTGACTTTTTGTCAGCAACAGCTTCACACATGATCTCTGGGGATCCACGTTCTGAGTCGTGATAGAGTGTGATTGCTTGCCATTCTTGCAGCATGTCCATCCTATAGCCATTTGAGTTTTTTAACAGTTTCTATGATGTCTCGGACTCCTGTCTTTTCTTTAATATACCGTGTTCTCTTATGATCTCTCTATGTGAGGTTGAGCATGATTCTCTCATGTGCACGTTGGATGGTTTTCAGTTTGAGGTTCAATATTTTGTTTAGGTTCCATGTTTCAGCTTCACATGTAATCATCGGTAGGAAACATTGGTTGTATTCGCTTCATCTTGGGATTAGTGGGAAGCTCTTGTTCTTAAAAATCAAGCTTGTTCCACCAAAACCTTGCCTACCCAGGGTGATTCTTCGCGTTAATTCTTCCTCTGATGTTTACTTCATGGAGACTCGCTGTCTTAGGTAGATGTAGTGGTTCACTTTCTCTCGCTCTGCATTTTCGTTTTTAAAGCACAGTAAATAATGATGAGCGCCTGTGCAGTGTGGTTTTGAAAAGTACTGAAAGACTGTGTTTCACGAAAGAATAGGAACCGCCAACCATGAAAATCAGCATTCGAAATCCTGTTTTTACCTAGTCTCGAACACCGATTCTTGTCACCCGATGAAACGTGGCTGTCTCATCTTAGGTAAGCCCATCCCCTTTATTTCCTCTCAAAGATAACATCAAAGGTTTTATTATGATTTGATTAGTGTGGCACAAGGTCAGGATATTTACTGAGCAATAAGTAAGAAATTCCCACCCGCACAATGTTCACTCCATATTATATATGGAGAGTGTTCGATTGAGCTCAGTGACAAGGAAGGGAACTATGTTTAAACAGGAATTCTTTTTTCAACATTTGACTATAGACTTTTTGATGTACTTATACATGTATATCTAAATAATTTTGCAATTGTATGAAAAATATGAGAAATATTATATTGCTCTACATCCAAAATGAACCCAGATCTTTTACGCATTAGCGTAAAATAAATAAACAAATAAGAGATATTACTCTATAATAAGCACACAGTAGTTATCTCCCTTCATACATTATACTGGGAACATCACGTGTGATCATATATGTATATATATATATATATATATATATATATATATATATATATATATATATAGATATATATATGATCACATGTGATGTTCCCAGTAAAATGAAATTATATACGTATATATATATGTGTGTGTGTTTGTGTATGTGCAGGTGTTTGTGTGTTTGTGTGTGTGTGTGTGTGTGTGTGTGCTTGAGTGTGTGTATCTGTGTCAGTGTGTGTGTGGGTGCAGTAGGATGTGTTTTTTGTGTATGCATCCGTTCTTAAAGCATACAAACATATATCTTGATACTTGTGGATTGGTAGAAATCGGGGCTACTCTAGATATCGTCACACCTGATCACGCAGAGTAAACATGAGTTTAGCGTCAATAAACCAATATAAATTGTGATAAACGCGTGGGCTATTATACGTAGCCAAACATTTTTCTGATAATTGGATGAAGAAAGATTGTTTCTCGGTATGGCAAGGAAATCGAGACAATTTTGCCTAATTGGACTTAATTCAAATGACCGAAAGACTTTAGCCTGTTCTCATCGAACACACCAAATATATCTACTTATATAATTTGCTACGTGATCAGCTATATTTTCTGTCTGTAAAATTTGTCTTTGTCAAAAGAGATTACCATTAAATGCTTATTGAAGATTAATCTCAGTTATTTATTTATTCATTTTATTTTATTAATGTTCCACTAACGATAATGGAATTCTGCAATGTTAAAATCATCTTCCTATAAAAAATATGTGGGTGATACTATATATATATATATATATATGCAATGCTCTCCCTTAGGAATATAGCACTTTGATGGATGAGGAGTTTCTGCGTAAAAATGAATATATCGCTTAATTCCAGCCTTACTAACCGTAGTCCAGAGGTAGGATATCGGCCTCCGGGTCCGATGTGAGGGTTTCAAGTCTGCCTCGCGGTACTGTATGGGTTAAAGTCTATAGCCACACTGAAGAGATGTAATACATCGAAACAGCTGTCCGTGAATGATACAACGATATATAAATATTAATAAAATGGTTCATTTTTTTGTCGGTAACCTCCATCAAAGCTGATTCATGTTGTTGAATAGTGTCCCTTACTTTTCTTTGAATATGTATAAAATCTGAGTTCAATCTTGTTGAACATAAACAAAAATTTTTTAGTTCTGTTCATTTGTAAAATTATGTGAATTCAACCGTCATTTTTGAGATCATGAGTAAACTAGCAGAATAATGATTGAATAATATTATTATGGGCAATTTTTAAAAAAATCTGTGTGAGTATTTATTCGTTTGCTTGCTTGTTTGTCCCTTGTCATACCGTTCTGTCAATAGGCTTGAAAATTGGTATCAGTATTTTGCCAGACCTCCGCTAAAAATGTTTTTATTTTTATTTTTGTAAGAAAGCTTTTTTCATTTATTCATTTATTCTTTTAACCTTTTAGGGACCTTATCCTGACAGGTTTTTAAATAGTATCCACGTTCTCCAGAATCTAGATAATTACAGATGTTTTTTTACTCTGTCAGATGTTTTCTCGTGGAAAACACTAGCGATGTCATAAATGGAATTTATTCTAACCATATTTATTCTTCGATCAAAATTCTTATCACGCAACTTCAAGTTTCAACGCTACGGTTGTTCAGTTATTGATTGTCGTGTATGATTAATTGTTATTCCGACAACCTTCATCGGGAGCTAGAATTTGCAGTCATGGCGTTTCCAGAACTATTTCTTATAGCAGTCACAGTGATAATTTCCCTATTTCGTGTAACGTGGAATGTAGGCATCAGATTACTTATTTACAGAGAAGAGAAAAATCGATTTCGAACGTATGCGAATAACTATTGCCATTGAAGGTCTGAATTCGAAACGAAAAACATCCACAACTCCGAGGGAAAAAAAAAGCCATAAAGATCTGAATCCAGAAAAAGAGTGTTTAAATATACCCTGCCGTGCACTGCGAATTTATGTTGCCAAACAGAATAAGAACTGAACGTTCATAATTCAACAGTTGTTCGACATTCGTACCAAATTGGAAAATAAAAAAAATGCTTGCATGCCACGCGAATGACCTTGCAGTAATTGAACGAGCTAAGTTACGAAACATCCTCTTCACCCATCTTACTCACCATACCTCTCTTGACCGATCACCACTTTTTCAATCATTTCAACCACTTCCTGCGAGGGAAAGTCTTCAACAACCAAGTAGCAGCCCAAAACGCCTTCAAGGAAATCATAGGTTCCAGGACCCTATAATTCTATGCTTCTGGTATCAATAGACTTTTCCAGTTTCTTAATTGGTGTAGATTCTGGTGGTCCTTATTTCGATTAATAACTTAATAATGATCTTTTGAAACCTGGACTGGGAAAATAAAGGAATCAAAATAGACAGCGGTTATCTGAGCGACCTCAGACTTGTAGACAACATCGTCTTTTTTGCAGAGAACCAATACGAACTCCAACTAATGCTAGATGAACTAAACGAAGAAGGCCTACTCATGAACTTCAGTAAAACAAAAGTCATGTGCAACAATCACATCAAGAATAAGGACATAACTGTCAAAATCGAAGATGCAAAACTGGGGAAACTTGACTACTACATATAACTAGGACATTGAATCCATGAAACCCACGAAAGAAGAAGAAATCGAGCGGAGAATCACCCTAGGATGGCAAGCTTTCGGCAAAGCAAGCTCAACCTTCAAAAACAAGATGATCCCAAAAATCCTAAAAAGAAGAGTATACAACCAATGCATCCTCCCGATAGTCACTTATGGAGCTGAAACATGGAACCTAACCAAAAGACAAACCTGCTAACTGAGAAGCATGCAGCGTGTGCATGAGAGAATCATGCTCAACCTTACATGGAGAGATCACAAAACAGCACATATATCAGAAAGAAAACGGGGGTCTGAAACATCTTAGAATCCATTAGAAAATTCAAATGGCAATGGGATGGTCATGTTGCAAGAATGGCAGATAGTCAATGGACATCACGACTCGCAACTTGGATCCCCAGAGACCACATGCGAAACCGAGGCTGACAAAATACAAGATGGAGAGATTAACTACATAAATTTAGAAAATACTGGCTCCGCAACGCCCAATTATAGAAAAATTTGGTGGATCCTGGAAAGGTCTAAGTCCAACGACGGGCGTTAAAAGACCGATGATGAGTTGTCTAATTGGTGTAGATTCTGTTGGTTCTTATTTCGATTGATAACTTTTATGCTAATTTGAGATATACTGCTTCAATATTGATGGTGGAAAATTGCAATGATTTTTACACCAGCCTTGAAGATGATGTCATTGAAGTGTTTTTGGATTAAGTTCTAACTCTTCTTAAATCACCCTTTAAATTAGATTTTCACCTAATATTACATAAAACTTTACTTGTACACATGATTACCCTCAGCAAAGCGATTGCTCCTGGACTAATTCCTACAATAAACAATTATTGCGTTGTAAAAAGAATTTTGATATTTATACTCACAATGATCGATTTTTTCACACACATACATATATATGTGTGTAGGTGTGTGTTGATTTCAACTTGACAGAGTTTTTTTTAATTCTTTTCTTATTTTCGGTATTGTAATCCAATGAATTAATTTTGACAGCTATCTGCCTCCATCTCTGTTACGCTTGAAACAAATTGAATGAAAGTACATGGTAGTCAAAATCATTTCCATCGGTCACAATACTAATGATATAAAATAAAATAAAAACTCCAAAACAATTTACATATATATTGAACTGTACGATTTTCCTGGTTCTCTGTTTGTCATCATGAAGTCCTATATTTAAAGGTAAGAATCACTCTGATGAAAATATCTCGTGTCCACCATTTGAACCAATAGACTCTCCCAACGGAAAAAGGTACTTCAGTGTTTTCTCTTTCGTATCCTTCATTTTACCAAGCTTCCACGTGACAGGAAGGACGCGAGTTCGAGTTTCAGCAAGGGCTTATCTCTTTCATTTCTGAGCTGCACTGTTTACTCACTTCCGTAGATCGACGGCATGGGTTGATTCATGATTTTAAAAAAATCAGAAAGAAGGGAAACAGTAGTCAGAAATTAATAGTGATAATTGTATTTCGAGGGAAAAATCAAACTTCAAACAAATGTAAACAAATATTGCCAAATGCTGTCAGAAATTGTACATAGTTCTTGGCTGGTTTCAAGTCTGTTCGTTTTCTTGTCGGAAATTATGAGGATTTGTACAAATCTTGCAGCTCGGTGTTGATTCTTCGGAAGGTAGCAAGAAAATCATACTTTCAGAAGAAGGATGGACAAATTGCCTACTTTCAGCTGTTAACTTACTTTAATAATGATGAAAATATCTCCTAGCCTCCATTTGAAACAATAGACTCTTGCACTAAAGAGAAGAGACTTCCGTGGTTCTTCTCTTGTTTTATTCATTCAACTGAGCTTCCAAGTGCCAAAAACAAAAAACAAAAAACAAAACAAAAACAAAAACATAAAAAAAACAAAAAACGTGTGTTCAAGTTTCACCTAGAGCTTTTATTAAAATCTTTTATTTCTGATCCGAACTGTTTACTCACTTCTGTAAATCAACGTCCTGAATTAAGTTATGATAAAAAAAATCCACAAAAATCTAGATGAAGGAAAACGGTATTAAAAATTATTTTGATAGTTCTGTAGTGGTAGAAATTCATATATTTCCGTGATTTCTTCTCACAGGAATTGAAGTGTTATTTAAGTGATAGATTCAACTAGTTATTCTAATACTGATACTAGAACTAATAAGATGAACAACAAACGATGGGGATCATATTCAGAGCAAAGAGTGAGTTTGTAAAGCAATATTCATTCACTTTTTGTGGTTGAGTTGTTATTGCATCTGGGCATAAAAGGTTTGACTCTGGCAAGAGGGTCGAGGGTTCGAATTTCATTGAAACCTTAATCTTTATTTTTGATCTGCACCGTTTGCCCGCTGCCGTAGTGACGAGCCAAGTTGAAGTTTTGATCAAAACAACCTCGAAAAAATGAAGATAAATAACAGTCAAAATCAATTGAATAATCTGAAGTTAATCTAGAACAAAGTAACTAATAAGGGGTATTCACTTGGCATCTAACGTCCTGCAGCCGTAATGGTCCAAAAGACTAGCTTGCTAACTATCGACACAACATTTGGCAGAACCAACACGCTCTTTTCTTTTACGACATTTATCAAAAAGCAGAGTTATCTCCCATGGGGATCCGATTGATGGAGATCCGTAAGTGATATTAGTGAAGGTGGTAAAGATGAGCTGACCACATTGTAAATGAAAAAAACAAAAACACTCCTATTTCTCACATCGTCATCTCAAATTTCAGCATCTCTCGTTTTACTGGACGATCAGGGAGTTCCGAATATCATTTCAGTCTCTCTGGAAGAATGAAAAAAAAAGGAGGACAAAAAGACAAACAAATAAAAAGAAAGTGTGTGAGATGGCAGGGACAAAATTTCCAGTGATAACATCGGAACACGACCTGAGAATAGAAAAACAAAATCAAGGATCAAATTATAGACGGAAAGGATTATCATTATTCGACAGAAAGTAGGGAGAGCAACATAAAATATGGAATATAACAAAATATAAAGAACAAAAGAATAAAAACAAATGATGTAGAAACCACTAACAATACAATAAAACTAGAGAATGACAGGTTATAAAAAAATATGAAGCCAATTCTGGATTAAATCTTATTGAACACATCCAAGCCATTTTGGCTCATGAAATAAAGAAAATGAATGGATACTCTCCGGACAGATCTCGTATATACATACTGTTCATATTACGGGTGACCTAGATTAATATTTACATCCGTGGCAGTCAATGTATTGAAACATATAAAAACACTTCTTATATCATGTCGTGTAACATGCTATGTCTGCATATAATGTACGTTCTAAAAGCTACAGTTAAAGTTCACAGCAAGAAAAAAAATCAAACATTTTAATTGAAGAAAACAAAAAGATATACGGAATTTAAATCATAAAGAAAATGCAAGCAGGAAAATTCGAAACCTTAGGTAAAGTTCGGATTCGTGTAGCGTTCTGGGTAAAGACTTTTTGATTGACTTATTGATTGTTTTATTTTTTGATTTTTCATCGTCTATAAAGTCAAGTTTTGAAAACAGGTTTTATTCAAAAGGATCATTCATTTGTTTTATATTTCGGAGTAGAGTCAGCTCAATTATCATTCATGTCATTATTGTAATAATCGAATGAAACATTTTTGAGCCAAGGTGTTGATTATCTTAAGAGTTCCGGTGTGACATTAGATTTTTGTGGAAAAGCTTTGTTTCATGTCTGTATTTTGACCTCTGAATACCTATTTAGCGGTTTGCGTTGTTGTTTGAAGATGATTATAGAATCACAAAGAAAATGCAAGTGGGAAAATTCGAAACCTTCGGTAAATTTCGTTCACTATTATTAGAATCTATACCAATTATCATGGTGGAGTGCTCTCTCTTCTAGTTCGGTACATCATGAGTCCGATTCATAGCTAAATCATATCAAAAATTCAGAAAATTGAAATGTATGTCCTTCTGCTGAACATTCAGTATAAAAAGTAGGATTGAGGAAGCCTGGAGAGGAATGGGTTCCGTCAGGCTAACTTTCCCAAAACTCATCCTTGATGGGTACCCCAACAACCTCGTACTTGGGACTGAGAGCCTATATTGGGTTATGGGGCCAAGGACGGAGAAATTTAGAAATCTAAAAATCCTTAATTATCGTCAAAAAGCTTGAAAGGGGTTTCACATTCTGTGCCTTTTATAGAATTACTCATCACAGGCAAAGGTAGTGCCATTGACCGATTGGTCGATCGAGTTGAAATAGCGACTGAGATTGAGACTGATTTTAATGCCCTTGGGAAAAGCATGGATCTGACTCCACTCCATCCAACCAATGGGTGAAATAGCTGATAGTGAAATGAATGACGCCAGTCGGGTGCTTGTCGTCTCTCTGTCGAAAACCCCCCGAAGAACTCAGAGACAAGAAGAAACTTGTGATATGGGAAGTCCGGGCAGGGGAGGCTGTTGCCGTAGCCATCGTGAGGGCATTTACTCACTCATCCTAAACATTTCGAGAAACATAACAATTGTCTCTTTTTCTGAAGAATATCTTTACTCTCTGACATGTCTCATTACAACTGAATAAATCTCTGTATGTGTTTGTGTGTCTATACAAGGCAACTACTCGGAAAATCAGCATTTTACGAGACATATAGACATTTGCCAGATATATCAATAAACGTACAGGGGATTGCAATATCCTATTTGTTTGTTTTTTCATTGGTGTTTCTCGAGAAATCTAATGAAAATGCAAAGAATTGAAGATTCACACAATTCTTCGTACTTTCTATAATTTATCTCCCTTGACTTTAGCTCTTCTGAATTATCTAAATTTAGATATGAAATATCTAAATTTGCAACACGGTATAGAAGTAACCCAAATAGTTTGAAGTCGTTGTTTTGTACGCCGTACAGAGCACTTTTTACATGATAATTTTTGCAGGCTGCTCAACTAAACCATAAAGTCTGGCCAAACATGCACCTTTAGGGTGGGTACTGACCTAATATACCTGAAAACCCGAAAGTACCCAATATACCCACAGTATTTCACGTGGTTCCTTCACAATGGTAACACAAATCCGTTCATATGTATGTATGCATGTATGTACAGTGTGTATGTACGTATCTATCCCAGTATGTTCTATGTATACCTCCATGTATACATATATTTACCCATTACAAGCCAGTTCGTTGATCCCTTTCTCTCTCTTTATTTCATACAATTCTTTCTCTCTTTACCAATGTACGTACACTCTTGAGTGCATCGCAGATCAACCCTGAACCACCCCACAACATTTTTTCCTTCTCCAAAGAGAAAGGTCACGTGTCTGCTCGCTGTCCTTGCCCAAAATCGTTCATGGCATTTCCAAATATCAACCTTGTTCATCGACACTACTTTAACATTTTGTTCCAGTATATTCGATGTCAACGCTGTCAAAGAGTGAAATGTAGACCCTCCGGTCTGTCCTATTTTTTATCATCTTTTTTATTATTATTATTATTCCACCTGCCAAACAACCCTCACACTCCCCCATCCCCCGTCTGTCAGTAAAATTGTCTGCGAATACGTCTGTCACTTAGTAGGTTGCGTGATGAGCAAATCCCAGAGAGTTTGCCTCTAGACCCCAGGTTGGCAAGCTTCCGGCTGAGCAAACTCAACATTAAAGAACAAAAAGATACCATTAGTTTTGAAAAGGAGGTTTATGGAGTCCTGGTTAGTATTATTTTCTATTCAATTATGGCTTTTAAACGAAAAAAAGAACAACAAAAACCATTGTAAAACATTCGTGCTATACAATCTGTTGACTTACCAAGCTATAAATGTATCAGACTGCAAATGAAATCAAATGAATACTTAGAATACAGGGCTGGTTAGCCATTCAATAGGAAACCCCGCAAAAAATCTATTGTACGGTAAAAAAAAACCCTATTCCCTAGACATAATAAGGAGTGAATAGTTATTTTTTCAGCTCCCTACCGGCATGTACACACGACACTCACAATGTAGTCCGCCAACCAGCCAGACTCACTTAAATACCGAAGGACATACGTTGATGTAAATAGTTTTGGTTGACGGATTCTAATATTTATTCCGAAGATGAATATAACAAGTGTCATCGATCTTTTGTCCATAGCATCAAAATTAATGCACCAATATTGTTGAAGTACACACACGCATATATATATATATACATATTATTGTGTCATCCACAGACAGATGTTTCGTTGTATTACAACTCTTCAGTGTGGCTATAAACTTTCCATTATCCAATTCAGTACCACGAGGTAGGATTGAGACCTTCGCTTCAGACCCGGAGGTCGGTATCCTATTGCTGAGTCACGGAACTTGACGGTCCGTAAGGCTGAATTTAAGTGATATATTTATTTAGCTTAAATCCCCCATCTACCAGAGTGCTCTATTCCTATGAAAGAGCATTGCATAATGGTTACAATGAACGAGTTACCTAGCTTAAAGAGTGCTCAACCCTGGATAGAGTAGCGTTAATTATTGTTTTATATGCAAACGATTCGATCGCCATTTCATACTCAATAAAAATATCGTTAGGATTTGCTGAGTTTTTTTTTGCTTGTGCATTCAGTCAGCTGTAGTACGTCGTCATAAGGAAAAAAATTAGAAGCTATAAAAATAGGTTCCAGGTGAATTTATGGTAGAGAATACTGTCAGCATCGGACAAAATACATACACGCCGACACTCAGGCTTGAAATACAATCACATAATAAACTTAGGACTGGGTTATCATTCAATATAGCAATTGTTGCAACATTGTTCATTCCTAGCAGTTATTAAATGAATAAGATAAGTCTATCTCTTAAGGAACGACCAATAGAGTATTAAGGTGGATTCCGGTTGCATGCGACAGTTTTGAGATCCTTACCAGTCTAGAGTCTGGTAGGGACAAACACTTCATTCCTAGAACTTCACATGACCCCTCCCCGCCCCCTTGGTAGGATGCAAATTCACCATAAGCACGCAGCATGGAATGTATTCAATCAGTGAGTGCACAGGAAAATTTGTCCTAATGGATACTCGGGAATCGAACCCGGGACCTCCTGCACGTGAGGCAGACAAAATAACCATTACGTTCCGAGTGGACATGAAATGACTAAATTTCTACACAAAGCAACAGTTAGAACAGTAAGAAATTTCCACTACTTTTAGAGGATATTGCACAAAATATCTTTGTTAGAGAACTTCCGTTCTAATTGTTTTGATTTTATAAAATTCCAAATGTTTGGATCAAGGGTTTCAATCGGTACTTGGCTAAAACAGAATATGATTTCAAACTTGTATTTTGTCGGAAATGTTTTGGTTGATCTAGCAAAATGTCAAGGGTCCATTGTTCTCCTGAAAGAGAACACTTCTATCGGTACAGTCTCTGAACAATGGGAAGTAATCCACAGAATATCCAGAGGAACTCCTTGGTAGAGAAAGAGTCCTATACAAGATGCCCCCAACAGTAGTCTTTCGAGCTGAAAACAAGCATGATATCTATCAAGACACCTTTCAGTATTATCAGTGACTTTAACTTGATTAGATCACCCCAAAAAATTCTTGAGAAAAACAAGTTCTTGTTTTCGTCTTTGTAACACTAGACAAAGATACACCGGTCTTCCCTGTCATCTTGCACTCAACAAACCAAAGATTTTAAAACCGTCAAAAAATTTAAAATAAGATAAAAACGAATCAACAAGAGAACATTGAGTCTTGGTTGAAGATTTTCTGAAAACAGATTGCAATCCAGGAGTTATGCCAATGGTCTTATCTGGATGCCGAATCGTAGTCCATTTGGCCAGTGCAGTGGTCGATCAGAGAAATCTTCATAAAAAGAGACACAAAAAGCGGATGTGACGTTTATGATATCATTACCTTAATCTTCCAAATTGAAGGCAAAAATATAACGACATGTGCTTGACCGGTTTTCTTTAGCATGGGTGTGTATATACAAATAAGCTTAATCACGATTACAAGTCTAGGGCACTTGAAGTTCGAATTCTTTTCATATCAGTAATGATTTGCAAGGCCAACGTACCAATTTTTACTCTGCAACAAGCTCTCTTTATCATCTTGACCTTGTACCGAACTAGGCTAAGCTTAGTAAAGATCTATATTTATTTGAATGGATATAGTAAGAGAGACAGGGTTCCGAATGCTGATTTTCAAGACCTACCCCCCCACTTGGTATAGATGCGCAACAAACTTTTCCAATCTCCCTCATTTCCTCTTACTTAGATTGCTATCTCCCCCAGCCTCCTACATTGGGGGCAACTAATATCATTAAATACAGCACGGTAATGTAATCAACTGCCTCTCCTCGCAACAGGCGAACATTTCTGGTTCTTTGTTCGTGAGGCAAATTTTAGTGCCATCAAAAGTTTTAAATTAGGCGCGTTTGTCTTGTAAGAACAGAACCACTGATTGGGATGTTTTATGTGAGTAAAGAAAAGAAAAGAAAAATTGAAGGTAGTAATCTGCCTCCTTCAAATACAATTCCATGTGCAATTGTAGAAAGTAGAATCTAGGCTAACAGAAGGTAAAATCAGCGAAATTGGTGATAACTTTGTTTGCAAGAAGACGAAACAACAATCCCAATGGCCAAAAATCCTTCTATCTATCCATCAACCAATCTATCCTTATATATATATATATATATATATATATATATATATATATATATATATATATATATATATATATATATAATGTTTGTCAAGAAGGTATCCAGCCATTCGATCGTAATTGAAAAATTGTCTACACAGGGCAATGGTGCCTTAATCCCCTACAAAATGCTCTTTTTGAGATATCACTTAATTATCCAGCGTCCCATTCCTTCCCCAATACAGTCCACAAAGTCCTCTTTCGGGGTTCCCATCAATTACGTTCCTGAGTTCTCCTAATCTCTTTCACGAACCGATGCCTCTCTTCCAACAGCGGTCTTATCTTGGGGGGCGAAATCTGTACTGTAGGCTGGGTGGAAGTGGTGACACGAGATGTTAGGAACGGGAATTGTGAAGGCACGTAGCACATGAGTTCATTCAATGGTGATTCACTGTCGATTGAGTAACCTCTGTCTGTTCACACATGTGCAGTAAGGTTCGTTCCGATTGACTACCAAGTTACAGCAAGGCCGCACAACATTTTTCCTAGATATTCGAAACGTATGTCGTTTTGCACACGTGTGCACACACACACACACACACACACACACACACACATACATATATACATGAGGTTCGTAATGGATTTTCAATTCGTAAGAATACAAATAGAAAGTAGTAGACGATAGATTTATTTATTCGCTTGCTTCAACGTGGCAGCCATGTATTAAGAGAATAATAGTTGCGTTGAGGGGAGCGAGTAGACTGAGAATAAATAAGATGAGAGTTAGCGTTGAAAGCAGTTATTTAGGCCTTTGCGTTACCGGCGGCTGTTTAGCTCAATAGTAAGAACATTGCTACGTTGAAGTGGCCACCCAATCGATGACAGGTTCGATTCCTGCAGCATCCCAATTTTCACCAATTGTTTATTCTATATACGCATTTAGGGTTAGTGATACCGTAACGCAGGAGCTCGTTCCAAGCAAGTATCTATATAATGTAATCATGTATATATGTTTGTGCGTGCGCATGTGCTCGTTTGTGAGTATAGGTGTTTGGATATACCCAGCCAAATAGTTATTCTCAATGTCTCACACCGCTCTACGCCTACGACTCTTTGTCATCAAAACTTCTAGGCGTTAATTACTTGAAAATTTGAGTAAAAGTTCTTCAGCTTTGGTGAATTAGGTCAATTTTGTCTTCGGTTGCATAGGTCAATTAGGATTCTCAATTCAGTACAAGCCAGGTGTGCTGAATACAGATGCAAGAAGTGACTTCAATTATTGCATTCACTGATCCTGTACGTTTGCGTCGTTATCTTGTTTATACGCACAAACAGTGATCAAAACAAGCACCACAATCAGTCATGTAAGTAAGAATATAATTAAGTAGTGTCCCTACGCTGGATACAGATGTAGCCGTCTCTGCTTGGACTCCACATATCACATTGCAACACACTACGCCCCTGGTGTTGCTCATTTATCACCCTGTGCTATTTGGCCCATTTGCCGAGGAGAGGGGATTGATACATTCTCATCCAGGAGATGTTCGGCCCTCTCCTCATCCGTCTCTCCTCCCTCTTCTTTCTTACCATGTCCCCTTATTCTGAAGAAATTCAGTCCTTCCTTGTCTCTTGCTTCTCCTATCCTCTTTGTTTAACTTTCCTTCTTATTCTGGTGATTTTCAGCCTTTTTCTCATCTATCTCTCACTCCCCTTCTTTCTTTCTTTCTTTCTTTCTTTCTATTTCCTCAGGTCTTTTTCATAATACAGGGATTTACCATTTTTCTAAATTAATAAGACATAGTATATAAAAGAAATGACATTAAATAACAGAAGTACCGTACTTGTCTGAATGAATTGATTAGGAACGGAGCTGAGTAAAAAAATGAAACGATTTCAAAAACTGCATGAATAATATACATCTAACTTCATAAGAAAACTCAGCTTATTACACACTTACCTTGAAATTATCAGTTTGTAAACGTCTAAAATTTCAGAATACTTCGTTCTTGTCCAGCATTTTTAGAAGACGTAACCGTTTGAATCTAAATGTCAAATTGTGTCATCGTGATAGCTATTCTAACCATGACACTGACGACATTATTCGAATGAAACAAAAAGATCGATAAAAACCTATAAAACTAAAAGAATTACACCAAAGAGAGAAACTTCGTCTTCAAAAATTGCCGTGGAACATTGAAAACCAATGAGCCTAGAATATGAAAAAAAAAAAAAATGAATTGCAATTCCGATGTATAGAAATTCGATCGTCATTTTTACAATGATTGTGAACTAAATCTCCGGAATATTATCATTAAATTGAAATTTGGACCAGGAATTACTTTACTCTTCTAGTTACTGCATTTTAATGGCATAGCTCTTACACAACTAACTGATGTGCCGTTTATGTAGTGTTATGGTAAAACACACGCACACACACAGCATATACATCAGAAAATCATCGTATAAACTAGTTAATACCCGCGATAAAATTCACTGTTAAATTTGAATTTCTATTGAACGATTTTTAGGGTGAAAAAATAGTAAATTCGTTTCAGTTGATAAGTCCATAGTTTCAAATTTTGGGTGGGGATCTATATCAACAAAATGTTTAACCCCGTGTGGAAGAGTCAAGCGTTACGGACAGCATTCCAAGAAAACAACGCTGTTTACCATTACAGTGAATACAATAGAGCGTGCGTGCGCACACACCTTCGTGACTGCGCATGCGCCTGGCTATACGGAAGAATCATTCAAGTTACTATACTTTTTCAATCAAATAATGCTTTTAAGATACGTACGCGGTTTAACATTTTGTACCCCCACTGCCATTACCAACAACATCTTCTTCTTCTTCTTCTTCTTCTTCTTCTTCTTCTTCTTCTTCTTCTTCTTCTTCTTCTTCTTCAGATATCCTTCAAGTATCGATTAGTTGCCGAGAGAATAAATAGGACATCACAAAATGTTTCGGGTTAATTATTCAATCAAGGTGAAGTATAGCAGGGGGAAAATAACGGAAAGAATAAATAGAAAAAAAAGAAGAGAAAAGAAAACAGTTTTGGTTAGTCACTCAATAGAAACCGTCGAGTAACCAATGGTTTTTGGTAGCATGTCATGTTGCGGGTGATTAATTAGAAATTGAAAGAAGGGGTGATTAGTGAATAAGTTGCTTCTTTTGGATTTCATTGGGCATTAATCACTAAGAAACAAGAGTGAATGTTGCCAAACATAAACTAAGGGATCAATTTAGCATAAACTCACATTGTAGATATAAGCCTTCGATAAACCCTATGATCGGGGATATAAAAAAAACAAAAACAAGAAAGTTTTCTCAAGACATAGTAAGAGGTAAATGCTTAAATTTTCAGCCCTGTAGCTCCATTGGTATGGCCTGTAAGCGTGATAGATACACAGCCAGCCAGCCAGCCAGCCAGCCAACCAGAGCATCTTAAAAACAGATGAAACCTTAGTAGGTAGTTTTGTTTGACGGTTTCTAACTTGCTCTACACTTCCTTCATTTTTCCATCATCTCTCGATGGAAAATATTTGCAACGAGTGAAAATGAATATCAGAATGCAAAGAGAGAGAGAGAGAGAGAGAGAGAGAGAGAGAGAGAGAGACAGACAGACAGACAGACAGAGACAGAGACAGAGACAGAGAGACAGACAGAGAGACAGAGAGCATATACACGGAAACCAAGACTATTATTGTTACAACTACTAATACGACCATTACTTCTTCTACTACTACTATTACTGCTTTTACTACAATAGATAATAATAATAATAATAATAATAATAATAATAATAATAATCATCATCATCATTATCATCATCATCATCATCATCATCTTGAAGAATATAAAGTCTTGGCGCGTTTGCACTGAGAAACGCGCTCTCCTTTATTTTTCTTTCTTACTTTTCCCCCCTTCTCTTATTCGAGAGTTTTCTGAAGATTCAATGCTTTTTAAACCAATCGCCGACAAAAGGTTAGGCCTGTGTTTGCAAATGAGGTCGAATCAGGGGGGTCCATTGTGGGAGCAACAGGTCGGGAAAGAGAGCCTAATTGAAAAACCTTTTCAATTTCCTCCACTTTCTTCTATTTGCACGTTCACACGCGCACCATTGAAAAGGTCTTTATTTGCCCTGTATTTTTCACACAACTTTTTTTTTTTTTTTAATTCTGTATCAGCGTTCAAACTAGTTGCATGTTGTGGCTCTCTCTTGGGATCAAATGACAGCAAGTCAACTCAATACTTACTGCACTCTGCTAAGTATTCTTTGTTGATATCTGTACTCGTTGACTCTTATCGTAGATCCCCAGAGATCACATGGATAATAGAAGAGAGAAAAAAACAAAAAACAAAAAAAAAACAAAACAAAAACAAGATTGCGTGACGATTTTGACAAATATTACCTCTGCGATGTCCATTGCCGAGAGGACTGGTGAATCATGGGAAAAGTCTACATTCAACCACGGACGTTAAAAAGCAGCTGCTGCTGATTTTTGTTGCACTAGTTGTATCTCACTGTTCTCACTGAAGATCAAGGATCAGCAAGTCAATTCAATACTCCCCTTTGTTATCATTTGTAATCATTAGATTTCGAGATTGGTAGTGTTAAGTGACAGCAATCTCCCTAATAATTCAGCTCTCTCCCAAATATTTGATAAATTATTTGTGCTCTTTAGGTTTCCGAAGAACCATGCAACATGGACAGGAGAGAATCAGGATTCACATATAGAGATCACAAGACTGCATTGTACATCTAAAAAAAACAATTACAGGAGATAGAGATATCATTGCATCCCTTAGAAAACTCAAATGACGATGGGTTAGCCATGTTGCAAGAATGTCAGACAGCTACTGGACTTCAAAAGTCACATGATTAATTCCAAAAGATCATATGTGAAATTACGGCTTCAAACTTAGAACCATTTGGCGTTCACAAGGAAGGTTCATACTTAAAATCACACAGAACACGAGGAAGTATGTTGTATGAAAGAAAAACATAAGAATCAGAGATAAGATAAAATTCATTGGAAAACTCAAATAGCAATGGGCAGACCATTTAGCAGGAATGTCAAATAATTGCTGGATATCAATGGTCAAAACGTGAATTATCAGAGACCATATGCAAAATTGTGACCGGCAAAAAATAACATGGAATGATGATTTAGTCAAGTTTAGAAAATATTGATCCCACGACGCCCACGACCGAGAGGTCTGTCGTATCTTGGGGGAGGTCTGTGCTCCAAGACAGACATTAAAAGTGTGCTACAGAGTAAAAATATAGTCGTCAGAAGTTTGATTTAGGAAACTACACGGAAGTTGGTTCCGAAATAAGTGTGATTGGTTCAAATCTAGTGAAGAAGTACTTCCAAAATACCATAATATTTACAGGTAAAAGTCCTATAATTCAACCCACTTTTAATCAGATAGTTTATAAAATCAGTTTATTCCCCTGAAGTGTTCGTTTGCTTTTCTACTAATAGATCCTACATTTATAAGTCCCGTAGAATGATCGTTTTTTGAATTTTCTATACTATTTAAGCTGTCTAGGCCAGGTGACTCATTCACTGTGTTATAACAGGAAGTCTTTCCAAGTAGAGTTTCAAATAATATAACATATTCATGAATATTCTGATCCAATGGAATGAATTACATTAAATAGAAACTTATTTGAAATGATCTCCCGTCTTTACACAGTTAATGCATCACTCACCCTGGACAACGTAAAAAGAATAAACAATAAAGGAAAAAGGGGCTGCTGCAGAAATTGAACCTGCCACCATCGACGGCGGTTGCTCATCTAAAATAAGTTCCTATGTAATATAACGCAATTCATAATTTATATATATATATATATATATATATATATATATATATATATATATATATACATATATATATATATATATATATATATATGCATATATATATATATATATATATATATATATATATATATATATGATCTGGGTACATCTAATATGATTATATTGGAATATCTTAATTCATATTTTATTTTGGGATTTGTCAGCTATGTTACCATAGCCCTGTTTTGTGAGTGTATATATATATATATATATATATATATATATATATATATATATATAGAGAGAGAGAGAGAGAGAGAGAGAGAGAGAGAGATACATAGAAAAATATAAAAGACCGAGATAGATCAATAGAAATACACAGGCTGCAATAGAAAGAATGGTGCATACTGATCGATCTCTCTCTCTCTCTCTCTCTCTCTCTCTCTCTCTCTCTCTATATATATATATATATATATATATGTAAAGGTTGAGGCATGCACACATATACATCAATTTAGAGAGAGAGAGGGAGAGAGACGTAGATAAATAATCAACAGAGATAGAAATTATCAAGAGACTGAAATAGATGGGTAGATAGATGATATGAATGCACACACATACATACGCACACACACACACACACACACGTACATACACACAGATAGATACATGTAATCAAACTGAGTAACATGGTCTTTGAACTGAGATAAATTTGAAGTCCAGAACGTACGAAATAGATAGACTGAATGGTATTGTGAAAACTTTGACCACATAAATAAAAAAAAAACAAAACAAAACAAAAAAAAAAACAGAACAAAACGAAAACAAATGCACTCCAAAGTGCAACAACGGAAGGAAAAGGGGCTACAAAAGAGCCCCTTAAGCCCAACGATTCTCTGTTTATCTTAATGGCTTGATCGTGTAAGGCAATTTGTAAGGTCATTAGTTTTCTCCATAGACATTAATAAGCTCTGATCGAAGAGTCTACATATAGACATGGACAGGCTTGTTAGATCATTCTAAATAAAAAAGTTGGATCCCTTACAAAAAAACCAAAAAAAGCAATTTCAACCACAGGCCGTTGACAAGTGTTTTTTTTTATTATTCAATGCAATTATCTTGACATTTTTACACACGGGATGCGACCAAACGCGCTATTACACAACTGACCCGGTCGAACGCGTATTGTACAGTCTATGTTATCAATGGACATTGGCTTTGATACTAGATTTAATACATTAGGTCCTTTCTGTATCCACATAATTATATTAGCTGATTTATTTGGAGACACGTAGCGAGCTCACTTGACGCTTACGAGGTATGTCAGAAAATTATCTCGCAATGTATCATTACCAAAAAAAATAGCTTACCTAGGGCAATAGTGCTTCAAAGTGCTCCTTTTGATACCTCTAACATTTATCCTGGATCTCATCCGCCGACTGAAGTGTTTGGGTGAAAAAGAATTCGCCTGACTTGTGCATTAGCACATTAATATCCTTCAAAATACTCTCTGGGACGTCACATACTTAGCCAACATCCTTTCCACTTTTCAGACCAGTCTGCAAATTCCTTTTTGGAATCGCTTATAGGCTTGGTCGATAAGCCGTTTTGCCCAAAAATTTGCATCAAATGATTTACGTAGAGAAGCGGTGCAATATCGCTTCACGTTCAAGAGCTGCCAGGAAGGTGTCCCACTACCTGTAATCAGCAAAAAGGTAGACTACCTAGAAGAACGTTTCTGCATCATCATCATCATCATCATCATCAGTCTTTCAACGTCCGTCGTTGGACAGAGACCTTCCCGAGGATTCGCCACACTTCTCTATCAGGGGCATCGCAGAGCCAGTACTTTCTGAATTTGCCTAGCTCGTCTCTCTATCTAATATTCTGCCGGCCTCGATTGCGCATGTGATCTCGGGAGATCCATGTCAAGAGTCACAATGTCCATCGGTTATCAACCATTCTTGTAACATGGTCAGTCCGCTGCCATTTGAGATTTTTAATGGATTCTATGATGTCCCTGACTCTTGTCTTTTCCCAGATTTACTGTGCTGTCTTGTGATCTCTTCATGTGAGGCTAAGCATAATTCTTTCCTGTGCACGCTGCATGGTTCTCAATTTGTGGATGTGTATCTTGGTTAGGTTCTATGTTTCAGCTCCATAAGTGAGAATGCATTGGTTATACACCCTTCTTTTTAGGATTAATGGGATCTTCTTATTTTTGAAGGTTGAGCTTGCTCTGCATAAGGCTTGCCATCTTAGTGTGATTTTTCGTTTGATTTCTTCTTCTTTTGAGGGTCACATGGAGATTTGTTGTCCTATGAAGATGTAGTGATCTACTTTCTCCAGTTCTGTGTCCTCGATTTTGATCTTAGTGTTTTTATCTCCGATGTGGTTGTTGCACATGATCTTCGTCTTGCTGAAGTTCATGTGTTGGTCAACTTTCTTGTTCTCTTCATTTAGTTCATCTCCATGTGAGGTTGAGCATGATTCTTTCATGTGTGCGTAATATGCTTCTCAGTTTGGGGGTCTCCCTTCTAAGATTTCATGCATTTATCCGTGTTATCTTTTATCTCACCAACGGTCTGAAGTTTCTTTGTTAGTACCCCAAACTTGATAGTGCAGGGTTGGTGGAAGATCTGGGCGATGCGATGTTATGCAAAAATAATACCCTGAATGGCACGCTTGGTCATTGTGAATGCGATACAAAAGCTTACGCACAGGCACCTCACTTCCGACTGAGTAACCCCTGTTGACGCATGCACAGTTGGGCCCCCTCTGATCGCTTGCCAGGATGCAAGAAAGCTCTGCAATATTCAGAGAGATTGGATGCTAAGCGGTCGACACTCGAATTTTGGGATCAATTTTTTCAGCATAAAAAGATTGGAAAAAAGAGTATTTAAATTTTTGACAAAATTTTTATCAGAAACACAGAATAGACAAAAATAGATCATTTATCGTTTTATCATGATTTTAAATACAAACTATTTCACCAGTTTCAATATTTTCATGGTGAAAATCTGAGAAAAAAAAGTTAAATCGGTTATTTATAAGTACATTTTAATATACCGAATTTTGTAGAAAATACTTCTGGAGAAATATTAACATGAAGTTATCTATAAATGGTGAAAAAGATATTTATCATCAAGTCCCATTTTTTTATTATCAGCATTTCGATATGAAATAATGTCCTGGGTATTATAAGGTTCGATTTCTGCAGTAGCCGAATTGTCTTTAATTGTTTATTGTACTTACATTGTCTTGGCTAAGTGATATATTAACTGCATAACAGTGGGAGATCATTTCAAGTTAGTGTTTCTATATGATATAACGCAATTTATACATACATACATACATACATACATACGTACATATACATATACATATACATATATATATATATATATATATATATATATATATATATATATATACACACACACACACACATATATACATATATATGTATATATATAGCGCAAATAATAATCATTGTCGGATTACATGTCCATTTCTCAATAACATGCACACTCACACGTACACATACCCGTACAAACACACATACACACACACACACACACACACACATATATATCTATATCTATATATATATATATTTATTTATATTAGAGAATAGATACATAATCCGATAGAAATACTCACAAATAATTAAATAATTAAAGTTTAGCTCAATGGAAAGAGCAACACAATTTTGATGTGGCTACCTATCCTGCTGTAGACGGTTTCCTTTAATTATTTATTTTGTTTACACTCTCTAGGGCAAATACATACATATACCGCGTTATAACGAGAAGTCATATCAAATAGGGTTTCGAAAAATGATATAACGCTTTTATGATATATGAATATCTTATAAAAAAGATAACGGCATAATTCGAGGGAGGGGGTCGCCATTAAAGTCTCGTAGTTTCGATTGACAAAGACCAAAAAACTTATATTATGGTTGTACTTTATTGTTCTCTTGAATTTCATAAGACAATAATCTACTTACAAAACACGCAATAATTTGATTACAAAAATACAAAATAAAGAATGGTTTATTTTATCACAAAATTTAATAATAATTAAAGAGTAAAAAGATTCATGAAGAGTTATAATAATTTAAAATGATTTAGTGACATCAAATTACTTTTTGTCCGCATGGAATACGCATACAACAATATAAAAGCAGGAATGTCACATGCTTTTCAGTGACGACGATAAATGAGACTCATAACAAGTTTTGTTTTTGTCAATTAAAAATATTATAATCAAATAAAGATCATGGAGGAGAGAACTGAAATCCAACCGGAATAATGTAAAATTGAAAAAAGGAAGTTAGGTTCGTTGACATTCAAAAACATATACTACACCCTGATCATCGTATTTACTCTCTTCTCCACAAGAACAAGATGTGACACAGTCGTTTTTAATGTGAGTGTCCATTTACGGAATGTCTGCTAAAATTGCTCCAGAAAACCGAGCTAGTATGAAATTTTATGCAAGTTTGTTTAACCATTTCATGATATTCCAACTGAAGATCATAAAAATATTAAAGAAATTTTATATATATATATATATATATTAAATATAATCACATGACGTTACTATCCATTATCCATTGCTGGCAATCTTCATTCTGTCCCGGAATGATGGTTGTACTAGAATTTGATATTGTAAATCTGGATATTCTACCATTATACTGGTATCTCCTGCGTTCCAAAACTCACCATTAATTAATGTGGGTAATATTTTGGAGCATTCCCAGACCCCGGAAAAAAAGCACCTTATATTCCTTCCTGCCTGGTTCGATATCAAAGATAGATGTTTGTTGTCTGCTGTGGTTGATATGGATGATTTGAAATACATCATTATTCTTGAATGTTTAGCCTAAAGCATTTTTCTCTCATGTAATTCACCTCCTCTAAATCTGCTTATCCTTTTACAATTGAAATATGATTCTCTGCAATCATTGCTGTAATGTCGACAATAGCAAAAATCTCATGCAAAGTTCTTTAAGGGTTCTGAGAATGCTCGAGAATTTCCCTAAATAAATTAATGGTAATTTGCTCTACACTATTTGAGCTCACGTGAGATACTCAATCTTTTCATCCGTCAAGATTTGAAATATGTGAAAAGGTTTTTACTGCGATGGTCGGGGCAATAGAGATAGTTATCGAGGGAGTGATTTGCTCAGGGAATAACTCACCTAATTCTCCCTCTATAAACTATGATAGCATAACAGTGACAAGACCCTGGCCAAAATAACTAATGATGAGACAGAATTGAAGTACAGCCTTTCCTAAAGGCAGTCGTACAAAATTCAACAACCAGAATTTGAACACTACCCGCCAATTCGATAAATACTTCTGATGCACGTTACCCTATCTTGCACTCGTAGATTGCACGAAGAACAAGTGTCCAAACGACCTTCTGAATACAGCCCAACATATATATATATATATATATATATATATATATATATATATATATATATATATATATATATATATATATATATATGTATATATATATATATATATATATATATATATGTTCTCGGTCCTGTGCTACATGAGGCTAAAAGTAAGTGAATAGTGCCTTCATGCAGGCTACGGCTTCAACTGTCCAGGTTTTGGATCCACATACCACATTCTGTATTTCCAACTCAAAAAATAATAAGCGTGAAAAGGGCTCCATTGGCAGCCTTTATACATTACTACTCAGTAGACCGTTCATAATATATTAATCACACTTACGGACGTCTCTCACTCACCCTGCTAGACTAAGCTAAGCCTGGCAAATATCGTTACCTGTCAGCTTTTTTTTAGTCAGACATGTGTAGACGCAGAACCTGCTTGACAATATGAATAATTCCTAAATTCATATGCATATATATAAGTAGATAAACTTACGTAATTGCATTTCTGGCAAATTCTGTGTAAAGACTTATAATTCGTTATTATTGGAAGTTTCTTAGACCTTAACAGTGATGGTGCCCACAGAAGAACTTACACCAATTTTCAAGTACAAATTCAATTTTAAGCACAATGCTGCTCAGGCTACTGATAACGCCAGCGAAGCATTTGAAGAGAACACTTCCACATTCTTCAGCGTTGGTTCAATGGGTCTTGAAACATGGATATCGATAATAAACCTCAAGGGAGGCCAAAAACCTGGTCTTAATGATAAAGTATTATCGACGGTAGTAGCCAACGACCCACAAAGAACGGTTCGAGCACTTTCTGGAGATTCTGGGAATTCAAATGTTTCCATATCACGTATCTCAAGGCAATACGAAAGATTAAAAAGTTAGAAAAACGGGTCCCACAGGAACTGGAAAAATGGCTCCATATCAGTTCCAAACTCCATAACTCCAAGTTAACTATGTCTAAGCTTAGAGAATATGGATACGAAGTCTTGTAGCGTCCTTAATATTCCCTTGACTTTTAATCCTGCATATTCATCTTTCCAAGCATTTAAAATCTAATATCTGTAATAAAATGTTCAATAATGAGGGAGCCATAATTCGTGCTTTTATTCATTTTGTGTTCACCAAACCATAAGAATTTTATAAACATTGAATATCATCACAATAAAATATAAGATAAAAGTTAATGCTTCAAATGTTTCATATTTTGATCATCTATAAACCGATTTGTGCCGCTCATATTACACTATACAACCTTTTTCTAGTTAGTGTTATATCCTGATTGATTACGTCTAAAAAGAACACAAAAATGGTTGATTTTCCCTCAAAGATCATATTCTTAACTCTCATTAGAGTAGCAAGGCGAGTGCTTCTGCCAAGATATACTGAACTTGGAACCACGATACCGAGGAACATATAACAAAAATATGATAGTAGATCATATTGAGGGTGGCTGTTTCATGAAAGTGGAATACAGTACAATCGTAAATCTCGAAAAACTCATCATCATCATCATCATCATTCTTTATACGTCCGTCGTTGGACATAGACCTTCCCCAGAATTTCCTACATTCCCCTATCATTTTCTGAATTTGTCTAGTTCATCTCTCCATCTTGTATTTTGTCGGCCTCGGTTTCGCACATAGTCTCTGGGGATACATGTTGTGAGTCGTGATGTCCATCATTTCTCAGTTCGCAGGTCTGTCTCTTCGTTAAGTTCCATGTTTCAGCTCCATAGGAAGATACTCTTCTTTTTCAGGATTATTGGGATTGTTTTGATTTTGAAGGTTGAGCTTGCTCTGCCAAAAGCTTGCCCACACTTACTGTTAACTTCTTGTGATGACTCTTATTTAACACTGAGTACATACATGTTAATATACATTTAAATTTTGCTGTTCACTGTAAAAGAGATATTGTTTTAACGTTAATTTGAAATAAATGAATCTCAAAATATCACTGTCCCGGTTGGAAGGAATGATTATTTCGATACTTTTTACGCACAAGCAAGTATAAAATATTACTCATTACTCATAAAAAAAATTTGATTTTTATAAAAAAACAAACGACATTTCATACATAACAAAGTTATAATGAGAATAGGTCTAGTTAGTCATTTAGAAGACACCGTCATATAACCGATTCTTTTGGCAGCAAGACATGTTGGGGTTGATCAAATAAAAAAAATTGAAAAAGTGGGGTCAATAAATGAATTACTTCTCGCACTTATCGTTGGGCTATGATTACCAAAATGGTTTGAAAAAAAAAAACCCCCAAAACTATCGTGATCATTGTGGGACACAAAATGGGAAAATTTAGGATAGATTTACATAGTGAATTGAACTACACTAAAGATTTTTTTCGGAGAGGGTACATTAAAAATGACGGAAATGTATTTTCTGGGCATAATAAGGAGTGAATGCTCAAACTTTCAGCGCTGTAGCTCAATTGGTGCAGTACATGCACGCGACACATTCATAGATAGCAAGCCAGAATAACCAATATTGACAGATCTCCCAACTGGCAGTTCAACAATATGAATGCACAGCTGCACACACACACACACACACACACACGCATACATATATATATATATATATATATATATATATATATATATGTATGTATATATATATATATATATATATATATATATATATATATGTGTATGTATATATATATATATATATATATATATGTACGTTCGAAGATATTTGCTAAGCTAAGCTTGATAAGGCACAAGACCAATATATATATATATATATTGGTCTTAAGATATATATATATATATATATATATATATATATATATATATATATATATATATATATATATATATTTATATATATATATCTTGGTCTTGTGTCATACCAAGCTTAGCCTGACAAATATTTTCGAACGTATCTGCTTTTATAGGTTGACATGTATAGACGCACAACTGCCTTGCTCGGAAAATAAGAAAAAAATACCCTCATTTATATGTGTATATGCAGGCAAGGACCTTAACTTGACGGATTTAGACGCACCTGCGTACCTGGATTATCTTATCTCTCTCTCTCTCTCTCACCTGATGATTCATAGTCTTTAGAAGAAATGGTTTCTGTAATCGCCAGAAATGCTGTGTGGTGCCAACTAATACGGGAAAAACAGGACAGAATTATAGGAAAAAAATATATCAACAAAAGGAAAACAGTAAAAATAGGAAAAGACACAAATATAGAAGCGAATTCCCTCGCTTGCATACAGGAAGGAAAAGAGAGAAGGGAAGGGGAATAGTAGTAGTAGTAGTAGGATGACAGAGGGGGGGTGTAGTTCAAATTATTGGATTATGGGGGGAAAAGGTGAGGGGGAAAGGATGAGTGAATTATTATAAAGGGAGAGGATGAGAGGTAACAGGTGGTTGGAGGTAGAAGGCAGTCGAGAAAAGAAAAAAAATAATAATGATACAAAACGTTAATAGTTCTATTTGGGAGTTTAGCTGGGGGCTAATCCCAAATGAAAGATTTTTCCTTTCGAAGATAAAAAAAAAAAATGACTGAGTGAATAAAAGAAAAGAAAAGAAAAAAAATAAATGAAAACATGAGAAGAATGAAAAGGAAGAAAAACAAGTAAATAAATGAATAAATAAATAAATAAATAGACGAATTATTCGAGCAAGATTAAAGACGTTGAAAAAAGTAGGATGTTTTGAGAGAAAAAAGGAGAAACCGAAGAAAAATAAGTGAAAAATGACTGAAAGAGGTCTGGTTAGTCCGTCAATAGAAACTGTCACGAGGCCAACATCTTTTGGAAGCATGTCGTGTTAGGGGTGATAAACTAGAAAAAATGGAAAAAGGGGTGATCGATGAATCAGCTACTACTCACGCCTTTTGTTGTGTGACTAAAAATATCCAAATTTCCAAAACAAACCCACCTGAATGTACCAATCTAGCATGGAATTACATCGTAAATTGAGTCCCTCACATCTAAAAGACTATTTGGATAACATTTTGGAAAAAAAAAGAAAAAAAAATTTCTAGACGTAATAAGGAGTATATGTTTAAAGCTTTAACTCAACTGTTACAGTGAGCACATACGTACATATGCAGGCAGCCAGAATCACTTAAAAATTGAGAGACTTGTGTTGACAGTTTTGATTGATATTGATAGTTTTGGTTGATGTCTTCTAATGAAATAATGATGGAAGAAAATGGACGAATGAAGCAAAGAAGAGAGAGAAAGAGAGAGAGAGAGAGAGAGAGAGAGAGAGAGAGGAGAGAAGGGGGAGGGAGAGAGAGGGAATGAATGAAACGGGGAAAAGGTCAAGGTGAAAAAAATACATAAAGAAAAACATTAAAAAGGAAGAAGAAACGTAAACGAAAAGAAAAAGACTGTAAAAAGAGAGAAAAGAGAGAAAGAGAGAGGGGATGAGAAAAAACAAGGGAAAGGAAAAAATGTGATGAGAAGGAAAGAAAGAAAAAAGAAAGAAACAGGAAATATAGAATGAATGATTGAAAAAATAATGTGACAGAGGATGAATAGATAGGGGAAAGAAAAGAAGAAGGGAAGAAAGAAAGGACGACAGAAAGAAGGAAAGAAAGAAGGACCCAGATTATTGAGGGGACTTGGAGGAAATGGACAGAAAGAAATCAAAGGCAACTAAGCTCTGAAAAAAGAAGAAAAACGAAGGAGAGAGATGGTATAAAAAAGAAAATAAAGAATATATAAAAATGCAGGAATAAAGAGAGGATGAAGAAAGGTAGAGGAAAGAAAAAATAGAAAGAGAGAAAGAAGGGAAGAGACAGAGATAGGTGAAGTGAAAAAAAAGAAAAAGATGTTGAATAAGTGAAATAAAAGAAAGAAAGGAAGATACGAAACATGAGGGGGACAGTGGGAAGAGAGTAGGAAAGGGACAGGGGGCGAATAAAGTTAATCAAAGGAAAGAAAGAAAAAAACGGATTGAGAATGCGAAGGTGGAGGGGGAAAGGAAGAGACAGAGTGAATTAAGTTGAAGAAAGATAGGAAGAAAAAATGAAGAAAGAAAGAAAGAATTGGAGAACAAGAGGAAAGAAAGAGTGACAGTGTGAGTAAGTGGAACGGAGAGAAGAAAGAAAACAAGAAAATACAGAGAAATCTTAGAGAAAACAAGGAGAGAATTAACTAATGAAAAATAACAAGATCCCCAAGTCACAGTTTCTCTATTAATTGGAGTTTCCCTCTTTTAGACGAATAGTTCCCCCAGGTTAAAGAGGTCTGCCTCACTCGTATAGGCGTATGCCTAAGTGAAACAGCTCAGGTCAGGTTTTGCAGAGTCATCCAAGACTTTTGAGTCACCACCAATATAAATATGAATTAATTAAATAACAAAATCTTTTATCCATATAAATTCTTAACATCATTATTGTTGGATAATTGAGTAAAGACTCATGTCACTGCTACTGTGATGTTATCCCAGCCACCTCGATTGGACTAAGGACCAGTGAGTATAAATGGTTGGCTGTTGAGTGACGTCAGCAGTAGTGCTAGAATCGGTGAGTCAAGTCAAAGTCATGAACAACATGTTGCAGTACGCAGCAGTTACGGTTCAAGTCACCAGAAGTTTGTTTTATAGAATTAATCGAATAAAATATATTCACTTCACACAAATGGTGTCCTGTCCATGCCAAGAACACTTTCCCCACATCATAGTATTTGGCAACTAAAGGAAGAAACGATCAGAACTATAATTTTATTCAATCATCAACATTTATTCCTTGGGATTTGAGGACTCACGCCACCTTTGATATATCAATTAATAGGATGATTTTCAATCTAAAATCCAGGATAAAGTGAAAGTGAATCAATTGCAACTATGAAAAACCGAAGTGATTGTCACATAGCTGCCCCATCTGAGGATTACACCCCATGAAGTAGATAACTTCCCTATCTGAAGCTGCCCCATCTAAAGATTACATCCAATGAAATAGATCGGATTCTGTTAATTGTACACTAACTTCTTTGTAAATGCAATTCATTAGCTCAGTGTAAATACATTAAGCACTTGAATGAAGAAATTTTGAAATGAACATTGCAATTCTACGTATATTCATCAATACGAATATATCTTTCTGATTGTACCATAATGACAAAGTATAGGGAAACAGGGGGAAACTCTGCGGAAAATTACATAAACTGAATTGATAGATATTGAGAAATGGGTGACTGAAGTGAGCAAAAAATTATTAAAAAAGTTTCTCAATGTTCAGTGCACAGCTTTCTAGACACACTCTCTCTCTCTCTCTCTCTCTCTCTCTCTCTCTATATATATATATATATATATATATATATATATATATATCCTCATCACCAGCTGGCATAAGTTCAGTTCTGGATAAAAATCTCTCCCAGTTCCTTCCATGACAACTGCGATTGTGCTAACATCTACCATATCTTACCCACATTTCTTTAAATCAACTGTACGTCTTAGACTCGATCTTTGCTATCTTGTCCTTCCTTTTTGCTAAGAGTCCAGTCCATCTCTATTTTGATCACTCGATCACCTGTATGATATGTTTTACTTTGGTGAGTTATTCTTAGCATTGTTCTTCCCATTACTGTATTCGTGGTTCTGTCTCCAAGAGATTTTGTTAGTTCCTAAGTTCCATATCTGTGCGTCATAGCTGGTATTATACATTATGGAGAGAGAGAGAGAGAGAGAGAGAGAGAGAGACAGACAGACAGACGGACAGACAGACAGACAGACAGACAGAGAGGGAAAGGGTAACCCGCTTGATAGATAAGGTATTTGCGTATTTCCCGCAAGCAAAACAGGCTGTTTGTCGAACCAAGGTAAAACCCGATATTTCAAAAATTAATTTCCAAGGAAAACTAATAGCCCCTCCCAACCGACATTGAAGATTGGAGCAACACACTCTGCCTCTCTTAATTTCTCTTGTTTGTCAGTGCACTTCACAAAGCTATATATCTACATATATATTTGGAAAAAAAAATAGACAGAACTTAACACTGTCTTTCGCAGAAGACACTCATTTATGATTCCAAAACGAAGTAGCTGGAAAGTTATATATATATATATATATATATATATATATATATATATATATATATACTATCGTTGTTCCCCTCTTTCTCGTTTTTATGTTCCACACCTTTCTGTCCTTATTCTCCATCTCTCCTCTCCTTGTTTGAAATCCTCGTTTAAGCTTCGGCTTATGTCTTTTCGAGATTCTGCGAACGCTCCGTTTATTTAATTCGGAGCTCTACGAACGAAACGAAAAACGAAACTCATTCGTGGTTTTTACCTTGAACGGCGTCAACACTAAGATCCTTATCAGGCCACGGAAGAGCGCTAATAAAATTTGAAATACCATCTTTTTTGCTTTCTTCCCCTCGCTCTAATCTTAATCTTCCCCCTTTCTCTCTTTCTAACGCACAGACGCACGATCATTTAGCCACACCCACGCTTGCATGTGCGTGTGAACGCACGCATGTACACACACACACGTGCATATATATATATATATATATATATATATATATATATATATATATATATACTGATCATATATATATATATATATATATATGATCAGTATATATCATATATACATATATATATATATATATATATATATATATATATATACATATATATATAGTGCATTGGTATGGAGTATGGTTATTCGACAATATGAAAGTAAAATAACAATATCAGAAGGCTTGCTGTGCTAATGAATCTTTCATGTCGACGCCTAAAAAAGGGTCTGCAACCAATGCATCATCCCGATAGTCACCTATGGAGCTTGGACATAGAATCTGCCCAAAGTATTGCACCCCTCCCCCTAAATTAAGAACCATATCAAGGTGCACAGGAAAAGATCTTTCTAAACATCACATAGAGAGATCACAAGATTATTATACTGAGTTGGTATTTACATCATCTCTTAGAAAATCGATTCCTTTTCGAATGGTGTATGATACTAAAGCATTTGAGAAAGATATCTTATGCCTGACGCCGTTTATATATTGGGTATAGCACACAGTGAGACATTGGCAGCAGTAATATTTTTTATTTTAAAGATGTTTATATCATGTAAAGGTTGTGTAAATGTATAAAGTAAACGTATGCAAAATATAAATAATGTAAATTTTGCGCACGATGTAGAATGAATAAATATATCATATATTCGATTTTTTGGTTATAAAAAAACGTTTACCTAGATTTTTTCAAAAATATATTTTTCAACTTATCTCACCGCTTTTTCCTTCTTCTAAGATCTGTATCTAATCCTCACCTTTTGAAACCATTTCTTTTTTCTTTCCCACTTTCTTAATTTCTTTCTTTATTTTTATCATTAATTTCCTTTGTTGGTTTCTCTCTTTCTTTCTGTTATCGAGAATTTTCCCCTAACGTAAAACATTTCTCGTGCGTTTGGTTTCTTTTCAGGACTCCTATACAGAGTCTTCAGTATGTTTGTTGTACCTGAAATGTATCTTATTGTAGACCATTACATTTACCTAGGACAGCGAGTCTCCGTGAAATCCTCAAAAGAAGAGAAAAAACCAAGCGAAGAATCATTCCAGATTGGCAGGCTTTCGGTAGAACAAAGACAAGAAAATCCTACTAGTTCTAAAAAGAAGGGTATACAACCAATGCATCCCTCGATAGTCACCTATGGAGTTGAAACATGAAACTTAGCCAAAAGATCGAACTCTCTAATTGAGAATCGTACAACGTGCATATGAGTGAATAATGTGCAATCTCACATGGAGAGATCATAATACAGCTCTGTGGATTGGAGGAAGAATAGGAGTAAGTGATATCGCCGAAAACTCAAATGGCAATGGGCTGGTCATGTTGCAAGATAACCGCTGGACATCACGACTAACAACGTAGTTCCCAAGAGACCATTTGTGTAACCGACTGATAATAAGATAGTGTGACGAGCTAGACAAAATCAGAAAGTACTGACGCCAACAATTAAGTGGTCTGGCGAATCTTCGGGAAGGTTTATGTCCAACGACTGGTGTTAAAAGGATGATGATGGTGATGAGGTCTCTTTTATACCGTCACCTTTCAACTCCCCTCAATATAAAACGATTCTCCCCCTTTAACAGCACTTCCCTTCACTTTTTTCTTCCTTTCTTTTCTTTCAGAATCTTTTTCTGTACCCCTTCTTTCTCCAAATCTTCGAATTTTCTCCTTTGTCCCTGACCCACCCAAGCAATAATATTGACCAACCTGGCTGCCGCAGAGTCAAACCCCATTTCCTCCTCTTCTAACTGAAAATGATTACTACATACTAAAACAGTTGTAATATATATATATATATATATATATATATATATATATATATATATATATATATATATATATATATATATGTGTGTGTGTGTGTGTTTGTGTGTGTGTGTGTCTGTGTGTATATGGCGATGTGGATACGATACCTGATAATATTATAAGGTTGACAATAAGGAAAATAGCATTTGTATGAAAATTATTTTGAAACAAGTTTCATCTTTCGGTTTTGTTAGTCTAGTGAGTTTAAATGAAACAATATTGAAAAGTTCGTTTTCTAAAGAAAATAAACTAATCAGTTTGGCTCAGTCGATAAGAAACCCACCTTTAGATCACTGAAGGTAAATGTTGATTTTATAAATCTTTTTGAGTAAACATGACCGGATAAAGAAACAGAGGAGAGTTTACTTTCCCAAAAGAGACGAGGGCTGTCCTTATTACAGGAGGAAAATAACATCCAACTTAGATTGCTGTTTGACTATATACACCATTAGTTTAGTTGAATTGGGCACAAGGACAGATCCTTACCCACAATACTTTATATTCTGTATTCATCTCGTTATACAGACAGTTTTTCTCAACGTTTTCCTCCTGTATTCTACCTAATTTTTTCAACATTTTCTTTTTTGTCTCATCCAAGTAATTTTACACTCTTCTCCAATTCTCCTGTATGATTTCTACCAAAGCTTGGAAATTGGTATTCACATAATCTTCCAATGCAACATTTACCATTTTTCAGATATAGCATTTAGGATCTTAATTTTCATGCTCTTCCTTCCCCATAATTTTTAGTAGCGGGGTCTGTTTTATGGAGATTGCTTTGCCATTTTGAGATACCAAAATATTCGGCTAATAAATCCGTATTCTACAACTTCAGCAATTGCACTGGACTTGGAATAGCGACAATTTCTTCTATTTGTTCTCTCTCTGTCTCTCTCTCTGTCTTTCTCTCTGTGTCTTTCTCTGTCTCCTTCGCTTGTTCTCTCTGTTATTCCGATACTTCTGTTCCGTTGTCTTATTCATTTATCAATTAGTTTTTTTTTTAAATTCAGAAACTGTAAAATGAATTCGTCAAAATAGGTTTCTTCAGTTTTTTAGTCGGACTGGCTAGCTATATATATATATCGCGTGTAAAAGCTGCACCAATGGAGCTAGAAGGATGAAAATTTAAATATTTACTCCCATGAGAGAATCATGCTCAACCTCTCTTGGAAAGATCATAAGACAGCAAAGTATATAAAAGAAAAAACAGAAGCTCGATACATCACATAAACCATTGAAAAACTCAAATGGCAATGGGTTGGACATGTTGCAAGAATTCCAGACAACTGTTGGACTTAATGTGAATCTCAAGAGATCCGGTGCGAGGCCGTGGCCAATATGAAGTAAGGTGGTGCGACGAGCTAGATACTTTCAGGGAGTACTGGCTCTGCGACGCCCATGATAGAGAGGTCTGGCGAATCTTGAGGAAGATTAATGTCCAACTACGGGCGCCAAAAGGCTGCAGCTGATGATGATGATGATTACATTAACACCAAAAATTTTTGTTGCAGTTTTTTTCTTAAATCCTCCCCGAAATTAGTTGTTTTTAGTGTGAGTTTGATGTTCAGTTTGCAATGTAAGTATGTGCTAAATTGGTCTTTACATTGTTCCTGCATTTGTTTTTTTATAATTCAGATTTTCAACCACTACTGCCTGATATAAGTGACTTATTCATTGATCACCTCTTTTTCTAATGTTTTGATTGATCAGTCCTAACGTGGGATGCTGCCAAAAGATGTTGGTCACGTGACAGTTTCTATTGGGTGGATAACCAGACCCTATTCATATTTCTTTAATCCTGTTGCCATTCTCCTTTCTCTCACCCTTAATTTCTCTTCACTTACAGATGATTTTATCTTGCGTAATATATCTTATATTTTTAAGATAACTAATTCATAGTTATTTATGCTGTTCCTGTTCATCGTTTTCTTTTTTCTATTATCTCCCTTCTTCATTCTTTTCCCGCTTTTTTTTTCTCTCTTTCTTCCATCATCCAGTTCTTGCTCCTCTTTCTTTCTTTCTTCCTTTCTTTCGTTCTTTCTTTCTTTCTTTCGTTCTTTCTTTCTTTCTTTCTTTCTTTCTTTCTTTCTTTCTTCCTTTCCTCCTTTCTTTCTTTCTTTCTTTCTTTGTTTCTTTCTTTCTTTCTTCAAATCTTTCACAGTTTAATTTGTTCTCGGTTACTATGTACCTTGGTTTCCGTCTTGGCTTGTTGGTTCCGTTTTCTTCCTTATTCCCTCTGCATTCTTTGTCCTCCTCCCCCCTCTCTCTCCCTATAACCTTATCTTTCTCTCTCTCTCTCTCATACTTTTTTCTTTGTCACTTTGTTTCTTAGCTTTTTCGTTTGCTTCTTCTTCCCTTTCTTGTTCGCAATGCATTTTCCTATCTTTCTTTCTTTCTTTCTTTCTTTTTTCTTTCTTTCTTTCCTCCTTTCTTTCTTCCTCTCTTTACTTTCGTGTCCTCCTTCTTTCTTGTCCATCCTCTCATTCTAAATAGTATCTATCAAACTCATTTCTCTCTGTCTCTCTGTCTCTCTCTCTCTGCCTTTGCCTTTTGTAAAACCGTGTTGTTGCCTCTGGCGCGTAACCGACTCTTGCTTTTTTACCGATGCAAGAAAAATTACTTTCAGGTTCCATGATGTGTCACTGTGCTTTGCGATATTCGTGTCACGTCAATGGAGATGCCGCTAATGCGCATGCGCCAGTGTTGTTCTCCTCTGCGCGTGCGCCTCAGTAAATGGGCCTCTCTGCATGCATGTGAAATCACATTTCATGTATTTACATAAATACATACATTGTATAAATATATATACACATATATATATATACATACATATATATATATATATATAGAGAGAGAGAGAGAGAGAGAGGGAGGGGGGAGAGAAAGACAGAGAATTATAGATATATGCATAAATTCATATATATATATATATATAAACATATGAATATAAATACATATATATATGCAACTGATCACATACATTTATCCACATTTGCATTCATATAACTTTATACCTACATTCACTTTTCAGATCATATATATGTGTGTGTGTGTGTGTGTGCATGTATATATATACATATATAATGGCATGTGTGCATGTGTGCATATGTGTTGCCCTTGTACTTCCTTGAAAATAGGAGCTGACTACTTATGTAGATATACATGGTTATATGTGTGTAGGTGGAAATATAACTATATATCTACACACACACGCGCGCACAAACACACACACATATTTATGTGTGTGTGCATATGTGCATAATGGTGTGTGCAAGTGTGTATTTGCCACCATACATCCTTGTAAAATAGGAACTAACTGGACCACACGAGTTCTGTAAGCTCCAGAAAGACATTGCCATAAATGACTGTCTCTCTGTCAATATAGAGGGGTAGATAGACTAACAGACAAATAAATATCGACAGATGTAATTAAAGATGAACAGACTTAGATAGATAGATTTATAGATATATATATACAGTCTAAAACACATTAAAATACATTCTTAAAAATGTTGTTGTCACTTTAGTCACTTATTACCCAATATCAGTAAATGTGATTTTTGTGATTTTCTTCAGTGTTTTTCTATATGTTTTACGTATACTTTTAAAAAAATTATCGTACTATGTGTAAATTCCCTGTTATTTGGATTATCAGTTGTGTACCATTCAATCTTTCTGCGGACTTTTGAAACAAATATAATAACAAGGAAACAAATATAATAACAAGGGAGTCAAGCAGTGTTGATCAACCACTTCACCTTCAGCTATGATTTTAATACGTAGAATACGTCATACATATAGTTTGTTATTTTATATAGGCTGTTAGCCTAATGTATTGTAAATGAATGCTATTATGTACTACACATCATTTAATTTTTTTGAAAAAGAGTTTATTTATGTAGTTTACCCAAAATACCCATTAAACGATGAGGGATAAGTAAGTATAACAACCGATGTAACTCGTCGTTTGTGTCATTTCTATTGAGAGTTCACCCATATGAAAATGGAATCTGCTGCATCGGTTTTAATCTCTGGATGCATGCAACCCAACTTATGATATCGTCTTTAAAAATACTAATTATACTGGAAAACTTCAAGTTGATTCTCTACCAACATAAATTCAACTGAAGAATTTGATAATTTTCCCAGTGATTTTAAATTGATTTTTCGACATCGTATATTATCTTGCTTCTATATGTTTTTTCCCTTCAAGTTATCAAATAAATTATCCTCATATACATGGTGGCAATGAAAATAAACCACTACCAAGCCGGTAGTAGCACCTCAATGGATTATTCCATTAATATAATTTGACAATTTGTTACTCGTCGTTCCATGTTCGATCTCCTATCCCACCCGACTACCTATCAATATGACAAATGGACCAGAGCCAAATGTTTTCCCCTTTCCCTGGTTCTAGTCAATACTGACGAACTCTTGATCCACCTCTTCTGGGTTCCTAATTCACCTGACATTGGTACGTTCTTATTTAATCTAATATACATTTTCAATTTATTCTAATTATATCCTCTTATATCCTTATATTCTTTAATTTTCGCTATCATTTCATTATGATTAAGCTGATAAGTGCCCAAAATGTCTAGTCAAAGCTTTATTGAATTGTCTAAAAATCTTACCAATTTTGCCACATTGAGTGACCATTCTTACAACTAAAGAAACCATTCTTTGGTATGAAATCAATAAACACAAGATTAGTTCGTGCTATTCTTAAATATTCTCTCTCTCTATATACATATATATGCGGATAAAGATGGACCGATTATAGAGAATATTGGAGAAAATATCCCTTAGGACTTGGCGCGCAAACATCTTGACTCCACCCGTGGCTTGTGTAGTTGTCACATTCCAAGACAAAAACTTTATCTCTCACAGCAGTATTCAAGCCGGAGGAAGTAAATTGTTTCAACCTGTAAGACTTTAAACACTTCTATAAATGGACCCCAAAATACTTCTTTACAAAATCTGCAGGCCTTATCATATAATCCAAAAAAAATAAAATTCTTTGGTGTGAATCAAGTCTGCCACCCTTTTATAAGTGTTGTAGAATTATTTCCTTTGTTTCTCCCCGAAGAGACCAGCTGGGTAAGTTCAGCCCAACATGCGATGCTCACAGGTTGTATTTTGTAAGTGTGAATCGGATGAGTCATTCTGCAACCGTACTTAAAATGGAGTTAACGCATGCGTGTTTACCAGCAATCAAATTCCATTACACAAACAAATGTGTCAACAAACAAACAAACAAACAAACAAACAAACAAACAAATAGAAAAAGCAAAAACACAAACTGAAATGCATCTAGAATCTAGTGAACAAAGCATTAACAAAATGGCGAATGAGCAAATAATCGCACCAAACAAGCAACCGTCTATCAAGAGTAGACAAAGGAATTTAAACAGAATGTTTTGGGGCTAGACGCGTCGTTCAGAAGTATTCCGTAGCAAAACTGAAGTAAAGAAAAATGGTGCTATGAATTATGCATCTCAACCTGGCTTCCCCGTCATGACGATATGAATGCAAACGTTAAAGTAAAGGTTTTAAAAAATAAAATGTTGAAATGTTGAAGGAGATAACGTTTGTAAAGGAGTTGGGAAGGTAATGAACACAATGATATATACAGAGGCGGGGGGGTGCCGATTAGTAAGCCACCTTTCAACTTTCAATGTATACATATATATATATATATAGAGATAGATAAATGTGTGTGTGTGTGTGTGTGTGTGTGTAATTCGGTAGCAATCCTTCATTTATACATATTCATTGAACACTACAGATAAAGAATGTCGGGAAAAAACATTTAGTCAATTTTTGCATCAGTTTGAACCAGACATTCGTTCTCTTGTGAAAAAAAAAAAAAACCTCAAAAAATTGAAACAGCATTCCTTATCAGTCGTATTTAATGAAATCTCTCTCTCTCTCTTTGTTTGTCTGTCTGTCTGTCTGTCTGTCTCTCTCTCTCTCTCTCTCTATATATATATATATATATATATATATATCGTCTATTTCTGCTATAAGCAATGCTCTTCCAACTCTGGAATAGAGCACTCAGGTGGACGGGTAATTATGTATGTGTGAGTATATATTCATTGCTTAGTTCGGCCGTACTGACTGTCAAGTTCTGCGTTGGGCAGGGGGGAAATGTCTGGGTTTAAAGCGAAGGTTTCGATCCTATCTCTTGGTACTGGATGTTAGATAGTCTATAGCCACATTGAAGATTTGTAATACAACGAAACAGCAGTCCGTGGATGACCCTATATATATATATATATATATATATATATTGCTTTATTCAAAAATAATTTTGATAAATTAAGTAGAGCACTTTAGAACTTTGAAATTTAATTCTTTTCATTGAACCAGAATTTAAAAAATGCTCAATATATTAATTATACTATGAACAGCATTATACCGAAAATTTTGGAGAGAAATCACCCGACGAGCGTTCCCAGGGTCAAATATTTATCGAGAATGGTGGATTATTTTCAGTCTTAATATAATTACTTTTAGAGTTAATGACAGAATGCAGCATTTGAAATTGACAGAAATATATATTCACAATTTAGATTTCGTTCATGAAAAGAATGACCAAACGGTATCGTCAAAACAATGTCAAAATTATTCTTGAATTATTCAACGTTTTCAATTCAGTCTGAAAATAGTGTTATTTTGTTATTCCCATGATACATAATTCTTAAAGTTAAATTTTCTCACTGATAGAAGATGAAGTTAATTTGTTAAGTTTCAATTTTGAATGGGATTAAAACAAGTAAATTCAAGCCAAATTTTGACTTCATTACACACACACACACACACACACACACACACACACACATATATATATATATATATATATATATATATATATATATATATATATATATATATATATATATATATCAAGGAATGGATATATATGATCCGACAGAATGATTATAAGTTTTGTTATATCATATAGTGACTTGAGATGATCTCCTGTCACTCGCCCTAGACAACGTAAATAGAATAAACAATTATAAAAAGCTGAGAAAAAACAATTGGTTTAGCCAAATAGAGGGTCAACACGGAGATTGCGGTGCTATAGTTTTGGGGTGGCGGGAAATCATCGGAAATCTGCACTCGAAGTCTCGTTTTTATTTGGGGTCGAACGCCAGCCACTGAAACCGATGGGGAGAACGCAACTAGTTCAGCCACGAAACAGACCTAACACACACGCCCCACCCCCCACGCAGATGTGCGTGTGTGTGTCTGAATTAACAATCGTTAATTTGGCTAAGCTTCTCCCCAATATTTGGTTCTCAATAACAGGAAATGAAAGATCAGATAAAAACTGCTATAATCATCTTCGAAGTCTCAAATCAGAGAACAAAAGGGAAACGGTCTCCGTGTTGTCTAGAGACTGATTGCTTAGAATAAAAAAAAAAAAAAAAAGAATGAACACTGGAGCTTTCGTTTCTTTCAATTGGAATCGTATAGTTGCCGGAGCCTCACGCGCAGGAACGGATCAGTGAATATGTCCTAACACTCCATAAACGTTGATACATAGTAGCAGTGTTGCTAAGCATTGCTAGTCTTATCAACTTGTCGACCAATACGAGTTGGGGGGGTAGTGACAATGGGAGAGAGAGAGAGAAAGAGAGAGAAGGAAAGAGAGAGAGAGAGAGTGAGAGAGAAGAGGAACGAGAAAGAGGGAGAGAAGGGGGAAAATGAAAAAAGATCGAACGAAGGAATGATAAGAGAAAAAGAGAAGGAGATTGAACTTGGTAGAATTTGAGAGATCAGAAAGTGGAATGAGCAAGAGGAATGGAGTGAGTGAGAGAGAGAGAGAGAGAGAGAGAGAGAGAGAGAGAAGAAGAAGAAGAAGAAGAAGAAGAAGGGGAGAAAAAAGAAGGAAGACTTGGTGAAATTAAACAGGTTAGAGAAAAGAGGAGAGGGAACGATCTTTAGTCAATAGATACATGAATACAAATATTAAAATAGTCAGGAAGAAGAAAGAGGGCGGGAAGAATGGGAAGAAGAAAACGAAAAAATGATACAAAGAAAAAGAAGGAAAATAATAATAATAATAATAATAATAATAATAATAATAATAATAATAAGAAGAAGAAGAAGAAGAAGAAGAAGAAGAAGAAGAAGAAGAAGAGGAGGAAGAAGGAGAATAAAGGGAGAGGAGGAGAAAAAGAAAAGTATCATAACGCATAAAGAGACAGAAGAATAAAGCGACAACAAATACTAAGACAAAGAAGAAGGGATGAATCGAAGGTGAAAAGAAGAGGGAGCTATCAAAAATATAAGAAGAAGAAAAAGAGGAAAGTGAAAAAGAAAAGAGAAAGAAAGAACACAAAAAAAGAATTGGAAGGATTCTCTCCTCTCTGCCTCTTTCCTATTTTCTCCTTCAATCAGAAATAATAATTAGAAAAATGAAACTAGTATAAAATAACAAGACAAAGATTTCTTCTTCTTTTCTCTCAACTCTTTCTGTTTTCATCTTTTCAGAATAAGGATAGAGGAAAACAAGGAGAAGAAGAAGAAGAAGAAGAAGGAGAGGAAGAAGAATAGAGGAAGAAGTGATAGAAAATAGAATGAAAAGGATTTTTTTCTCTCAACTATTTCTATTTTCTTCTTTTTAGGATAAGGATAAAGACGAAGAAAAAGAAGAAGGAAAAGAAAAAAAAGAAGAAAAAGGAGAAAAAGAAGAAGGGGAAGAAGAAGGGAGAAAGAAGTGATAGATTATAGAACTAAAGGGATTTTTCTCTCTCGACTCTTCCTATTTTTTTCTTTTTAAGATAAGGATAAAGAAGAAGAAGAAAAAGAAGAAGAAGAGAGACAGAAGTAATAGATTATAGAAATAAAGGGATTTTTCTCGCTCACCTCTTTCTATTTTCTTCTTTTTAGGATAAGAAAGAAGAAGAAGAAGAAGAAGAAGAAGAAGAAGAAGAAGAAGAAGAAGAAGAAGAAGAAGAAGAAGAAGAAGAAGAAGAAGAAGAAACTAGAAATGACTAAGAAGCAACAGTGTATTTTGTGGTGGTGGGATGGGGGGGAGGTTAGGATAGAGGAAGAAGTAAGCAAAGAAGCCAAAATGTGATAAACAGAACTTCTGTCATCTTTCGCTCTTCCCTCAACTGTTGATCACGTGTTCCTCTTCTGCGACTATTTTTCGCGCCAGTCACCCTTCGTTTTCCGCTTGTGATGATTAGTTCGAGAAGGAGCGCGTGCGTTTGGGGAGTTGAGAGAGTGCTGATTGGAAAGGTGATAAGTGGAAATTACTAGCACGTGGGTAGAATGAGTGGGTAGGGGATGGGGATGTGGGGATCGGCCTGATAGAGTGAAAGGAGAGAGAGAGAGAGAGAGAGAGAGAGAGAGAGAGAGAGAGAGAGAGAGAAAGGGAAAGAGAAAAAATATAAGATGGCGACAAGGTACCTGTAAATGCCAGCCGGTGTGCAAAGTGTCGGAACAACGCCGAAAAGGACTCATCTGTTGCAGTTTCTAATGCACTGCAAAGATAAAAAAAAGGAAAAAATATATATACATACTTATATATATAAATGTATATATATATATATATATATATATATATATATATTGGGGAATATATACATATATATATATATATTTGGGAATGTATATATATATATACATATATATATATATATATACGTATATATATAATGGAGAATATATATATATATATATATATATATATATATATATATATCGGGGAATATATATGTATATATAGTGGAAAATATATATATATTGTGGAGAATATATATAAACATATATATATGTACATATATATTGGGAATATATATATATATATATATATATATATATATATATATATATATATATATTTGGGAATATATACATACATACATACATACATACATACATATATATATATATATATATATATATATATATTTAGAAATATATGTATATATATTTATATATATTGGGGAATATATATAGTGGAGAATATATATATACATATATATATACATATATGTATATATATATATATATATATATATATATATATATATATATATATATATATATATATATATGTATCATATACCAATAAGTCTATAACTTGATGATGCAAAAGAGAAACATTCATTTTTAACCCAACTACTATTTTCAACTTCAAATCTCTTTTCATGTCAATGCACTTGATTTATTGGTAAATATAAATCGAAAGCTATACAGAAAACAATCTCAGATAAAAATTCAGCAATTGATTCGACTTCATATATTCACGTGCATGTTTTTTGTAATATTCACCCTTTCTCTCAGAAACTTTGGCTTTCAAAGCTCTGACGAAACCTAGGGACAACGGGTGAAACGCATGCTAGCTTTCACACCCTTGAATAAAAGATTTGAGATGTGCTGAGTAGTGTCAAGTCTTCTCTTTTTCCATTTTGTCAACTTTTCCACAACATTCTGTCGAATCTATATCCTTTCCCTTCTTAATATATATATATATATATATATATATATATATATATATATATATATATATATATGTGTGTGTGTGTGCGTGTGTGTGTGTGTGTGCGTGTATGTATTTTATGTTTCATCTGAATGTCAGCTATCAAAATACCTGTTCTTCTTTTGTTTATTTCATAAATTTCCTCGTCTCCTTTTTGGAGAACTACAATTTCGTGCCCAACTATTTTCCATGGATTGTTTCCTTCTCTCTCTTTTTCTTCTCTCTCTCTTTATTTCTTTCTTTCTTTCTTCACTTCTCTCCCCCATCCCCTCCGGCCTAAACTTTTCCAATTTTCCAACTGATATTTTCTCATTGCTCGTTCATGAGCAGCCTGCTATCTAACACTTCTCCCACCTGTGTCTCCACCGCAAAACTCACCTCGTCTTTCCTTCCACACCATCACAACATCCCTCCTTCCCCCTCTCATGACTAGTTTCCCCGCTCAAAAGCCTGTAGGAATGTTCCATCGTCGTGAGATCAAACAAAAAGCAATCAGTTTGCCACGTTAAGATACCTGGTCAGCATCTTCGATGACTCGAGTAAGTCATCTCCGGTTTGAAGATCGAGTTCCGGCGATAAGGTAATCTAGGCAGACCTCCAACGCTGGGAGCCCTCGATGATGTGTGAAAGTAGGTTGGCAAACTTGTTGATAGAAAAAGAAAAGGGTGTTGGGGTTGGGTGGAAGGAGAAATAGAAGAATGAAAAATAAATGAAAATAAAAAAAAAAAGAAAGAAAGGGGGTTGAGAAGTGAGTGAGCGAAAGGGGAAAATACTTTCCCTTGTTTGCTCAGGAGAGCGAGAGTGACAAAATGAGACAGGAAGGGAAATAGATAGAGAGAAGTTAGAAAATTGATTTTGAAAGGATGTGTCCTTCAATGCAGGTATTCCTTGATTAGTGTGGTTTATTCATTCCAAGATTTTCTGCACTGCCCCAAATCACATTGTTCAAGGTTATTTTAAGGAGTTCGTTTTTCCATCTTATATTAGTTGCATTAATTTGTACAGTGATAACTAAGTCATAATATATCAAACCCTGCATTAATCAAAACTGCTCATGGAAGGTGTTCCTGTACATAATTCAAGTAAACAAAGAAAGCCCTGATAAGATGCAAACAGAGAAAAGAACGTGACAAGAAGGTTTAGCACGATGAATTTTCTAGCCCAGGCCTGACTCTTTCCATTATCCGGGCTTGGGACTGGCTAGATGAGCCTAAAGAAATATCTGGGGGAAGTTCAGTATATTACATTATTTATCGTCTTGATAGGATATTAACCCCTTGAAAGATTATTGGATCTAGGATGAACACTGCAAATTTGAATGGCACAGAAATACATATGTCCAATAGAATAACCATCATCAAAACGTCGTTGGACATGGACCTTCCCCAAATTCGCCAGATGTCTCTATCATGGGTATTGCAGTGCCAAGATTTCTTGAATGTATCTAAATCGTGAAAACATCTTATTTTCTACCCGCCATAAATTCGTATATAATCTATGGCGATCCAACTTGAGAGCTGTGATGTCCAGCGGTTGTCTGACATTTTTCAATATGACCTGCCCAATGCTGATTTAGTTCTCTAAAGTTTATTATAATATATATATGATCCCTGTTTTCCCTCCAGTACAAAATACATCGCTCCATGTGATGTTAAACATGACCTCCCGCTCGATGTTGCGAGGTTCTTAGTTTGAGAGCCTATCTTTCGGGTCGCTACCATTATTCAGCTCATTAGGTGACGAGCGTAAAGCCTACTTTTTGAAGCTGATGAGATCTTATCAGTTTGTTATGTTGGCATCTGTACAGCCCATCAAATTTGGATATACCCAGCTAAAAACGAGTGAGTTACGAGGCCATTCTTACCACACAGCCTTCCCACCATAACATACATATATACATATGTTAGGACAAATAAAGGGAAGTGCGCAAAATATTTGTTATACCCGGGAGCAATCACAGAACAGTGACTTGAAAAATATTTGGAACCTCAGGTTAGGGATTACTCCCTGTGGAGATAATTATAACGAAGTAAAACTGAAACCATTGTGTGGAGTGGTGAAGCAGTTATTCTATAGCCTTTGAAAAGGGCATAAATCCACGGCCCCCTTCACTTGCGGGTAAAAAGCAGGACAGTTAGAGCCGTTTAGCCCTGAAATTACTCCATATAGGATGTGAGGCTAACAACTTAACTCCGTGAAACCTATTTACTACTGAAACCTCAATGCAGCTGTATGCTACCCGAAGAGCTTACATGATTAGCAAATCGACTAAAAGTGATGCAAAACCCAATAAGGACCCTGACCGAATATGATGTTCAAATTCTCTGCAGGGGTGAATCAATCTTAGTGAGACTGATAATTTTTTGTCAATTAATAATCCGAAACGTCCAATCAGCATTTGTCTTAATGGATATTTGTCTTGTTACCCATTAGCCAAAGTGCTGTTACTGCAGCTTAAAAAAAAAATTATTTTAATTCTAGAATTGGCTAATATTCTCACGGGTAACATTATTTCAGATATTGAAGCTCGATCATGATAAATAGAGTGAAAATTTAATCATACTGCTTCTTCTGTTGAATCTTATCAAAGTGTTTTTTTTTTAATTGGGGTGTATCAAAAGTATTTTCGTTATGTCAAACTCCAATCAAAGTTGAAGTTGGATCTGTTTCTCCACTGTAACAACATGTAGAACAAGAACAAGAAAAAGAACAAATTTTCACTTAATTTTCCAACTGTGATTTCGAATCATAAGCAAGTGATTTGTAGGTGACTCTCTGGGCCTAACTAAAAAATCTTATATATTCACAGAATCATTCATTATATACACAGTACAAAAGTTGGAGTAATCATCTTCGGTCGGATTGAAGTTGGAATGTAGTATAATCCTGTAGCAGCCAGGTTTGTTTTCATTATTCGTTTATATTTTTCAAATTTATGTAACTCTCTTTATATTTCTTTCGATAATCCGAATTTTTCTGGATTGTTGGTGGCCTGGTGCTCCTCTAGCTAGCATCTTAAGCTATCATAATCAACAACTCATTGTAGTTCATTTCCGAGCTTAAGTCACGACCCTAACAACACTCTAACCAGTTTGGGGCTCTAAGGTCAGATAATTCATTTCCTTCCACTTCCTGAGTTCTGCGAGTTTCTTCAGTGGCTTGGAGTGCTTAGTTTGTAATAACATTGGAGAATTGTCAGAATTTCTATACTTATATCCGCCCTTATAACATCTGAAACAAAAGATACAGCTGAGCTGTATTTGTAAAGAGATTGAAGAGAATTTTGCATACTAGTCTTCTATTATAAGGTTGATGTAACATTTTCCTGCATTTTCGACGCGAGAATATTTTACTTACATAAATTCATAGGATCATTATTCAGTCATCAATGTATTTGCCCTGGCTTTTAATGGATTTTCCCCACTTTTCAGATAAATCGTGTATCCCATCATAAAAAAACGATTTCCTTTTAAATCCAATGACTATTTTTCTAGGAATCTTCCAAATCTAAAACTTGTTAGAAACGTCATCCAGACCAGGAGTATTGCATGGTTTTGAGTGACTGATAATCTGAATTTTATTTCAACTTCATGATTGTTTGCTGCGTCGTATTTGCAACACGAAGACGGGTACTATCATGCTTAAAGTAACCCCTGTGCCTAAAAAAACGTATTTTCCGTTCAAATGTATCGTTCATAAGAGATGCCTGATTCATCTCGTCTTCTCCGGGGAGTTCACGTATTGTCTTCTTTCATTTCTTTCCCTTTAAAAATCTCACCAAATCATCATTTTTCAAAGTTCTGAAATCATCCAGGATGCCTTCTATTTCTGCCCTCAAACCCTCCAGTATTTCAAAACTTTCTTAACCCTTCCAGATATGTGGTTTCATTTACTGCACCGATGATATAATCATTGAAAAATCCATTGCCAGGATTCCATTGTATCTTTTTTCTCAGATCAAACATGTATATCAGAAGATGTCGATTGTAAACTGTATATTCTGCCATGAATTTGAGGAAAATTGAAAATGAATTTATCACTTATTAATTCTGAAAGAGCAGCAAAGAGATGAGTGAACTTCAAAGACAATTCTTTGCATTAACCGGATTGGTCTCGATTGATAATGACTGAAATAGAATCCCTTGTATGATACATTATCACCAGCCATGTATTTCAGAAGAAAACATCTGCAACGTTTCCTTCTTTCAACTTACGTCTACGTACCGTTGCACATTGATAAATAGATAAATCCTATAAATAAATACATATTTTCTAATCATAATCGACCGTGCGCTATTGTTTCTTCTAAGAACCATGATTACTCTCCACTTTGAGGCGACCCATGACACACACAAATTATTCTGACAGAATATTTTCTGCAACCTTTGATAAATATTTCAGTCAGCTAAAGGATTCTGTTCAGCTACCAACGCCATGTAAGTCAGTGCCACTAGTTTCATGCTACTTTTATGGTGACCAGATGGACACTGACTGATAACCACGACACCCTCTGAGATAGGTACTGTCAGAAAACACCCAGAGATAGGAGTTATCTGGTAGTACCAATCATTGTACTAAAATACACCTGAAAAGAATCAAGTGTAAAAATATCGAAGATAGTTCAAATTGAACGTAAGCTTACTGAGAAATATTTGAAAGTCATAACAATGAAATCTATTTGAATTGAGCGTACAGGGGCGGTGTCGGGTCGAGAGGTGTATGTTTGAAATTGTATGGCGTACGGAGTAGCCTGCCATAATTGTCAGGTGAATTAAATTTGTTTGTCGTACGGAACCAAGGATTCGAAGTATTTCGGTTATTTTTCTTCAGTGTTGCCAATTTAGATATTTCAAGTCTGAATATACATAAGTCTAAAGAACAGAAATCAAGATATATAATTTATAAAAAAATCATGAAGATCTTAATCGAAAAATCGTTGCCTCCATGGATATTGAAGGGTTTTATCCCTTCTCTATAAGTGAGTGAGCTTATGGGTTTGTGTGCTTGCTTTTTTGACTTTTAGGGGCTTTATATTGTTTATTTTTCCCTAGCGCTCCTGGTCATGTCGTTTTGCCTACGGACTCGAAAATTGGCATCAGTACGCCACTAGACCCTTTTAAAAATATACACCGATTCTTCGGGAAAAAAAAGCTTTCTCTGACCTTTTCAGGCCCATATTCTGACAGGCTTATTAATAACATGTTCTTAGTTGTTTTTTTTTCACTTAATTCAAGATATTTTTCAGTAGAAAACGCCAGGGTTGTCATAAGTAGAATTTATTCTGGCCATATTTATTTTTCGATGGGATGTTTTTTTTATTACCTCAAATCTTGATGCAACGTTGTTCGATTATTGAATATGAGGGCGAGTCATTATTTTGAGAAATATATTCTGATTTGATTTTTAGAGATCTGTTAATCCGAAAAACTTCCGGCTCGACACTGCCCGGATATTGAGGGCTGACAAAATATCTGCTTAATACCTTCATACGATCGACATTTGTTGAGTTATCATGGTGCATGCAAACGGGGACACCCACACACCAAATCGATTCTTTTAATTGTAGTTAGATTAGATATACAATGAGGAAGAATCAATTGTCATGATCATATCTATTTACTTTCGATAGGAAATGTAATATCAGTCCAAGCGAGCGCAGTTTCAAGGGAGGTAATCTTTGACGGAGCAGCCAGGGAGGGTTAGAGAACGATAATTAGTGCGAAAGAGCGCGCGTTTTGAGTCCCCCAAAGAAACCTTTCGAGTGACTCTATCAATTGTGGCTGTCTTTATGTGTTCAAAGCATTTTTCAAATCAGTTTGAATTGAGATGTCAGAGTGCAGGAAGCCTTAAAAGATTTTCATTCTCGTTTGGAAAAAAATGTTAAGAAAATTAATGAGTTTGGGAATTGAAGAGAAACTCGAGAACGTGAATCCTCTCAAAGAGTTTTACAATGCGCCTATTTCATTTGAATTCCGAACTCAAAAGATCACACACACACACAGAGACACAGACAGACATATATATATATATATATATATATATATATATATATATATATATATATATATATATATAATGAATTAAAAAAAGTTCATTGTTCAAATACTTACGTCCATTACTTTATCTTGGGTACCATTTATAAGTATTCGAACAAGCTCTCCCGGTCTATTTTCCGATCAGTCAGCAGCGCTTCCTTGGCGCTACATGTTCCGTGATCGTTTGCTGTCTCGTATTTGCAACCCATTATCTTCCGATGCATCAATCCAATGGGTTGACTGCATGTTCACGCAAATCGTTATCGAAAGTATTCGAAATTGTTTTTCTGTTGCCTGAGAATGCAGGAACCTCAATGGATTTTGAGCACGGGGATCCCAATTAACTTACTAGTCCGGTAACTCTCTCGTATAGCAATGTGAGTTCACGTTTTCAATCTCCTTCATTGTATCTGAACATTATTATAATAGGATAGAAAAACACAACTTGCTTTCTTTTCATTTAATATTCGAATCTTATCAAATTTTTTACAGAAATTTTGCATTCAGAACCTCAAAATATGACTAAATGCATTCCTTGTTAAGCTGATGGCAATAAAATTGGTTCTTCTTGAATAATGTTCTTTTTTCAACTCGAGCAAATAGAAGCAAAATGTTTGTTTTTTCAAATACGTATGATAAACGCAGCATATATATATATATATATATATATATATATATATGAATGATCAACACTGCTGGGGTGCTATTGGTATGTTGTTATAACTGTTTTGTTTTTAAAATACCCCCAAAGTATATGTGAAACAGGGGACACACACCGTAGAAAACGACATAAATTGCATTGACAGACATTGGGAAATAAGTGACTGAAGTAAAGCAAAAAAAAAAAACCAACAAAAAAAGGAAATTCGAAAATCTATTCAAATGTTCAGTGTTTAGAGCTGTAGAGTTTTTTTAGACCCTCTTTCTATCTCTCACTCTTTATCTCTCTCTCTCTCTCTCAATCGATATGAAGTGAAGAGTCGCCCTAGGATGGCAAGCCTTCGGCAGAGCAAGCTCAACCTTCGAAAACAAGATGATCTCATTAATCCTAAAGAGAAGAGTATACAACTAATGCATCCTCCTGATAATTACTTTGGGGCTGAAACATCGAACCTAACCAAGAGACAGATCTGCAAACTGAGAAGTATGCAACGTGCACATGAGAGAATCATACTCAACCTCATTTGGAGAAATCACAAGATAAAACAATATATCAGGAAGAAAACAGAAGTCCGAGACATCATAGAATCCATAAGAAAACTCAAATGGCAATGGGCTGGTCATGATGCAAGAATGAAAGACAACTAATGGACATCACAACTCGCAACATGGATCCCCAGATATCACATAAGAAACCGAGGCCGACAAAACACAAGATGGAGAGATTAACTAGACAAATTCAAAAAATACTGGCACAGCGACGCCCATTATAGAGAAATGTGGGATGGTCTATGTCCAACGACAGACGTTAAAAGAACGATGATGATGATGATGATGATGATGATGATGATTTTCTGTTGCCTTCAAATTTAATCTCACACGCTGCAGGAACCTTGAAGAGCTCCGAGATGAGGAGAAACTTATAACATAGAGAGCTCAGGCAGCCCATGGGCACTTACTCAGACCAGACATCTTGAGAAACATTACGATCATCTCCTTTACTCAATGATATCTTTCACATATCTCACTAGAATATATCTGGGCGCGTATGCATCGTGATTACCTAACAAACGGCCAATGTACAAAGGTGACGTTTTCCAGACAAGGATAAAATTGTGATCTGTGAAACTTTGGAAGGGACAGCAGTTACCATGCCTGCGTAGGTGCATTTACCAGTCATCTATTTCACTCACGGTAATATTCATTTTCCATTCATTGATTCAAACAACTTGGATTTTTGCTTTGGTGTACATGAGTCTACGACGATGTTAACCTGTATAGAGAGGCCCCAAATTGTATACATTCTTCATTGAAAAATCTCACTAAAAACAAACTCATTAAACATTAACACAATAATGAAATTAATCAGCTGTCCTTATCAAACTGTGTATCATGGATTCGTCAGTTTGATACATCGTATGTAGTTTCTATCGTACTTTGAAAAGTTCATGTTGCGCAATCTGATTGAGACAGACATTTAATTTCTTCATTGGGGTACTTTCATTGTCTAATTGTACTTTTCGATGGAAAATATAAGCTCCAGAGCCTTCGCTTAGCTTTTGGGGGCTTCCCTAAACAGCGCTGTAAGTTTGTGTATGTCAAAGAAGAGATGACGTGCTGAATTTAAGGAAAAGCTTACGAAGAATCCATCGAATTAAAAAAGAACTCGTTCTTTTATGGTGAAACATCTGTTAAAATCAGCGATAGTTATTTTCAAGAAGTAAATCAGAAATTAGTTTTAAATGATATCCATTTTTAAGTGTTCAGAATATTCAGAGAAAAGAACCTTCCAGCACAAGAACATTTCGACACTAAATTGATCTGTGGCTACCTCGAATATCAGTGCGATCTATGCAATGTTCATCCTTGCGTCAAGTTACCCTATTGAACCAATTCTCTACCTAAGGGTCCAGCTGTTCGACCGGTCATAAGATGCATGAATTCAACCAAGTAACCAAAAAAAAATCATCGGCATCATATTTAATTGAATTAGCAGAGGTAGGTTGACAGTTTCTTTATCATGGAAATGTTTAACTTTCAGGTGATAACCATATAGCAATAATGAACCACGTGTGGATGGATTAAATAGGATTAGATGTATATGTGTACGTATGTGCGTGAGAGTGAGTGTATGCAAGTGTGTCTGCGTATGTGTAACAGCAACATTGTTTAACAAGTTATTTAGTAAAATCCCTCAGCTATAAAAGCTGCTGAAAAGACTCACCTAATATTTACAAAGTTTAGCAAAGTTTGACACAAGGCCACGGTAACTGGGTTCAGTGAGGATTGAACCTATCACAGAAGTAATGCTTAACATCACAAGCATGTTAATCATTACTATACTGATTTTGAAACTATGGGTTTCATGAAATTACTAAAATGTATAACAAACATGCACACACACAATTACACACACACACATATATATATTACGTTGTCAAAGCCAAATGGTAATTCACCGTGTAATAAAGGGAGATCATTTCAAATAAGTGTTTCCATATGATATAACGCAATTTGTAATCACACGTACACACACACACACACACACACACACACATATATATATATATATATATATATATATATGTATATATATACTTTTACACAGATAAAAAGATACACACACGACCCCACACATATACATCAAATGATATACGCATGTTTCGGTGTAAAGCCTCTTGAGTTATCTTTACAACGAGAAGATTCATCTGAAACGAAAAAAAAAAATCATTTATGGAAATCCCGTACACTCGAGATCAGTAAACGAGATTTGAATAAAATGCACGCATCTTCAGTTATTTGAAGGTTGAGAAAATTAGCACTCAAATATTTTCTTTATCCCAGGATTCATGTACTGAATTTATGACGATTGTAAAACCACTGCAACACCCACAACAAAGACGATAGCGATAACAAATTTGTAAATGAATAAATATATACAATAGATTCAGATAAGCCTTTCAAATATTGGGTGAAGACTTTTTAAATTCCTTACATTCTTTGAAGAAAAAAACGATAAAAGAAAAAACAATCTAAAACTTGTTGAAAAACATGACCTCGCGTATTGGGCAGTATCATCAAAGATAATGTATTTGTAAGATATGGATCAATAATTAAATCACTTCAAGGTATTTGCCGAGTATGCTTTGTGAGAATAGAGGACTGAACGAAACGGAATGACAGAGAAGTTGGGTATAAAAAAATGAGGGGGTCGGAAATTACGCAGGTATACCCCTCTTTTCGAAATTCACTTTCCGATACTTATTTGCTTTGAGAAAAAGGGCAAAAAGCAGGGATAACATGTAGCGTTTGTTACCCTTTCACAGTCTAATATCCCATACGTGGGTTGCAAATAAAATGAATAGATTAAAATTTTCTTGAGTAATACCCTGAAAGTTGATGTGCTGTTATTGCAGACCAAGCGCCGACAATGGTTTTGAATATAAAAACAGCCAAACAATTGAACACATGTGCCATTAAATAGTGTCGTTAGAACGAGCGCCGCTGTAACGAGAGTTTACTGTAATTATCTAAACAGTTTTTTTTTTGCTGTGAGGTAATGATTAGGAAGTTGGTCTTGCAATCTGTTGCCAGAGAGTTTGATCCGTATAGATGCTCAGTGCTTGTAACTTGGTGCCAGACTGAATCGATCCCTGGGAATAACTGCTGAGGAGATGCACCAGACTCCCGCTGCAACGTTACATTTGACAAGCTATACTTTCGGATGTAGAGGTAAAGGTAGTTGAATGGTTAGTTGCACAGATAATGAAATCAGTGAGCTGAGTCCTAACCTCTGCTGAACTTCACTTTGCACTAATAGCCTTGAAAGAGACTTCAGTCCATCTCTTCTCTCTCCCACCTATTAGCATGTTGCAAGAATGAAAGACAACCGACGGACATAACGTCTCACAACATGGATCCCCAGAGATCACATGAGAAATCGAGGCCGACAGAACACAAGATGGAGAGATGAACTTGACAAATTCAGGAAATACTGGCTCCGCGATGCCCATGATAGGGAATCCTGGGGAAGGTCTATGTCCAACACCGGACGTTAAAAGGATGATGATGATGATCATCATCATCATTATCATCTATGTTGTTCACGAACTTGCTCAAGGTGTCTATCCACTTATTTGCTTTATTTTACTCTCATGCTTACGGAGAGCTATATGCCTGATTAAATTTGTTCTAAAACGCCTCCAAATTTTCTTAATTTCGTAATTGATTCAGTAGACAAGACACCAATTTATTGTTTCCAAACCGCCTACGGCTTTACCACATTTGAGAGTGTAAAACTATAGATTCTGTAATGAAACTTCGAAATCATGTATGACAGATTATGTATGGAAGTCGAAAGGGCCGTATCAATCTTTATAGAATAAAATGAAAATACAAGACAGGGAACAATATGGGATAATGAGAATTGGGAAGAATCTGGACACACACAGAGTTCAAATTTTATCAGCAGACCGAATATGGACATTATTAGCATATGAGAACCACTAATCTAGGCGAAGAAAACTATGATTTGACGTTCAACAATAGCAAGATTCACTTAGTTTACTGGAAGGTCAAAGGCTAAATGCACAAATCATAGGTGGACAATTGCAAGAGAACGCAAACCCTGACATCGGCTTTGACTATGGGAAAGAAACTGCATAACCCGTCAGAATAAGTTTTGACTTTTATAAATACAACGAATATCCGAGACCAAAATCTCTCGACAGAAAAGTTTTGATAAAAAATAAAGACAACGAAAATAGTCCAATTTAAATTGATTCGCGAATTCAGGATCAAACTCAACTCCTACTTGTGTTCTGAATGAAGATTACTGCAAGTTTTGTATTCTATATATACATATGTTAAAAAAATATGACATAACTTTCCGTAGTTATGTAAGACATATCATTTTAGCAAAGTCGGTAAGAGAGTCACCTACAAAACACTCGTAATTTTTCAATAGTGGTAGGGAGGTACTATTCTTTCTTTATATCGGTTTGGTCCAAAGTGACAGACAGACAAACTGTGAATTGAATTAATTGAGGATTGTTATTCTTGTTGTTATGGTAGGAAAACAAAGTCAAGTCCACTCTCCGACTGATTGGGATCTCTTTAATTATCCACCTGACTACCAAATCATCCATTATGCTTTATTGCAGTAGCACCATGTTGGAAATGGTGTATGTATGTACGTATGTATGTAAGTATGCATCAATTATGTATGTATGCATGCATGTATGTATGTATGTATGTACGTATGTATGTATTTATGTATGTATGTATGTAGGTATGTATGAGTAGTACCGAATTTGCTCAGCAGTTTACGGCGTAAAAACTGGAGTAGGCAAACCTTTTCTGCTTGAAGCCGTTTGTGTTCACTTATGCCTTCGAGAAAGGTATAGAATTTACTCTCCCAATTGACCGGGTCAGGTATTGCTCTTTTTTAATAGTGAAGTGTAATAGAAAACCACATCTTGTATATCACTTAGAAAAAAGATGGGCAAAATCATTGTCAACCTTTTGCTTTTTACCGAAACAATTGGTCATCTGGGAAAATAACAATCCTACATTTACTCTTTTATATCCTTTAATATGGCTTTCCTTGAAGAGTCTTTTCAAACAATTGATTAAACTAATTTAAAACTGCCATAAAGTATTCGTCTATCTATAATCTATCTATCTATCTATCTATCTATCTATCTATCTATCTATCTATCTATCTACACCCCTGTCAGAAACTATGGAATCAGTACACTTGAAGGATGTTCATCTGGCTTTTTTCCACTTGAAAGCAAAAAGACAAAACACAGGATTGACACGAAACAATTTTTGATATAAAAGCTGAACATTCTGGCATCATCAAATATAATGCAACCAAAATAAATTAAATCATTTCAAAAAGCTGCACGAATATTCTCTAACTGCGCTGCTTCCATAATTTATCTATCTATCTATCAATGTATCGTTTTTGTCTATTCATGTATACTTCAAAAGAATATCTTATGCTCACTCACACACAACCACACTTACACACTTGCATGCAAATACACATACATACACACACAAATACACTTATACATATATGTTTGCATGCCGTCACTTCATAAATATACTCATCATGGAAATATGTATGAAAATAATCTAACCAACTATATGAACGAATGTGCGCCTAAAATGAAAGAATCAACTTTATGCATGTTTAAAATCACGTACACTCTTTTTCAAAATACTTGCAAACAAAGAAATAGGCATCTCAGAACATGGTCGTGTTCACGAGATTACATTCGGTGCGCGCGTGCACATACACACACACACATACTGACACACACACACACACACAAATGCACACATCTGTGATGTATTAGAAGTGAAACCATTTGAAATAATAAGGAAAAAATTGTTTCCTCCGGAACGGGAGCATCGTGCATTTCGTGCGTATGTGGAAGGTGCTGGCGTGTTTAAGATTTTGAAAGCTGAGGCGTAAGCGAAAGCAACCGGCAAATTTGTTTATCGTGAACGAAGCAGCTACAACTACAGAGGAAAGCGAGGAAATATATATATATATATATATATATATATATATATATATATATATATATGTGTGTGTGTGTGTGTACGTTTATGTATATACATATACGTAGGCAGATTTATATATATATATATATATATTTATATATATATGAGTGTGTGTATGTTTATGTATATACATATACATAGGCAGATTTATATATATATATATATACATATATGTACGCATGAAAAGAACAAAGGGGGGAGGAAGAGGAGAACGAAGTGGCAAGGAAAAGAGGGGGGAGAGGAGAAGAGGAGAGCTACCAATATGGCGACGGAAGTTGCGAAAGAAAACCTGTTGCTGGTATATTCTGATGAAATTAAACTATAATCTAAAGGCAACAGCGGGGAAACAGCAGCAAACATATCAACAGCAAAAACAACAACTACAACAACGAGAAACATAGTAGCAGTTATCGGAAACAGAGTAGACGAAAATGCAGATAAATAATAAAAAAAAGAATGTTAATGAGATTAAAAAAACAATGTCTCGGAAACGAAAATGAGATATTGAAATATGGAGAAAGCAAAGATAGAAGAAAAAAAAAAGAAGAAAAAGAATCCATTTTAAAGATGGCGTCGGAGTCGATGAGAAAGGCGGGAATCCGTGACATTGAAAACATTGTATAATAGAATGAAGTTGAAATTAACATAGCGAACGATTCTACACACAAATACGTATCCATATAAGAATACAAACGTTCTTATGCACACACGTACACACACACACACACACACACACACACAAATATACATGAATCATTTAATTCAATATGATATCATAATATGTATACCATCACCAGCCTTTTAGCAACCGTCATTGGACATAGACCGAGGATCGACAAACCTCTCTAACATGGGCGTTGCAGAGCCAAATACTTTCTGAACTTGTCTAATTTATCATGTTATCTTTTTTGCCGGTAGAAGTAAAATAAAAGATAGTAATTGTTGGAGATTGATAAGATTGAACGTTATGCCGATATTTTGCAGATGATCCAATCAATATACACGATATGGCCATTTTGGATAGCTGGAATGGGATTGTTTTTCATCATCATCATCATCATCATCATCATCATCATCATTATCATCATCATCTTGACGTCCGTCGTTGGACAGAGACCTTCCCCAGGATTCGCCACACTTCGCTATCGTGGGCGTCATGGAGCCAGTACTTTTTCTAGCTCGTCTCCATCTTATACTCTGCCAGCCTCGGTTGTGCGTCTGATCTCTGGGGATCCATGTCGTGAGTCGTGATGTCTATCGGTTGTCTGCCATTCTTGCAAATTGGCCAGCCAGTTGCCATTTAGTTTTTTGATGGATTCTATGATGTCCCTGACTCTTCCCGGTTGTACTGTGCTGTCTTGTGGTCTCTCCATGTGAGGTTGAGCATAGTTCTTTCATGTACGCTGCATCGTTCTCAATTTGTGAGTCTGTCTCTTGATTAGGTTCCATAAGTGACTATTGGGAGGATGCATTGGTTGTATACCCTTCTTTTTAGGACAATGGGATCTTATTATTTTTGAAGGTTGAGCGTGCTCTGGTAAAGGCTTGCCATCTTGGAGTGATTCTTCGCTTTATTTCTTCTTTTGAGGGTCTCATGGAGATTCATTGTCCTAGGTAGATGTAGTGGTCTACTTTCTACAGTTTTCGATTTTGATCTTAGTGTTCTTATTTCAGACGTGGTTGTTGCACATGATCTTACCGACGGTCGAACAAAGTTTGTTTTTTTTCATCTAAAAATAGGGTTCATCACCATTATCGACCTTTTAGCACCCATCATCGGACATAATCTTCCCCCGATATTAGCCAGACCTCTCTATCATGGGCCCTGCGGAGCCAGTACTTATCGAATTTATTTAGTTTGCATCGACATCTTATATTCTGCCGGTCACAGTCACGGATATGATCTCTGGAGGTCCACGCTGCGAGTCATGATTTCAAGCGGTTGTCTCATACACCTGTTTTTTTACTGAACTATATTGTGGTCTCTCTATGTGATGTTGTGCATTATTTTCTCAAGTGCACGTTGCATGGTTGAACATATATATATATATATATATATATATATATATATATATATATATATATATATATATATATATTATTGTTTATGTATCAAACGATCGTAATAGAATATATCCAATATATATGTATGAATCATTCTTTTTCTCTATAGATACTTGTATTTTCAAGAAAAGGATAAATAATCTGAAAGGATATTTATGAATGCGGTATATTTTTTCAAACTCTTTTCGAAATGACCTAACGTTATAACATGGAAAATGAGTCACTCAGAATAGACAACGTATATAGAATAAACAATCAAAGAAAAAAAAGTAATGTAGCCGATTCAACGTTGCGTCGCTCTTAACTAGTGAGCCAAACAGCCCGACGGAAAAGCAAAGATCCAAATAAACTCTATGTCATCACTCTCCTCTTAGTTTGCTCATTTGAAAATTTTACCATTGAGCTTAACAGCCATTGGTAATGCAAGGAAAGAGCTGATAAGAGCAACACTACGTTGAAGTGGCTACGCTGTTGGCTGCAGGTTCGATTCCTGCTGCAATCCCAATTTTTAGAATATTTGTTAATTCTATTTACGTTGTCTAGACAAAATAATACAATCACTGCGTTATAACGGGAGATCATTTCAGATAGAGTTTCAATATGATATAACGCAAGTGGTTATCATTCTGTTGGATCATGTATCCATTTTGTAAAAACATATTTATATACATACAAAGTTTTTGTTATAAGCAGGAATGTATGTGCACGATACAGTCAAAACTGATCAATCGCTGATCAAGTAAGGATCAAACTCTCCCCACTTTACCAGTTCCTTAGTTCCTTTGCAAGGGGAGCCAGCTATCCCTCACTCGATGGTTGATGCTCAAATATTTTTTTGCTCTGTACAAGGCCAAATAGGTAATATGAAAAGTTAGGAAGACTGTTATGTGTCATTAGTGGAATAAACTGCCTGTCTTGAAAATCAGCATTTAAAATCCAGTCGTTTTACGACCACGCGAACACCGATGACTCGTACCAATCGAGATAATACAAACGCAAACGCACTCACATACACTCACAAATATATGTTTATGAATCTAATCAATAAGCATTCAAATCTGATTGGCTGAGAACTTTCATCTATGTCAGCGTAGGAGTATTTATTTCCGATAATCAGACACGAATCCACACACATACATACATGTATTGGCAAACTCTTGTCAAATTCTGGAGTTGTTGTCAATCTCAAGTCAAAATTGGGTATTCACTCTCCGCAACTAGAGTAAGAACAACACTCACCAAGTTTTGGGGGAGTAAAAATTGATCTTCGCTAACCGCGATTTGAAATCACGACCAATTGTTAAGCAGTCTGATCTCTTACCAACTTGGCTTAATTGACAAGTCGAACGTGTATACCAAAGTTTATCTTATAAATACGGAAAGGCTCATTTCATTCTGATAAATAAATACATCTAAAGATTAACATTTCTAGACCTTGATTTAAAACCATGACCAAGTGATTGTTAGCCGGCTCTCTTACCGACTGAGCCAAACTCATGAAGATACTCGAAAGGTACGGATAGTCAAGGGCTGATTTCATTCTATACAAATAAATACATTTGTATTGAAAGAAATCGTAGAATATTTAATTCATTATAAACAATATAAGAGTTTCAATAATCTTCTTTTGTCGGAATAGAACTAGTTGTAGAGCCTGAACCTCAGCAGCCATGTTTTTTTTTACCCCCATCCAAAATATAGACCGATTTATCATGCGCAAATGGTGAAAAATTACATCCAAAGTGATATGAGTAAGGATATCAAGATAACATATACGTTCCAAAAAAATTTTTTTTCAAATTCTTATACGTACACACATACATACATTTATGGAGTTGGCTCCGTAACTGGCAGGTGTGATACGTGGCTCGTTGAGAAAGGGGGAGCACGGAGAGAGTGAATGAGAATGTAGATATGTCTCAAGGTACGTTTAAATTGTTCTATTATGCAGTAGAGAAAAAAAAATTGAAAATCGGTTTCGTGCAGGCTGTTAGCTTGGGAAGAGACTGGAGATCGATCTGCATCATCATAATCATCAACGGCAGGAGCAGTAGCAGAAGCAGCAGCAGGAGCAGATTTTTAACGTCCATGATTGAACATGGACCTTACTGAAGATTCGGCAGATAAAGAGATCTGGCGTTGAAGCGTCAGTATTCACAGAACCCGTCTAATTCGTCTCGCCAATTTTCAATTTTGCATTTGATCTCCGAAGATCGACGTTGTGAGTTGTGATGTTCAGAATTTGTCAAACTTTCTTGCAACATGGTTCACCCATTGCCATTTGTGTTTTCGAATGATATGTTTAACTATTTCTTCTCCAATATACTGTGTTGTTTCGTGATCTTACCTCATTATGGTCTCTGGTGCATGACCCTTACTTTAAGAGCCAATCTTTTAATCACGTTCCATGTTCTACCTCCATAGTTGACTATTGAGAGGACGGTACGGTTGTACACTGATCTTTTCAAAACTAATGAGATCTTTTTTCTCTTGGAGTATTGATCTTGCTCTGTCGAAAGCTTGCTGATAAATATTCAGCTTACTTCAAGTTTTGTATTCCATAATTTTAGTTTTATTTGTCACCGTCAGCTAGAAAAAAAGAGGGAGATATATAACAGTATATAATTTGTCCTTTGCAGAAAAGAAAACGCCCCTTCTGGCCTCTCTCACTGGACATGAGTGAGGGTATATATATTTGTAGTGTGGTAGTTAAAGTTTTGGGGAGGGTATAACAAAATCTTTAGCTTATATGCACGTACATAACAAAGCTCATAATGGCTTTTGGAATGAACATCAAGGTCGAAATATCATAAACTAATCCTGTCAGTAACACTTGCATTAATTCCTGATCATTGGAAAAAAAACTTTCTTTCTGATTTTCCTTGTATTTATACAGAAAGCCATCAGCAATGTATTCGCAAAATTCATATAAAAGACATATTGTATCGGTGATGCTTGCATTAATTCCTGACCACTGACAATCCCTTTCTTCCTGAATTCCAATGCATTTTATTGGAAATGAAGAACAATATCATTTACATAAAACAAATAGTAGCCTCGTAACATTTGATCTAATTCTTAATTTGATCATATATAGGAACCGATGTATACCAGGTAGTTGGGTTGTGAATAAAACTATATCACTTAATAGTATACCTATAGGAGCCTCTTATAGAATTACATGTATGTATGTGCATTTATATATATATATATATACATATATATATATATATATATATATATATATATATATATATATATATATAATATATATATATATATATATATATATATATATACATACATATATATATATATATGTGTGTGTGTGTGTGTGTGTGTGTGAGTGTGTGTGAGTGTGTGGTAGGCTGAATCAGCAAAATTGCCTGATTGGGGAAATTTTTCCTCCCCCCCCAAAAAAAATCCATGGTTTCAATTTGATCAAAAGTTCATTTAATCAAGACAGAAACACGAAACAACTATTTTTCACGATCAAACTATATCTTTATGAGAAAAGGTAAATACGTAGTTTAAACTTATTGTACAATGAATAAATAAATGCGAAGTTTTAATTCAATCCAATTTCTATTTAATTAGAAGAAAGATTTTGAACTAAAAATGTAATAAAAGTGTAATCAACTTCTCTTCTTTACAAAGTGTGAGTAGATTTCGCCAATTAGGTACACACACGCACACACATACACACACACACATACATACACACAAACAATTATATTGTGCAAATCAAGAATGCAATATAATACAATACAATATAATACAATGCAGTATCCGATGTGTGATGGGTTCATTTCATAGAGTGCTCGATAAAGTGAACATTAGATCGTAAGTTGGTTTCGAGTCCAGTTGGAAATACAGTGGAATGAGGATTTGCTACACAAACATGTTCACCTGAAGAGATTCAGACACGGCACAAACATAAACGTGTCTCTGTAGCAAATCTTCATTCTACTATATATATATATATGTATATATATATATATATAAATGTATATATATATATATATATATATATATATATATATATATATATATATATATATATATATATATATGTGTGTGTGTGTGGGGGGGTACAGATCAAGTTAGCAGTATAACATAATATAATAATATATCAACAATATAAAACCACTTCTGATATGTAATGGATTTATTTCATAGAGTGCTCGATTTCCTTTGAGTTCACCTGATGAGACCTGGAGAAGGCCGAAACATGAGCTAGTTTGTGTAGCGAATCCACATTCTACTATATATGTATATATATATATATATGTGTGTGTGTGTGTGTGTGTGTGTGCATATATATATGTATATATATATATATATATATGTATATGTATATATATATATGTATATATATATGTATATATATATATATATATATATATATATATATATATATATATATATATATATATATATATATGATAGAATGTGTGTGCATGTGCGTGTGTGTGTGTTTGTGTAAGAAAACATGCTAGATGGATGAAATTGGAGGAGAACCGAATGGTCATTCTATCTACATTTATGATTAATGTGACCGGATGTATATATTTATATATAGACTTGAAATGCTCAAAGGCTTAACGAATTAGTCTGCACAGATAAGATATAACTGTAACTCTCGACACAGGTAAGAGATAGTTGCAAGCCTTCGTTTATTTCCCGTCATTCCTCCGTGACACAATCAACTTGCACACGAGGTTATCTGGTGGAAGTTGTGCTGCGTAGAAATATTTCAAGTTTTTTTTCTTTCTTTTCACTGCGCGCTTCGAAAAAAAAATCGATTACTTACAACCACCGCCACCACCACCATCATCATCACCAGGACTTGTATAACTATTAGAGCCACCGCCACCATATCATCAAGTGCGAAACACTTCTCTCCTCCTCTTCTCCTCTTCCTCCTCCTCTTCTCCTCTTCCTCCTCCTCTTCTCCCCTTCCTCTTCCTCCTCTTCTCCTCTTCCTCCTTCTCATTCTCCTACTACCATTGTCCTTTACTCAAATGTCATGGCATTCATTTTTACGATCAGTTTCCATCGGTGAGACGAAGATGATGCTGTCAGCACTCCCGACGTTGAATGATCAGGGGGGGGGGTCTGGGGGGTACGCCACGCTGCTTGGGACCCCTCAGCCTCCAACATTTAGGGCAGAGTTTCCCAATCTGGGGGTTGCAGACCCGTGAGGTGTTCGTTGGCTGACCTTTCAGAAACCTGACGTCCGTGAACTTGTTGCGTAGGCTGACATTTCAAAAGCTTAACGAGAAGTTTGAGGTTCCTGCCGGGAGATTGGCCCCTTGACGGACCCCACTTCAATATTCACTGAGATTTATTGTTGAATAATAAGGAATCGAGTAGGTTTACTATTATAGATGAAACTCACGACTCCATTGGAGGCCGGGGCGAGTCAAAGTTACCCCTCCTCACTTACATCCATACTAAATAATAGAATATGGATACAAATGTATCTGTTGTAAGATGATCACATAGATATCAAAAGCTGGTGAATTAAAAGTGGTACAATATAACGTCTTTAGACAAACAAATGTTGGATTAGGGCGAGGCCAAGATACTTATTCAGCCTTTTGTTTTTGGAGAAAGTGTCCCTGAATATTTGATCTTTAAAATGGGGCAGTGTTTTTCTACTCTTTTGTCTCCTTAAATGAAGGAGAAAATTTGCATTTGCTTATGGCCCCTTGAAAGAGGGAAGAGTTTCCCTTCAGTTTTGACTCCTAAGAGAGGAAAACATAATCTCTTCATTTCCGATCCTATTATCTATAAAGATATTAAATAAGAAGATATCTATATGTATATTGAACGGCAAATAAGGGGAATATTTCAAAGATGCATAACTATGAAATAATAATTGTAGTTTAGCCTTCCTTATTTAATTATTCGGTTAATTGTCAAACTCCTAGAGTTGACTTTATTATCATGAATTCGTAAGACATTGGAATTTGGCACTTTTGAATTAAAGACATTCATAAAAGTGAGAGGGGTAAAGAAAGAGTGCTGTCATGACGTCATGATGTGTCAACTTGCGTTTGCAGGTTCTCAGTTTCTTTTTCTTAAATTTCTGCCTTGAAAAATTTTGCCAAATTCCTACCATTGAGTCTTGACTCAATTTTCGTTTGTCACAACGATGATGACGAATTCACTTTTTCTGAATCAACTTGTTTCATCACAGCAACTATCAATATAGGAGTTGAAATGAGACTGGGAGTTTCCGAAAAAATATTGTATGGAGACATGAATTCTGTTTCCTTTAACTTTCAGATTTTAATGAAACAAGGAGGTTTGGCCTTAAAGCCACCAAGAGAGTCTTATTTTTTATTTTCATTTTCTCCTAATTGTGTAAAAAGTCAGGGTTCATTATAGTTGAATATATAAACAGGAAAATACAAATCGAATTAGAGTGCATATCATTCAAATACAGCCATTATCTTTGACGGAATGACTAAACTAGTGTGATACATCCTCAGCCGCTTGAATCTCCTTTTTTTTTTTATCCCCCTGAGGATGTCTGTGTACTTATTTACTTTGCCAAGGACATACCTAAATCGCTCCTTTCAGTCGAATTGCAAAAGACAATCCTTCAAACTCATTGCCATCTTAATTTTCTTCTCTAAGACTCCTTCTGGCAACTCTCTACGGATTTTTTCTCCATTTCTTTCGTTCAAACGTTTATCTTTTTTCACGTACTTTGCAGGCATCGGGACAGGTTTGAACCTGACAACTGAGATGCCGGTTTCACTTAAAAAAGAGAGAGAGAGAGAGAGAGAGAGAGAGAGAGAGAGAGAGAGAGAGAGAGAGAGAGAGAGAGAGAGAGAGAGAGAGAGAGGGGGGGGAGTAATCGAGGGAAGTGTACCTTAAAAAAGGATAAAGTTCCTTGCAAAGCCCTCCCTTCTAATGCAATGCATATCCCGATTTAAAGCAAGCGTAAGAAATAATCTAAATTCAAATAGTTATTTTTTGATAAACGAGATTTAAGGCTCATAAAAGCGTACATAATATGTCGCATGCTATTTGCCAGGGGTGCACTAATCTATAGATGTAAACAAACTAGCTTTTTATATAATCTGTGATAAAACGGGTTGGATTTACTAAACAAATCAAAATCTTCCATTCATTCAATGGTCATATTTCAATGCTAGCGACGTATCGTCATAATTATCGCCAGCCTTTTAAAATCCGTTGTTTGACATAAACCTTACCCAAGATTCACCAGACCTCACAATCGTAGGCGTCACTGATCCAATTCAATCGGCATTTGTTTAATATGTCAAGCCATCATATTTTTTGTTGGCTGCAATTTCGCACCTGATCTCTGGGGATCCACGTTGCAAATCGTACATAAACAAGTTAGCTGTTCATGCAACACATTATATCACGATTAGCATTTATCAAACTAATACGTCAAAATCTTTTATACATTTTAATCATTAGTGGTACAGCAAATTCTGACAGTAGAGAAATGTTAATAAAAACTCGTGATTTTAGTTCTGACAAGATTTCAACCTGTTATATGCATCTAAGATGATAGTTAGTCCCAAATTTTACTGTTACTCGGCATTTGCCTGCTTTTCTGCATGGAATAGGAAAATTGATTATTTCGAACAGAATTTTGTGATTTTTTCAAAATCCCAAATTAGTTTGAGCAAGTTTAATTACTCAGCGTGGACGTATTGAGAAACAAATTGTCCTAGGTCAGGAATTAATGACAGCGATACTGTCAGAAAACGGTTATTATATGTAGAATGTTAATTCATTACTAAAAACTTTACAACTGAAATGAAATTGAAAATCAGGAAGAAAAGGATTATCAGTGATGAAGAATTTATGCAAGCGTTACAGATATTGGGATTGATGGCTCTAGTGATAAGAAATAATATATAGTGCATCATGTTTTCTTCAAACTCTCACACACACACGCACGCATATATATATAGGTAAGTATTTTTCCAGGGACACATATTTTGGTATTGATAATCCCCCCAAAATTATTAATCCATGAGGTCAATAACGGTTTTTTCATAAACATGTTTTTTGTGCAAAAACATTGTCAGAGCATATATATACATATATATATATATATATATATATATATATATATATATATATATATATATATATAACTCTGGAATGGAGCACTCTGGTAGATGGGGAATTGTGTGTAAGTAAACATATCGCTTAAATTCGGTCCTACTGTCCGTCCAGTTCTGTGTAGGATAGGAGTAAAATGTCAGCCTATGGCTTTGATGCGAAGGCTTTCTATCCTTTCTCGTAGTACCAGATGGGATATTGGATAGTCTACTCTGAAGAACTGTGATACGACATAACAATTGTCTGTGGATGACGCAATAATTAATGTGTTCGCACAAAGATATGGTCACGACATCATGGAAATATTGGTCAAGATTGGTTTAAGGCGACAATGCTGTTCTCCTAGAACATTTACTTCTTTTATTTTTCAGTGCTTTCAATCCATGAGATCTTCGTACCATGTCAGATTAGAACGAGGCTCTATCCACAATGTAACCATAATTCTCGAATGAGAACTTACCCACCGTCCGTCGTACAAAATCATTGATGTCAAGTATCCGGGTATTTTCTCTATTACCATAATGGCGCATTATTTTTTTTCTCAACAAAGGAAGTGCACATAAATGTAACTTGCTAAAAGCTTAACAGATATTTTCTAAAAACTGACAGATTTCAGACAGATCTGTAGCTCTAATGGATTGAAAGTACCAAAAATTAACAGGAAAACTCCTCCTCCGAGGACAGCGTTGCAACCTAAAAGGAATATTGGCCCAAATTTTCATAACAGCTCTCAAGATCAATACTCTTTTAAACTGATGAATGATCCACCCGAGGGAGAATAAATTATTTTCAAGTTGAATAAAACTGGAGGGGGTTAAAAGAGAGTGAATAAAACATAAAGGGTGGGTGATTCAATTGGTTCAGATACTTATATTTTTCTATACTTTTAAAAAGCATAACCATTAGAGCAGTTAGAAAAGTGATTCTAGTTTTTAATGGAAACAGTTGGGGGAGGAAACTTCATATTTTTCTTCACAACCTAAGAATTTAGAATTCCAAGGTCCGAGAATATTTTCAAAATTTATCGTAATTTAACATTGTATGTTAGACCTCATGATATTAGAGATATTTATTTACAAAACAGATCTGGTTAGTCATTTGATAGAAACCATCCTGTGACTAACCTCTTTTGGCACCATGCCGTGTTTGGGATGATCAATTGAAAAATTCGGAAAAATGGTGATCAATGGATAAATCACTTTTATTCCATTTTGTTGGGCAGTGATCGCTAAAAAAAGTCCGCCATTTAAAAAAAAATATCATGTGTAAATGCGACCGGACACAAACCAAGAGACCAATTGGCAAAAAATTACATTTCAAACTGAATCCCCCACCCACTAAAGATCACGGGAGAATTAATATAAAGAAAGGGTAAATGTTAAGCCCTCTATCTCCATTGGTGCAGCCAATACTCTCAGTACATACATACATAGATAGCAAGCCAGAATCAACTGTAAAATTAAGAAACCTATTTCTATTTCTAAAATTTGTGATAAGGACTCAACAGCCAATGACACTGAATTATTTCAAGGAATACTGCTCTAAATACTTGAAAGAGTTTTTTAACGCACAGTCACTGAGATTAGCAACTAGTGTGTGTCCACAATCATTAAGTTTTTTTGAGTTAATAATCGACTTGGAATGTATTCCCAGCCGAGAAAAAGTCTGAATCAACAAGAAAAAAAAAAGAAGTCCTGTTGCGTTGGTTGTCTTAAAACAGCACGATTTCAAAGAGGTTTAGACACAAAAGCCTCAGTATGAAAAACGGCTCGTAACGTTGGAGCCGTTTTGAATTTCCCACTGGGGAATTCGTCGAGAATAAATTAGAAAAAGAAACCAAAGCCCAAAGGGTTGAAAATATAATCATATGACTGGGGAAAATTGAGGTTAATTACCGTGGATATCAAGGCGTGTATATGAAAGAGGCAAAATAAATGTTTTAAATTGAAAGTGGTAGAAGACAAAAGAAGAGAAGGTGAAAGGGAAAAACGAAAATAGAAATGAAGGAAAAAGACGACGAACTGGAAGAAAGAAGAGACAGAAGGAGGGTAAAAGAATGAAAAAAAATCGCTCATATATAACGATTTCTAATATTGCTTGCAAGTCATTTTAACTCTCCTGTTGCTATTTCAGTCTTCATTTGAAACGTGTCATATTTTAGAGCTTCCAACTATATCAATTTTCACATCGATAAGCTATTTTAATCTATTTTATTGCTAATAATCTTGTGACATAAATAACTCTTTGAAGTAAGAAGTGACCGACAGCCTTGCTTAGAGTAACCAAAATTTAAGAAAAAAAATATATATATCAGGTTGAAACGGAAGTTCTGTCCGATGTTTCAATATATTTGAAAGCAAAGATACAGTGGTGATAAAAAATACATACCAGTTGTCTTTCATCGTCCATCATTGGACCTAAACTTTCCCCAGGATTCACAAAACCTCTCGATCGTTGGACGTTGGAATCGCAGAGCCAGTACTCTCTAAAGCTGTCCACTTCGTCTCAACGTGTTATATCTTGCAAGCCTCAGTTTCTCATAAGATCTCTATGGATCCATGTTGTGAGTTGTGATGTTTATCGGTTTTCTGCCATTCTTCCAACGCATCCCGCTCATTATCATTTGAGTTTCCAAATGGATTTTCCCCAGTATACTGTCCTGTCTTGTGGTTTCTACGAACACAATGGTGATCAAAGATATGAACATTTGATCAGTCAATTAAGCGAAGTCAGAAGAATAATAGGGATGAGTACTTTTCTTCTGAAATGCCTCTATGACGTATTTTTTTCACTTGAACAGTTTGAGGACGTGAATTATCATGATGAAGAATGCGACTTTTCTGTTCACCAAAGATATGTGTTTTATGTCTGAAATCGTTGTCAAATACTGAAGTTGTTTGGAGTAAACTTCAGCTGTAACCGTTGGGTTTTCATTTAAAAGTTCGTGGTGGACGATCCGAATAATCAACAAGATCTTCTTCACATGAAAGTAACTTCTTGGCTCAGGCACAAACCTATGAATGAGACTGAGTCACTGGAGATGGTGGTTAACTTTGCAAATAAAGAAACAAATGATTCCTTTCTTATCCCGTGTAACAACTTTGCTAAAAAAGACACTTGCAGCACGGATATCCTGACTTTCCTCTGTCTGTCTGTCTCTCTGAATGTCCTCTCTCTGTTTGTATTACTCTATCTCACTCTCTCTCTCACTATATATGTACACACACACTCACACACATATATATTTATGAACTTAAATGTGTATGTATATCAGGTCAAACCATGTCTGATTTTTAGAACACAAAAATATTACAAATCCATGTTTAATTGGAATTTATTCATTATCATGGGTTCCCCCCATTTTTAAAAACCTCTTTCAAACAATTCCCAAGCTTCATGGTACCATTTTTGTAAAAGTATTTTACTTTAGAGGAAAAGAATTTAGAAGGTGTGGTTCGCAGCTCTTTATTTGTTTTAAAAACTAGTTCGTCAAGATTCTGTAAACTCTAGAGTAGATGATGATCAGATCGATCAAAATCTGGAGAATAAACTAAACGTGTAGTTTGTCCAAGACTTCGATCAAGATGTGACCTTTGCTGCTTTGGGTCATGCTTTATCTAAATGCAACTACAAAGCTCTTAGATAGATATAACTGGGTCTGTTTTCATTCAAATTAGTGTTCAAACTTTTTATTGTTGAAAATAGTTATCAGCTATGATGATAATATTAATTGATAGCAACTCAAAATTGACCACATTAACACAACCCCATCAAACATTTACTGAAACCCTCTTTGAATTGAGTTTTTTTCTGCTTCTGCCTTGACCTATTCACCCCCACACAGCCATAATCAACATCATTTTATATTCTTTCAAGATTTTAATTTCTCATCAACAGTCACTGATCTGTCCAAATAATGGCGAGAATCATTTACTAGATTGGAGATGAATGCTGACAACTAGAGTTGCTTAACGGTTGGTTTCTCTTGAATCATTACGAATCTGTTTTTCAAGTTTCAACACCTCTCCGAGGTGTTGCACTCGACGGTGAACTGTTAGATAGCGTGCAATCGGTTTTTAAGTTATTTTCCAACATTAGCTGCACTACTTCTATCGAGTCCATAAAAAAAAAACAAGTTATAATCGAACCCAACAGGACGACCAGATCTTTTAACACCTAATTGCAAATCCTTTCAAACCATCTGTGGTAATCACCCCCATAAACATCATGATTATTTGGGGCCTTTTGCAGCATCATTAGAAGCCGACAACTGTCAACATCGACATAACTGACAACATAGGTCTCTCCAGTTTTCAAGGAAGTCTGTCTAGCTGGCTGGTGTATCTATCATGCGGATTAGCCGCACCAATGGCGCCTCGGTGCTGATAGTGTAAACATTTATTCCATATTACGCCTAGGAAATCTTTTTTTTTCTGTCACCCTCACCTTAAAGGGCTTCCAGCAGGGAAAGTGCTCAATTCACAATGTAAGTTTATGCTAAAATCACCCCTTAGTTTGTGTCTAGCAATGTCCATGCTTCTTCTTTGAATATCCAAGTTTTTAGTGATCACTACCAACAAAAGGCAAGCGAAGTAACTTATTCATTATTACCCTATTTTCCTATTTTTCAATTGATCACCCCTAATACGATATAAACGTGAAATATAGAAAAAAAATGAACAAGGAAGAAAGGAAGAAGATAAAGTCTTGTAGTTATGTAATGAAAAACATAAGGCCACTTGTAACTTACTGTTTCTGATATTCGTAAGAGGCCACTCGCCTAAGTGCTGATAGGGTTCGACATTGCTTAACTCCAGTAATCTGACCAAAACTGGTACATTTAGTATGATATAACTGTACCAAGATTCACTTTGCACCGAATGAGATAATAATCTAATGTCTCTGAACAGTCACTCATCTGAGTTATGGTAGGGTTCCACATTGCTTAACTATCGTGATGAAACCAGAATCAGTATATTCAGAGTGATATGGCCATAAGCAACTTACTAACGTTTTCTTTATGTGAGACAAAGTCACAAGTGGGACTAATATTTGATGTTCCTAAGCAGTCACCCATCTAAGTACTGATAGGGTTCAACATAGCTTAATTATCGTGATGAGATTAGAACCAGTACATTTAGCGTGATATGATCGTAAGCTATATACTAAGCCTAACTTTGTCTGACACAAGGCCACAAGTGGCTACCAACATCTGATGTTCCCACGCAGTCACACACCTAAATACTGATTTAGTTATTTACTAAAGTCTTCTGCATATGTCCAAAGACCATAAATGGTTACCCGTGTCTGATGTTCCTAAGTAGTTACCCATCTACGTTCACATAGGAATCAACATTGCTTAACTCCCGTAAGCAGACCACAACAGATGAATTCATCGTGATATGGGGGTAAGTTATTCACAAATCTGTGTTTTGTTAGACAGAAGTCCACAAGTGTCCACTCGTCATCAGTCTTTTAACGTCCGACTTTCTGCAGAATACGCCACATTTCTCTGTCGTGGGTGTCGCGGAGCGAATATTTTCTAAATTTGTCTTGCTCATCTCTCCATCTTGTATTCTCTCGGCCTCGGTTTCACATGTGATCTCTGGGGATCTGTGTTGTCCTAGCTGTGGTATTTATCACGCGTACAGGCTGCACCAATGGAGCTTTGTCTGCTATTTTAGCAAAATTACCCGCCCATTGCCATTTAAGTTTACTACCAGATTCTATGATGTCCTAGACTCGTACTTTCTCCTTGATATACTGTGCTGTCTTGAGATTTCAAGTGTCTACTGATATCCTGATATTTCTAAGCATATACTAACCTAGATATTGATAGGGTTCAAAGATGCTTAACTCCAGTGATGAAACCAGGACCGGTTCATTTAGCTTGATTTCATCTTGAACCCATAGATGGTAGACAGTAAGAGAAAAGTAGTCGCTCTTGTGAATGGCAAATAAACGTGGAAGTATTGATTAGCTTTTTGAGCACAAATGACATATTTGTCAAGACTTGATGACAGTGACGTTCGATTAGAGTTGGGAAAGACGCATTACCGGAGCCAGGTAACTGCTGGTGGTAGTTGCATCAATGACAGCATTTGCAGTGATGGTCGGGAAGATAGAAAGCGCTGGGGTCGGGTGTCGTGCAATAGGGGTACAGATTGTTTTGTAGGAAGAATGGAAACGGAATAGAAAGGGAAACCACATCATCCTCACAATCAGAATGATGATAACAATCACTTTGCATGAAACGCAATATATCTATATATGCATATAATCGATACATATATATATCGATTATATGTATATGTATATAAATATACGTATGTATCCAATCAATATGTATACATATATATGTATATATTGATTAGATGCATATATATATCCAATCGATATATATATATATATATATATATATATATATATATATATATATATATATATATATATATATAATACAGATCAGGTTAGCAATAAAGCATGATATAAAGCAACGTCTGATATGTGATGGATTTATTTCATAGAGTATATATATATATATATATATATATATATATATATATATACACACATACATATACATATATACATCCAATCGATATATATATATATATATATATATATATATATATATATATATATATATATATCGATATATCGATTAGATGCATAAATTTGGTTTATAACAATGGTTAACACTCATTCCATTATTCTTAGCTCGTATAACAGATATAAATATACTTGTTATATATATATATATATATATATATATATATATATATATATATATATATATATATATATATATACATATATATATATATATATTAATTGTGATCATTAGTCCACTGCTGGACAAAGGCCTTTTGAATTTCCTTCAACGACGAGTGTGATTGCAGTAATCTTTGCACTATCTTCCCTGCGAACTTTCTTACCTTGTCCCCCCATTTTGTCTTGTCTTTTTCTATTATGTTCACCGTGCCAAGGCTGGCAATCGTTCAACCTTTTGCTCCATCTGTTGCCCTTTTGTCTCGCTGCGTGACCAATCCATTTTTGTTACTTAATCATCCGTTTGAGATCCCTCACCCTGCTCCTCTCTTGGATCCATCTTCATTTCCTTTTTATGTATGGTTTATTTCCACCATCGCCCTTTGCTTTGTATTTTGGGTTAGTTTTCGGATCATTTTATGCATACTTTAGTTCTTCACCCGTATGTCATGGCTGGTATTATGCATTTTTGTATATTTTCAGTATGTCGCAATATATATATACCAATGTTTTCCAGCCAATCGTTATGCATCGTCTTTTTTTTTCATTTCCTTGGTCTCTCTCTAGTATTTTCACCTGACCTAGGTCAATGGATTCCTCTATCTCGTCTGAGACTCCACCGTCGATTCTTATGGTCTTTTTTGGACTTTGTCATTGTACACCTCAGTTTTATCTTTGTGTTATCTAAATTCAATGCAACAACAATGTACAGATGTAAATAATTCAAAAGTATGTGAACATATCTATATAAATCAGGAATGCAATATGATATAACATCATATGATATCCGATGTGAGGTTGTTTTTTTTTCCGATACATTCAATAATAAATTCAATAATAAACATCGACAATAAAGATAATTTAGAGTAGAGCACAATATATATATATATATATATATATATATATATATATATATATATATATATATATATATATATATATATATATAATGGAGTCAGGATTTGCAACTCGTTTGAAAGAGCAGAGCCAAAGCATAAACGTGTATGTGTTGCTAATCCTCACTCCATTACATGTATATATATATATATATATATATATATATATATATATATTTTTATATATATATATATATATATATATATATATGCTAATTATAGAGTCGTCTCTCTCATTTATTCATTTAATTTTTTTGGCAAATGCGTATGGAATCTGGGTTTACTTTAGCTAAACATAAACAAAAAAACTACTGGGTAACATTTGAAAAAAAAAATTTTTTCCAGTCTGTAACCATCTGGAAGAATATTTACATTTTAAATAAATAACACTGAAGGCAAGGTTATGTGAAAACAACATTACTTCCGAGTACCCCGGATGATTGCGTTTTGTAAATAAGATTTTCATCTCTTGGACTAAGAACAGAATTTACCCTCCAATTGCTCAGAATCTTCCAAATGATGTCAGAAAATGACGGCTGTATTTAAATAATTTTGCAATTGCACAGTACTTCAAAATATCACAAGCGTTGGATAGCCATACACTTTCTTGTTTAAGACGTAAACTAAAGGACCAATTCAGGATAAACTTACATTGCTCTGTTCGTGTTGCCTGTTAGCATGATACATACATAGACAGACTGTGCGACGGAAAGACCAACTTAAAAGCTGAAGTTGACAGTTTTGGTGTGAGCTTTGGTCGACAGTGTCTAATATGAAATGCACATGTTATATTATTTACTCTTTATGTTTCATCCGGGCAAGAATCTAGACAATGGATTCGTGAAAGCTATGATAATGATGCAGTAGGTGCTAGCATGAGTCGGCAATGGGTTGCAAAGTCTAAAAACGGAGAATCTGACCTAAAAAAAACCCCAAAAACTCTGAAGAAGACCTCAGAACTTGCAATCTTATGAATTTGATCCTTCAGTGAGAAATTCATGAAGTGAACCTGTGAACTTCTAGGAAAATCAGACTGATTAGTCGAATCTTTTAAAGGACGTGTTCAAGCAGAAAAGAGAATTTTCGGGAAGGATATCGACCTATGACTTGATTGCATGAAAACGCCGATTCCTATGCTGTGATTGTTGCATGTTGCAAATGCAGTGCAACAAACAAGTGTGGGGCTGGGATTGAAAGTTATTCCACATGCAGTGTATCCCGCTGAGTGCCATCTTCAGGCCATCACTTGATTTGATTCAAGTCCCTGTAGCGATTTCGTCTGGTTTAAGAAGTCGGAAAAATATCCTGAAGAGTTCATCGAATCAAAATTGGGATCGTTTTTTCATGACGGAGTGTACAATTCAACCGTGGCATGAATTCAAATGTTAATGACCACAACGTGCAACACGATTTTTGTTCCTTGGTAGTTAGTGATATTTTCTGATTGCTCAAGTGCAAAAGTTATTGGAAATGGCTACTGTTCCCTTCAAAGCTTTTGTGGCCAATGCAGTGATATTCATACGTCGTCGATTTTCTCATTTCATGTAATTAGAATGTATAACTTTACCTGTTGTCTAATTGGAAATAAGTAGATTTCAAATTTACACTGTCCTGGCCGCAAAAGTTTGAAGGGAATACTTGACGTTTCCTATATTTTTTGGACATAATCAATCAGAAAATGACACTTATTACCCAGGAACAAAAAACAAAAAAAGAAAGGAGACTGCAGTGTAATACAATTACCACACGAGATACCGCGTCGTTAAGAGTTGCTTAGTATGCTAGGTTCTTAGACAGTGATTAGGGCGATTCATAACGAGGGCTCCATACTAAAAGGCTTGAGTCGTACTAAGCCGAGTATTATATATAGTTATATAATTACAGCAGGGCTATAATAATAATCGGATACAATCACGAATTTCTTTCTGTCATGGCTGACAATAGATATAGCAACTATATTGCTGCATTTGAAAAGTGGAATGCTATGTTTACACTCTTTTCTTTGTCTATCATCGTGGCATACCGGGAACAAGATGGCTTGTAATCGGACAAAGTAGAGTGTTACAACCTACCGACGGCATTAGTAAAGAAAGTGTTATGAATAGTGTCAACGGGAATTACAACTCAGATCGCTGGATATGTTATCTAAGATCATTACCAAAATACAAGTCTGTATTTTCTTATTGGACGGCCATTGTCATGAAAGATGAAGAAGGGTTCTATCCTTTTCCATATGTGTGTATGTCTCTGTGTTGAATTGTTTGCTTTTTTGTTCATTTGTCTGTTCAAGTGATCTTGGCCATATCGTTTTATCTACAGACTTGAAAATTGGCGTCAGTGATCAACTAAAGCCCCTCTAAAAATGTTTTCCGATATTTTGAAAAAAAACTAAAAAAGTTTTTATTTTTTTTATTTTTGGAAAAACAGTTTTTTTTTATTTTTTGTGGTTCATGTTCTGGTGGGTATAGTTTATTGATAACATTTAGATTCTCCAAAATCTAAATGTTTGTAGTTTTTTCAACTCTATTTCAGATGTTTTCATGTGGAAAACACCAGTGATGTCATAAATAAAATTTATTCTGGCCATATTCATTCTCTGATATATGACCTCAATCTTTGACGCTAAAATTGTTCAATTATTGACGGTGATTGTGAGTTTTTCTTTTCTTTCTTTTCATAATTTTGTTTGTTTGTTTCTTTCTCTCTTTCCTTGCACGCTCTTCCTTCTTCTCTTTATTTCCCTACACGTTTTTTCTTCCTTCCTTTCTTTCTTTTCCAAGAAGTTTTTCTTTCTATCTTTTTCTATCATTCTTTCTTTCTTAATATTATTTATTTCAAACAGTTGTTCTTTGTTTCGAACTTTACATATACTCTTTCTTTCTTTCTTTCTTTCTTTCTTTCTTTCTTTTCCCCCTATGCGCAGTATCTGTCTTTCCCTTTTTTCGTTCCTCCTTTCATTCTTTTTCTTGATTTATTTTGTACATTCGTTCTTTTCTTTCAAAACTTTCTTTTTTTTCTCCTGCTCAAATTCTTTCTTTCTTTTTTTCATTAGTTTTTTCTTCATTCTCATTCTATTTCCCTTTCTAGTTCTATTTTTCTTCATGTCCCTCTTTTTTTCTTCCTTTAAAAAAAAAATATCTTGAACTTTTTATTTATTTTTTATTGATCCTCTGATTGATTAATTTCTAAACCTCAAATGACTGCCTACGCAGGCAGGCAGGTACACGCACACGCATGCATATACTCTTACGCATACACACACAGGCACACACACACACATGTACACGTGAAAATGCTCGCATGCCCCACTTTCGTGGTGGTAGTGTGACTTAGATTGTAGAAGCAAAGGTAGGAGGTAAAATTTGGTCAATGCGCATGCGCACACCAACTCATTTGTTCACAGCGGCAATCATAATGGCAGCAAAAATAAATAAATGAATAAATAAAATAATAGATATTGCGAAATAAGAAAAAGAATGGAAGAAAGAGAGATAGATAGATAGATAGAGAAAGAGAGAAAGAGAGAGAGGAGGGGGAGAGAGAGAAATCGAATAACGGTTATCGATTTTGTGTGTCTGTCAATGACTTACTTCGTTGTCATTGTAGTTGTCTTTCCATTGTGGTTGTAACGTTTGTCAGCAACAATTTTATTTTTCTCATGGCCGCCATTTTTTTTTTCGCGCTCAACTGATTACGTGCAGCATCGTTTTATTGTTGGCTTCTCCTCCATCTCCCAACCCCAACCCATTCAGTCATTCATTTCTTACTTCTATTTATTCACTTATTTATTCCTATCGGGAGTCATTGGTGTCCTTATTAATTTTATTGTTGTCGACGTCGAATCTTGTTTTCTTTCTTTTTCGTTTTGTATCTCATTTGTAGTCATTATAAAAGCTATAGTGTACACATAATATTTCTCGAGCAGGAACATAGGAAAAACAGAGTAATGTATATCATTGCAAATAAGACCCGAGTCTATAATCATAATGACAGTAAGAACTGTTGTATAATTTCTTTTCTCTTTTTTTGATTTTTTCTTTTGCAGCACTTAAACATTTTCTTTCTCATCAAATCATCATTGTCACTTCTGAATTTATCCTTACAATGACGGAAATATTAAAAATATTAATTAATGATTATTAGAAATTAACTAATTAATCATCTGAAAATCATCCAAAAACAACTATTCCACCTGAGAAGGGCCAAAACATACTAATCAATACTTGATACTTATTAATTATTATCAAGCATTTTCACACCAGTTGCCTCGGGCGACACAGTAGGAGACTGAGTGATAGCAAGTCTCCTCAGGTCTCCAGCCCCCTCTCGACATTCTTACAGTCCATGTTGCTGCTGTAGTTCACAGTTTCACACCAGTTGCCCGGTGCTAATCGCTGGAGGCTGAGTGACACCAAGTCTCCGTCTTCTCATATATCCTTCACCTATCACAGCAGCGCTGTGGTTCATACTTCCATTATTATTATCATAAAGTTATTCTTGACATCAGCAGCATCAGATAGCTTTTATTCGAGATCAAATGACAGCACATCACCTCAAGTCCCCATCCCTCCTCTTCCCACTTTCACAGTCCTGTAGCAGTGCTATGGATTTCGGTTTCACACCAGTTGCCCGATGGTCAGGCTGAAGGCTGAGTGACAGTAAGTTTCCTCAGGTCTCCAGCTCTCCTCTCATATCGTCATTGTCTGTCCCAGCACACTGATTTGTGCCGCCCCCCTTTTACTTGGCTGTTTTGCCATCGCTAACAGCTAGGGGTCGTAGGTCCCCTAGTTCCAACACTCCCCTCAGTATTAGTGCAGTCCCCCAGTAAAACTGTAGTCCGTATAGTCTCAATCCTTCCTCTTATCCCCATGGAATGTCACATTGCGGAGTCTTTTTGTTCATGCTAAAGATCATGTGACAACAAGTCTTCCCATTACTCTAGTGCTCATCTCAATATTTACAATCACAATTATTGTAATAATTGTCACGACAGTTGCGTTTGGAACAATTCATGTATTGATTATGATAATTATAAACCAGAGGAGAGTGTTGGATGATTACATAAAGTCAACTGGTTTCTGGTGAAGATTAGGTGACAGCATGTCATATATAGCACTCTCCTTGATATTCTTGTTGATTTCAAACATGCAGATAAATTAATCGTTTCGACTAATTCCCATTATCCAGGTAAGAGATTCTCTTTGATACTGGTCCCATGAAACCAATAACTATCTACATTATTTCACTCGGAAAAGAGATAGCTACCAGCAAGTAAATCCTCTTGCAATAGATGTACCATAGAGAGCTTTTGCTCAATGATCGTGTAGATCATGGCTCCAAACGATGATAGCGTTGTTGATATTTGTTTATCCGACCATTTTCTTTGTATCTTTCTATTTGTCTGCCTCCGTTGTTCTATCCACCCTTGCCATAGAGATTTCCTGGAGGATCCAGTATCATAGGATCAACTATTAACCAACCAATTTATCTATATCTGTCTGCCAATATCTATGTCTCCTTTTTGGTGGCCTTTCTGTCCTTCTATTTGCCAGTCTCTTTGATTCCATATCGGAGGAGATTGGCATAGATACAGAAAAGCCACCAAGAGAGACACATAGACATCAAGATAGATAAATTTGAACACTGTTGGTTGGATGGTGGGCCCCATGACACCAGGTTCTTCGGGGAATCTCTATGGTGTGGGTGGCATCTTTGTATCTCCCTGTGTCTCCTGTTCTATCGCCGGGGAGATGGACACCGCCACTGCCCTGAAAAGACAATAAAGGGCATAGAATGGCATCTCAATAATTCAGATCACGAGACCAATGAATTGTTCGGATAAAACATTTTCAAACTATTTATGTCGATATATTTTTAATGTAAAGGATCCTTTCCCACGACTGATACCATGTGTCTAAGTCCTTCTTATCCAATGTTATTCGATATGGGCCTAGGCAATGTCGAGTTACTTCTCTTGTCCTACTGATCGGAAAGAGTGCAATCAAGTGAAGAAGTGTTCTCTGCTATTGGTAACTTGTAAGCCAATACTACCTGTCTCTTATACTCATATCTACTACGTGTTCGTTAATACATAATAGATAGAGAGTCTTCTGTGAATATTATCGGTATAAATCTTGAAGCACACGTGTGACTTCAACTTTATGCAGGCGTGTTCGCAACTTCTATCGTTGCTCGGAATTGCTCAGGGTATGTCTTTCTCTACGTAAACGCAATATATGTAATGTAGATTTGTTGTATCCCTTCGTATAATTACTTCTTTTTTTTCTTACGCCTGCAGCTAAAACTGTTACCAACAGTTTTAGATACACTATGAATTCAGTCGGGCGAGAAGATAAGGAGAAAGGAAAGTATAGGAAAATTTGACAGAAGTAAAGAAAAATTAGTAAAAAAAAAAAAAAGAAAAGACGTTCCAAAAGGAATTTTGGAGTGGGTACTTACCATGCAGATATCTTGCAAGTGACACTTTCAAACTAGAGAGATACTAATCTACGCCTGGAGCCTGGTGTCCCACCACACACACACACACACTCATACGTACGCACGCATACGCATATCCACTTCCACACACGAACAAGCACAGATACACGCACACACACACACACACGTTCAAGCCCACGCATGCGCACTTGATCTTGCTGACTTGTTCTTCCTGTTTCTCTATTTGGTATCTATCTTTGTCTCTGTTCTATACGTTTCCTCAATACCTAGCCCTGGGCTTTCTCTTTCATCTGCTTTCTTCTCTCTTCTCATTCCTTCCATTTCTATCACCTGGTTCAAGCCTAACTTCCTCCTCTTTTTTCTTCATGATCCGTCTCGTTCAATCTTCTGGCTTTTCTCCTTTTTCTTTTTCTCTTTATTCTTTGTGCTTAACCCATCAACTGCGACTGACGGGGATTCCCGTCACTGCATTCCTATGGTTAACTCAATAAAAAAAATCCGTTTTATTGTGACTTATGCTGATTCAGTTACATCTGTGAGACTGGGCTCTTATCTTGCAATGAATAACTTGCAAATGATGAATTGCAACGGGTTATCTTGTAATGGACAAGGGCTTTTATATTGAAACAGATAACTATTACTCTCCACCGCTTTGCACAATTAGGTGATTATTATCTATTTCTCTACTTATTTTTAATTCATCTTAAATCGTTTAATCTCCTGACGGTATTGCTCCCCCTTCTCATTCTTTCCTATTATTCCTCCTACCACTTTCTTTATTCTTTTTTTTCCTTCCATCGTCTCAATGAAGGCATTCTCCTTTCTTTTTCGATAACCCTCTTTCCATCATTTGGCGCCAATCCTTCCCTTCCTTCTAGTCCGTTACCGAGGGAGCGATAGAATATGAGGAACAGGGTAGTACCCATAATAACAGGTGCATTCAGAAATTACCCCTAATCCCCAAAAGAAGATGTGTGCTCGAAAAGCTCTAAATTCGGAGGAGATTTGAGGCTGTCCTGGAAAAGGGACAGTCCCAGCTGTCACTCAATTCCCAGCAACAGTCCCAGCTATCTAGTTGGAAAATATAAAAGTATGAAATCCTACAATAATTTACTAAATGACATTCCATCTGTGCGTGATAGCGTAAATCAGGAAACACACTACGTATCCCAATGAATTTTTCTGCATGCACTAATGAGATCCCAAGTATTTTCTTAAAATATTAGATTAATTAATTCCACAAAAAGTATTGTACTCCCATCGGTAATTATGATATATCTATCTATAATTCTTTTGTGATCTTACTCCAGATAATTGATTCAAATGATCCAAGAGTCCACGATGTCAATGATTTTCGAATAGAATTTGGTTCAATAAATATAAACGTCAGATTCTCTAATTTGAGATAAATGCCCCTTTTAAGCGCTCAGCAGGAATTAGCTGAGAAGCCCAACTGGGAGTTGGGTTTGCAGCTACTAATAATAATACTCCAAAAGCAGAAAGTCAATAGGAAGCAGGATTTACCAGGCATCTAAGGGGCATATAAGCTGTTGAACTGTTGAATTTCCAGTGCTGGTGGCTACTGAATGACAATCAAAATTGAAAAAGCCGAGCTGGAGAAAGTAGACAACGAAATTCAAACCTAGAAGGACATATTTCCATGAAATCCTCAGCAGAAGGAAAAGCCTAGCGAAGAAAACAGACACAAAGCTCACCTAAAAAGTTTCGGAAAGAAACCGGTGGGAACCTTTCGAGTAGAGTTTTAATTGACCATAGTCTATAAATCCATGAAATTTATGAAAAACTGAGAGGGTGCCCTGCATTGGAACAGTGATTGAACAGCAAAAAGAAATAAGAAGAATAACTCAGCATTTTTTCCGGTAAAGACATGCTCAACCTTTAAGAAAAAATCCCACAAATCCTAAAAAGAAGGATTTAAAAGTTACACATCCATTCGATGATCATTTATGGATCTAGAACATGGAAACTTGCCATAAGATTGAGTCTCAAACTGAGAGGTATACGATGTGCATAGGGAAAAAATAATGCTCAACATCACATGGAGAGACCATTAAACAGCATAGTACATCTGAAGAAAAACAGGAGTGAAAGATATAGAATTCATCAGAAAGCTCAAATGGCTATGGGCTGGTCATGTAGCAAGAATGTCAGGCAACCATTTGACATCAGGGATCACATCTTAGATTCCTAGAGATCATATTTGAAACTGTGGTTGTGAAAATATCAGATGACGTAACGAACTAGACAAGTTCAGAAAGTACTGGCTCCACAACGCCCATGATGTAGAGGTTTAGTGAATCTTAGGGAAGGTTTATGTCCAACGACAGACACTAAAAAAGTTGCTACTGCTGCTGAATATCTTGGTAGACATCGAAAAAGTGGACGTTGCATGTAGGTCCATTTGGAGGGGACCAGGTCACAACCTTTCTGGACAGTAACCCGATGATGTACTTTATGCCGTAATGCAATAATCATGTACCTGTCAAAACAAACAGGACTCAATAATCAGGAGGCAAAGACATTGCAATTCTAGAAAATGCTGATCTAAAAATGCAAAAAGAAAAGTAATAATGATAAAGACTCAAGACCTATATCAACGCAGGCGTAGGAAGATAATGTTGCAACTAGGGAGGTCTGTATACTTTGAAAAATCAACACATAGGAATTAACACAGAAGTATCCAAATCACCAAATAGGTCAATAATTCAGGTGTTATTGATTAAGCATAAACACTAATCTTCGGGCTTGTTTGGTAGGTGAGATAGTTATATGTTTTCCAACGGTGTCAGTGAGCAGTTCGAGTCCAGATCGAATGCAGCAATAAGATACAAGTAGGTCTTTCTCAGTGAAAGCCTATTATAGTAAAATATTCCAACTCTAATTTTCCAAAATTTTAGCCTGGTGTCGCTGCACAACGAGCTTTGTAATTGTCAATCTATTTTTGAAGACCGATGCTAGATCGATCAGTTCTATCCATACCAGGCCCTCCGATGATATTGTCAGATTATCGTCAGGTTTTACCAAACTTTATGAATGCATACATTAAACAAATTAAAACATATCGCTCGTCGCTGATGAGTCCATCAGGCACCAAATATTGTCAATCACTGGGTGTAAATCGGCGTAATTCTTTTAAAATACGTGGTTTGATACACTTATCAGGACTTTTCTTGTGGTATGATGATTAATCTATGTGAGAAGCATTTGGTAAAATTCATCAACGTGATGGAAATACGGTTGGAGAAGAGACATTTGTTATTAATTTTTTTTTTTCATTATTAGGTTACAGATTCACCTTCGAACATGTATGTATGTATGTATGTATGTATGTATGTAGCTATCTAAGTATATATATACATATATATATATATATGTATATATATGTATATGTGTGTGAGCGTGTGTGTGTGTGTGTATTTGTGTGTGTGTTTCAAACCACCATATATATATATATATATATATATATATATATATATATATATATGTATATGTACGTATACACACCTATACTTTGAATATATAAATCCATAGCATCCGCACAACAAACAAATATATGTTTATAAATGCATTATTAAAAATAACTATTTTAGGCAACATTCCGTCTTCACACGGCGAATTATAATCATTTTATTGGATTATTTAAATATATTCATACAATATATGTATGTATGTGTGTAAGGTTTGATATAAAATATCCGGATAGTGTATGTAACTCAAAATCCACTGATGCAATAGCAAAAATACGTACAAGCAATTTTGAACCGAAAATGGTTAGATTCATTTCAGTATTTCGATTGTATCCAATTTCATTGCGGTTTGTGTTCTTTGAAGTTTTAGCATTTTACAGACGGAGTGGATTGAAGAGCCGAGAGTCTTTATGAAGTTTTGTTTCAAACTTGAAAAAGAAACGGCAGAGAAGACTTATGAACTTTTGTAAATAACCTTTGAAGACGATTTTAAGAGTTGGGTCACGTGTTTTGTGCGGTTTAAACGCTTTTAAAGAAAGGCAGCATTTCAGTCGGAGATGTCAAAGGAATAGGCGCGCTTTAATCTTCCAAAACCGATGAAAATGTCTGAAAAGTTCACAAAGTTATTTGTGCTAATGGTGTCTGACTGTTAGAGAAGTTGAAGACGATGTAAGAATCACAGTTCTTACCAAGACATTTTAACCAAAGATTTGAATATGAAACTTTTCTCTGCAAAGATCAGAAAGGAAACAGGATGGCAATCTCAGAAGACTTCAATAGTTTCTGGCAAAAGAAAAACCAACAGCGAAGCAACAAAACAAAAAACAAAATCACCCTCATTCTCTATCCCCCGGACTTATCTGACTAAGCCTCACGTAACTTTTTCTTATTTCCGAAACTAAATTGTACCTTAAAAGGACACTGTTTTGAAATCAATGAAGACGTAAAAAAAAAGAAAAGAGGGGTTAAAAGTTAAACAACCGTAGCGTCAAAATTTAAAGTCGGGTAAAGGAAATTTCCATCGAAGTATACATATTCACTAATGACTCCGCTGGTGTTTCTTTTTGCAAAAACTAAAAAAAAAAGAAGACTTTTAGAAGGGGTCTAGAGGAATAATGATGCCAAATTAAAACTTCATAGACAAAACTGTATGGCCTGAAGAGCAGGAACACACAAGCAAACATACAAACAATCACATAAACAAAAACACAAAGACGCAAACTTCTAAAAAATAAGGATAGAACTCTATGCAATCTTTGACTTACATCTTACATTTAGTCAACAATCTCTGTTTAAAATCTGCAACTTTGTTTAAAGACAATATGAAAAAAAATTGTATGAGGCAACATTTGTCTCCGTACTGTTGTCAATTGATTAAAAGAAAGAATGATGTAAAGCTGTTGAGATATTAAAAAAAAAAGACTTTCTAAAAATGGACCACTGACTGGTTCCCAAGGGCTTGGTACATTTTGTTCGCATTGAAGAAGAGTATATTCATTGGTATTTATGTTCTCAATATGTTATTGATAACAACTCAACGCTTAAAATATAAAATGTTGAAATTGTTTTTACCTTCTTAAATCACGAACGTTTTTTTCTTTTGTCACATTTTTTTTTTGATTTCTAGAATTGATTTGGAAAAGAATTATGACAAAGTATGACGTGAAAATCTTGAACCCATTTAAATTTTGCAAGACCTTTTTGGCATTCATAGAACTGTCGATTTTCGTCGCTGTTAAAGATAAAATTGAATGTACATCGAGATACGATCCTGGAAAATGACACGAGATGAGTGTTTCGAGCATATATTCAATCATATGGATAATAAAGATGTTCGCACACACACACACATACACACACATGTATATGTAATGGAATAAGGATTCGTTACACAAACACATTTATGTTTCCGCTCTGTTTGGGCTTCTTCAGACGATCGAGCACTTTCTGAAATAAACCCATCACACATCGGATATTGTATCATATCATTTTATATTGATCCCTGATTTATATTACGAGAACACAAGAAGGAGAGATGAACTGGACAATTTTTCAGGAAATACTGGCTCAGCGACGCCCATAATAAAGAATTGTAGCGAATACTGGGGAAGGTCGATTTCCGATGACGGACGTCAAAAGACTGATGATATATATATATATATATATATATATATATATATATATATATATATATATATATATATATGTATAGTCATTATTTTTTTAGGGTTGAGTTATCTATGAATGAAAATTGCTCGATATTGGAGATGAAATGTTTATATAAAAATTCAATGCTTCACGGTGACTCTTGAGTTTCATGTCAGTGGGTGCTATTGTCAGACCGTCTATCCAGTCTGACGACCGCTTCTACTGGCACAAAAGTCAGTAGTTTATATATATATATATATATATATATATATATATATAATTACAAGTAATTTGATACACTATATTCTTCTTCTCTCTATATCTATCTATCTATCTGTCTATCTCTATCTCAATTTTTATATTCCTATCTATCCTACCCACTTAATGCATTACTTAAACGTCAAGCGAAGAAAGATGGACTCTCTTAGACGTTGCTACCCTCTGCAGGTGTCCTTTTCAATACCCTCTTATTTTTCATCTTCTACTTGCTGCACTTTCCGCAATTCCACCGCTCAAATTCTCCCTGTCTGTTCACTTCGAACAATTTTGATTTAGCCATTATTTCTGATTAAGTGGACAGTCTATATTCATCGCGCTGTTCTGGAACACGATCGGTACCACGGGTCAGCACTGACCAACATTTGGACAGACGAAGCTGACCCGTCCAGGAAAGATCACACCGTTGTGCCTCTTCTGATGACAGGCCTTTTTAATGTCACTGACCAGACAATGCTTTTCCCGTCGCGTTATTCCGGCCAATGTCGATGAAAAATCCTAATGACACGGAACGAAGTGGCGTTTATTTCCCCTGTCCTTTTATTCGTTTTCACATCCTTTACGCCAAGGGATTAGATCGTAGCTGAGTGTTCGATCCTGAGCACAGGAAATTATGGGGTATACTGTTTGCTCTCTGACGTGTCAGACAGTAAATGAAAATCTGTACCGTACATAAATGAATCGCCGGAGCCGGCGCGTATACCAGGAGTAATTCTCTAAAATCATCTATCTGAGGAAAAAAAGATCTTCAATCTAAAGTTATCATAAGAAAATTATCTTTAAAAAGATAAATATCTTACCTAAAGCTATCTAAAAATTACCAGCATAAGATTTTGACATTGTTGATTCATAATGACCACAGAGACCCCCAAAAGCACTTTTTTGAGAAAAAAAAAAGTTTTTAGATGGTGCCTATTGGTGCATTCAAGCAGATTTTCATGGTTGTAGCCCTAAAACTATGACCAGAGGTACTCACCTCCACATACATATGCAGGTAGACACAGATCTGTAGCACGTTTGGTTTGTGTTGGGCCATTGGTTGTGTTACGGTGATTCAATGTATATTCAATACTACTCATAGATATTTGAATGATTACGAACACTTCATTTTTTGCCGAAAGCTGTATTCTTTCCTAAAATGCATTGGTATGAAAGTCTTCTATACATTTCCTGAACCTTGTATGAAGCATCCGAATGCATTTCCATTATATTGAGTTTAATTAAATACATTAATTGTCCCCGATGGACTCGCTCTAACTCGCTGTAATGTTGCATTTTTTCACAGTTTAAATCTATTTAATTTATCAATATCCAATATCTACGTTCGTTAGCCTCCACAACCTCCTTACTGATTGATTCTGAACAAACTTTTGACAGGATAGAAAAAAGAATTGGTTTAATTAATTTACCAATTTTATTCCACCATTTTAATCTCTTCTCGTAAAATTTAGCATTGAGAATCACTAAACATAGCTGAATTCATTCTTGTGTGTTGATTAAAATAAAATTTGTCTCTTTCAGCAAAATGTTAATGTTTTAACTCCTGAAAAACAAGCCATGTACGCTTTTCTGTTTGTTCAAATATCTATGTGCAGTGTATATATATAAATATATATATGTATATATGTATATATATATATATATATATATATATATATATATATATATATATATATGATGGTGTAGGGATATTAACGAGTTGCTTCAAGTTTGTGGTTTTTGACCAACAAAAAATTGCTTATAATTAATTTTAGTTTCCACTGTCTCCTTTGGACCAGTTGCATGGCATTGCTGTAAATTGGCAACCAATCGAGAGAACGTAATGCGTACAGGCACTCTCCCTTGGGATTACTCAGTTGATATTAAGAGGTCAATGAATGAGTTTCTGAGTGATACATACTTAACGTCAGTTGAAAGTTTTCGGGTGGGAACACTAAATCACCTCAGTCTGTCATCCCCTGCCCCACAGTTTAACTGTCTTGGGAAGTGGAAGATGACACTGGGATAAGTGTTGGAGGTTTCAAGGCGGGGGTATTCGGAAGGGGGTTAGGACCATTGCCATTGTTGGACTATTTTTGGTTATAATTGATGATTGGAATAAAGAATTCAGGGATTCCTAGTCAGAAAGAAATTAGATACCTTAACACCTAGTTTCCACGGTCTCCTTATGAGTAGCACAGGTGGGTATGTATACAACGATCTAACAAAGGGTACTGCTCAGAGAAAGTAGCGACCAAAGTGCTACATTCTGTTCACATGCCTAGTTTAAATTAACTGTCATTAATTCTAAGAAAAAGGAGCGTTTATAACCAATGCCTCCTCCCGATAATCACTTATGGAGCTGAAACATGGAACCTATCCAAGGGACAGATCTGCAATTTGAGGACATGCAACGTGCACATGAAAGAATTATGCTGGGCCTTTCATGGAGAGACCACAAGACAGCACAGTACATCCAGGAAAAGATAAGACTTAGGAACATCATAGAATCCATTAAAAATCTCAAATGGCAGTTGGCTGGGCATGTTGCAAGAATGGCTAACAATTGATGGACATAGCGACTCACGACATGAATCACCGAGATCACATGCAAAAGCGAGGCCGACAGAACATTAGATGGAGAGAGAGACGAGCTAGTCAAATTCAGATAGTACTGGCTCCACGACGCCCATAATAGAGAAGTGTGGCAAATCCTGGGAAAGGTCTATGTCCAACGACGGATGTTGAAAGACTGATGATGATGATGATGATGATGATGATTAATTTTGGGCATCACTTCCTATTTATTCATTAATCTATCGAGCAATTTATACACATATACATAGGAATAAAAGCATCAAGACAATCTCTCTCTCTCTCTTTCTCTCTCTCTTTCTCTCCCTGTCTCTGTCTCTGTCTATCTGTCTGTCTGTCTCTCTCTCTCTCTCTATATATATATATATGTATATCAGTGAGTATGTGTGCACACATGTATCATCGTGCATAACTGCTAATATATATATATATATATATATAAAAGGATGTCCATTCGATTTCCCTTAAATCGCTTCAAGTACACTTGCATGACAATAATTCATTTTTCTCCCTCCGTCTCCATCCCAGAACGTGTTGCTGAATGATAGGAACGATGCGTGAAGGTATACATTAGTTTTAGTTGAGGAAATTCAATGAATAAGGAAGCAGTGGGAAATGATAACTGCAGGATCAGAAAGTGTAGTGCATGGATATAATGCAAGGATTCTGAACATGGAATTCACGCCCCGCAAGGGGCAATTTGAATAAATTGGGGAGTAATTTTGAATTTTGCCATGAAGAACCAAAAATGTTCCGTTGCTAAAAGTTTGGTCATGTTGAATACCGACTGATTAATTCTTAATTACGCAATATTAATCATGTTATAATTTCACTATGGATTTCATCGTAACTAATTCTTAACTCTTGAAATTATGAGGTACAAAAGCAATGGGTAATACCATTATTGTTTTTTGATTTCATGCATAGAAGAAATTACCAAGTTTTTACTTTGTATCCTGAAGTTCATACGTCAGTATTTTTTTTTAAAAACAATGTTTCTCAACTCATATCTATCCTCTTAGTATGTAAAATTATGTTGTCTGCAAGTTGTATTGTGCTATTAATTTACTACGTTATTCCCAATTACAAAAAAGACTTCTCACTTGCCACGTAATACGTGATAATCTTATAACAGCTGACAAATGATTGGCGAAAACCCCATGTTCTTATCTTCATTAGTCTCAGAGTTATTGAACTCCAAAAACCGTAACAAACAGGGCGGGCCAGGTCGTGTCGTTTGAAAAAAAATCCAAATGAATCTTTAAATCACATGTTATGGAATAGTGAAAACCACATGCTTCCATTTTAATAGTTTCTGAGTTTGGTAAAGTTCTGTGATTGATACGTTCAATAAGTTACTTTTTTGTAATGAAATGGAAATCACTTTTTGAGCTGTTGTGACGGGGCTTGAAAAAAAAGAATATGA